>CM076538.1:1132154-1689025 GCA_038429875.1 Poecile montanus | reverse complement strand
AGGCCCCTCCTGCCGTTCTCTCCTGTGCCGTGTTTTGTGCAGAGACGCAGAGGAACGAGCGCAGATCAGGCTGGAAAGGTCCCTGTGCTGAAGGCCCGGTTCCACAGCATTGTGGAGTTCAAGGTGTTACTGAAGGCCAGTAGTGGGACAAGGAGCCTGTGTGTGTCAGGGACCAAAGTTGTGTCTAAGGCCCTGCCGTGTTTGGTCCTCTGTTGTGCACGATGAAAGGTTAATGAATAAAGCCAGGTTCAAAAACCCTCCTGGAAAGGCAAAATCCCAATTTTAGCAGCTTTTTCCACTTCCACATTGCAGGTATTGATGGATCTACTGGAGAGGGAATGTTCATCCCAAATTTCTGCCTGTTTTTCTAGGAACACTCCAATGACAGTACTGTAATTTCTCTCTCCTTGCCTCCTTTGGGCTGAATTCCCTGTGGACAGAACTTTTCTCTCTCTCCTCTGTTGGAGTCTGAGATACAGACTGTGTGCCCTTCTTTTTAATATTTAGTTCCAGGATTCAAAGAAACACTGAATTTCATATAATATGAAATTCATGAGCATGTTTTCATGGTGATACATGAAAAGAAATGCTAAAGTTAGATAGGAAAAGTGTAAATGTGTAGATTAGAAAGTTTCTTAAATCACTGGGTGAAAAAGTAGTTTAGAGAACAGGAGATAAGGAGGGTGTTGTCTCTTGTCCTTTCTTCTTTCTTCTTCATGTTCTTCTCCAAGGGGTGTTTGGGTGGTTTTAAGTGATTGGGTAGAAAATGTCACAGTGCAGCACACAGGTGTTGGGTCATTGGGTCACTAAGAAAAATAATTTAGTTGGCACCTGTTAATTGGGTAAACGGACATATAAAAGACCTTGAAGAAGATCTTTGTTAGCCATTTTACCCCTTTTCTATCATAGTGCACACAGCTCCTTGTACCTTGTAATGCTGATAAGAAAAAATAAACAACTGAGACCGAACGAGAGAAAACTTCCTCTCTCTCATCAATCTTCATTTCAAAGGGAAAAAGAACCCAAATCCAAAAGTCCAGTAATAAGACACCTGTGCTGAAGGCCCGGTTCCACAGCACTGTGGAGTTCAAGGTGTTACTGAAGGCCAGTAGTGGGACAAGGAGCCTGTGTGTGTCAGGGACCAAAGTTGTGTCTAAGGCCCTCCCGTATTTGGTCCTCTGTTGTGCACGATGAAAGGTTAATGAATAAAGCCAGGTTCAAAAACCCTCCTGGAAAGGCAAAATCCCAATTTTAGCAGCTTTTTCCACTTCCACATTGCAGGTATTGATGGATCTACTGGAGAGTGACCATCAATGACCATCAGTGACCATCAATGTCCATCAGTGACCATCAGTGACCATCAATGACAATCAATGACCATCCATGACCATCAATGATCATCAGTGACCATCAGTGACCATCAATGATCATCAGTGACCATCAAAGTCCATCATTGACCATCAACGACCATCCACAACCATCAATGACCATCAATGACCATCAGTGACCATCAATGACCATCAGTGACCATCAGTGACCATCCATGACCATCACTGGCCATCCATGACCATCAATGACCATCAGTGACCATCAATGACCATCAATGTCCATCAGTGACCATCAGTGACCATCAGTGACCATCAGTGACCATCCATGACCATCAGTGACCATCAGTGACCATCCATGACCATCAATGACCATCAATGACCATCAGTGACCATCAGTGACCATCAATGACCATCATTGACCATCAATGACCATCAGTGACCATCATTGACCATCAGTGACCATCAGTGACCATCAGTGACCATCATTGACCATCAGTGACCATCAATGACCATCAGTGACCATCAGTGACCATTAATGACCATCAGTGACCATCAGTGACCATCAACGGCCATCCATGACCATCAGTGACCATCAATGGCCATCCATGACCATCAATGACCATCAATGACCATCAGTGACCATCAGTGACCATCAGTGACCATCAATGACCATCAATGACCATCAGTGACCATCATTGACCATCAGTGACCATCAGTGACCATCAGTGACCATCAATGGCCATCCATGACCATCAATGACCATCAATGACCATCAGTGACCATCAGTGACCATCAGTGACCATCAATGACCATCAATGACCATCAGTGACCATCAGTGACCATCAGTGACCATCAGTGACCATCAACGGCCATCAGTGACCATCAGTGACCATCAGTGACCATCAGTGACCACCAGTGACCATCAGTGACCATCAGTGACCATCAGTGACCATCAATGACCATCAATGACCATCAATGTCCGTCAGTGACCATCAACAACCATCAATGACCATCAGTGACCATCCATGACCATCAGTGACCATCAGTGACCATCAATGGCCATCGATGACCATCAGTGACCATCAATGGCCATCAATGACCATCAGTGACCATCCATGACCATCAGTGACCATCAGTGACCATCATTGACGTTGATGGTCACTGATGGTCACTGATGGTCATTGATGGTCACTGATGGTCACTGATCGTCATGGATGGTCACTGATGGTCACTGATGGTCACTGATGGTCACTGATCGTCATGGATGGTCATGGACAGTCAATGATGGTCATGGATGGTCACTGATGGTCACTGATGGTCACTGATCGTCATGGATGGTCACTGATGGTCACTGATGGTCACTGATGGTCACTGATCGTCATGGATGGTCATGGACAGTCAATGATGGTCATGGATGGTCACTGATGGTCACTGATGGTCATGGATGGTCACTGATGGCCATTGATGGTCACTGATGATCATTGATGGTCAATGATGGTCACTGATGGTCATTGATGATCATGGATGGTCAATGATGGTCACTGATGGTCATTGATGGTCATGGATGGTCATGGATGGTCATTGATGGTCACTGATGGTCACTGATGGTCACTGATGGTCACTGATGGTCACTGATGGTCATGGATGGTCGCTGATGGTCATTGATGGTCATTGATGGTCACTGATGGTCAGTGATGGTCAATGATGGTCATGGATGGTCATTGATGGTCATGGATGGTCAATGATGGTCATTGATGGTCATCAATGGTCACTGATGGTCACTGAAGGTCAATGGTGGTCACTGATGGTCATTGATGGTCACTGATGGTCAATGATGGTCAATGGTGGTCACTGATGGTCATTGATGGTCACTGATGGTCATTGATGGTCACTGATGGACATTGATGGTCGCTGATGGTCATTGATGGTCATTGATGGTCATGGATGGTCATGGATGGTCATTGATGGTCTTTGGTGGTTGTTGATGATCACTGATGGTCAGTGATGGTCATGGATGGTCAATGATGGTCATTGATGGTCACTGATGGTCACTGATGGTCACTGATGGTCATGGATGGTCACTGATGGTCACTGATGGTCATTGATGGCCATTGATGGTCACTGATGGTCACTGATGGTCACTGATGGTCATGAATGGTCACTGATGATCACTGATGGTCACTGATGGTCACTGATGGTCACTGATGGTCATGGATGGTCATTGACGGTCATTGATGATCATTGATGGTCATTGATGGTCATTGATGGTCAATGATGGTCATTGATGGTCACTGATGGTCATTGATGGTCATGGATGGTCATTGACGGTCACTGATGGTCATTGATGGTCACTGATGGTCATTGATGGTCATTGATGGTCACTGATGGTCACTGATGGTCACTGATGGTCACTGATGGTCACTGATGGTCATTGATGGTCACTGATGGTCACTGATGGTCACTGATGGTCATTGATGGTCATTCATGACCCACTGAGTGTCCAGTGATGGTCAAGAGCTTTCATCCTCCTGGTGTCCAGTGGTGGCCATCAAGAACTCTTCTCTTTGGGGTGTCCACTGATGGTCAAGCTCCTTTCTCCCCTGGGTGTCCAGCGTTGATCAGGAACTTGTGTCCTCCTGGTGTCCAGTGGTCACTGAGAGCTCTTCTCTGGGTGTCCAGTGGTGGTCAAGAGCTTTTGGCCTCAGGGTGTCCATTCATGGTCTGGAGCCTTCATCTCCTGGTGTCCACTCCTGGTCTGGAGCCTTCATCTCCTGGTGTCCACTCATGGTCTGGAGCCTTCATCTCCTGATCTCCATTCATGGTCTGGAGTCTTCATCTCCTGGTGTCCACTCATGGTCCTGAGCCTTTGTCCTTCTGGTGTCCACTCATGGTCCAGGGCCTTCATCTCCTGGTGTCCACTCCTGGTCTGGAACCTTCATCCTTCTGGTGTCCACTCATGGCCTGGAGCCTTTGTCCTCCTGGTGTCCACTCATGGTCTGGAGCCTTTGTCCTCCTGGTGTCCAGTCATGGTCCAGAGCCTTCATCTCCTGGTGTCCACTCATGGTCTGGAACCTTCGTCCTCCTGGTGTCCACTCATGGTCTGGAGCCTTCATCTCCTGGTGTCCACTCATGGTCTGGAGCCTTCATCTCCTGGTGTCCACTCATGGTCCGGAACCTTCGTCCTCCTGGTGTCCACTCATGGTCCTGAGCCTTCGTCCTCCTGGTGTCCACTCCTGGTCTGGAACCTTCGTCCTCCTGGTGTCCACTCATGGTCCAGAACCTTCATCTCCTGGTGTCCACTCATGGTCCGGAACCTTCGTCCTCCTGGTGTCCAGTGGTGGCCGAGCGTGATGGACGCCCCCAGGACCTTCTCCAGGTGGTTCTGGAATTTTCCAGCTGTTTCTGGGTGGTTTCCAGGTGTTCCCCAGATGTTCCCCAGCTGTTCCCCAGGTGTTCCCAGGTGTTTTTAGATGTTCTCCAGATGTTTCCAGGTGTTTCTGGGTGGTTTCCAGATGTTCCCAGGTGTTTCCAGGTGATTCCAGATGATTTCCAGGTGTTTTTGATGTTCTCCAGGTGTTTCCAGGTGTTTCCAGCTGGTTTCCAGGTGTTTCCAGGTGTTTCCAGGTGTTTCCAGGTGTTTCCAGCTGTTCCCCGGTCCCAAATCCCCTCCCTCAGCAGCTTCCGCCACACCGCCGCAAAGCGCGGCGCCGCCGCGTCGCAACTGCTCCCCCCCACGCCGTGCCACACCGCCGTAAAGCGAGCCTTTCGCGACAACATGGCGCCGCCATTGCGCCTCGGTGTATCCCATCATTCCCCGCGCTGCTGCCGCCATTGCGCCTCGGTGTATCCCATCACCCCCCGCGCGGCGCCGCCATTCCCGGCAGCCCCCGCGCCGCCGCCCTCAGCAGCCGCCGCCGCCGCTCCGGTGAGTCCCGGGAGCGCGGGGAGGGCGGGGGAAGGGGGGGAGATCCCACCGGGAGCTCACCGGGAGCTCACCGGGAGCGCGCGGTGCCGCCCGCAGGTCCCGGATCCGCCCCCCCCCCCCCGCGCCCGCCGGAGGAAATGGTGAGGGAACGGCTCCCCCCCCCCCAAACCCGCGGGAATGGAACCGGCCCGGGGCTCCCCCCCCCCAAACCCGCGGGAATGGAACCGGCCGGGCCCGGGGCTCCCCCCCCGGGCAGGGAATGGAACCGGCCCGGGGCTCCCCCCCTTCAAACCCGCGGGAATGGAACCGGCCGGGAGCTCCCCCCCCAACCCCAGGGCTCCCAGTTCATCCCAGTTCATCCCAGTTCAATCCCAGTTCATCCCAGTTCAATCCCAGTTCAATCCCAGTTCATCCCAGTTCATCCCAGTCCATCCCAGTTCATCCCAGTCCATCCCAGTTCAATCCCAGTTCATCCCAGTTCATCCCAGTTCAATCCCAGTTCAATCCCAGTCCATCCCAGTTCAATCCCAGTTCAATCCCAGTTCATCCCAGTCAATCCCAGTTCAGCCCAGTTCATCCCAGTTCATCCCAGTTCATCCCAGTTCAATCCCAGTTCATCCCAGTTCAATCCCAGTTCAATCCCAGTTCAATCCCAGTTCAATCCCAGTTCAGCCCAGTTCAATCCCAGTTCAGCCCAGTTCAGCCCAGTTCAATCCCAGTTCAGCCCAGTTCATCCCAGTTCATCCCAGTTCAGCCCAGTTCAGCCCAGTTCAATCCCAGTTCATCCCAGTCCATCCCAGTTCAATCCCAGTTCATCCCAGTCAATCCCAGTTCAATCCCAGTCCATCCCAGTTCATCCCAGTTCAATCCCAGTTCAGCCCAGTTCATCCCAGTTCAATTCCAGTCAATCCCAGTTCATCCCAGTTCAATCCCAGTTCAATCCCAGTTCATCCCAGTTCATCCCAGTTCATCCCAGTTCATCCCAGTTCAGCCCAGTTCATCCCAGTTCAATCCCAGTTCAATCCCAGTTCAACCCAGTTCAATCCCAGTTCAATCCCAGTCAATCCCAGTTCCTCCCAGTATGGCCCAGTAACCCCAAATCCATTCCCAGTTCCCCTCCCAGTTCCCTCCCAGTATAAACCAGTTTGTCCCAGTCCCTCCCATTTCCCAGTCCCAGTGCTCCCAGTCCCTCCCAGTTCATCCCAGTCCCTCCCAGTATAAACCAGTCCCTCCCAGTTCCCTCCCAGTTTGTCCCAGTTCATCCCAGTCCATCCCAGTATGGCCCAGTCCCTCCCAGTTCCCATTCCCAGTGCTCCCAGTTCCTTCCCAGTTCCCTCCCAGTATAAACCAGTTCCCTCCCAGTTTGTCCGAGTCCCTCCCAGTTCCCATTCCCAGTATAAACCAGTCCCTCCCAGTATGTCCCAGTCCCCTCCCAGTTCACCTCCCAGTCCCTCCCAGTATAAACCAGTCCATCCCAGTTTGTCCCAGTCCCCTCCCAGTATAAACCAGTATGTCCCAGTCCCTCCCAGTCCATCCCAGTCCATCCCAGTCCATCCCAGTCCCCCCCAGTATGTCCCAGTCCATCCCAGTTTGTCCCAGTATGTCCCAGTTCCCCTCCCAGTATGTCCCAGTTTGTCCCAGTCCGTCCCAGTCCCTCCCAGTTCCCTCCCAGTCCCTCCCAGTATAAACCAGTTCCCTCCCAATTCCCCTCCCAGTTCCCTCCCAGTCCCTCCCAGTATAAACCAGTATGTCCCAGTCCATCCCAGTCCCCCCCAGTATGGCCCAGTCCATCCCAGTTTGTCCCAGTATGTTCCTCCCAGTCCATCCCAGTTCCCTCCCAGTCCCTCCCAGTATAAACCAGTCAGTCCCAGTTCCCCTCCCAGTTTACCTCTCAGTCCCTCCCAGTATAAACCAGTTCATCCCAGTTTGTCCCAGTCCCCTCCCAGTATATACCAGTATGTCCCAGTCCATCCCAGTATGGCGCAGTCCATCCCAGTCCATCCCAGTATGGCCCAGTATGTCCCAGTCCCCTCCCAGTATAAACCAGTATGTCCCAGTCCCTCCCAGTTCCCTCCCAGTTCATCTCCCAGTCCCTCCCAGTATGTCCCAGTCCATCCCAGTATAAACCAGTCCCCTCCCAGTGCCCTCCCAGTCCATCCCAGTCCCTCCCAGTTCATCCCAGTATGTCCCAGTATGTCCCAGTCCCTCCCAGTTTCCCTCCCAGTTCAAACCAGTTCCTCCCAGTCCATCCCAGTATGTCCCAGTCCATCCCAGTCCATCCCAGTCCATCCCAGTCCCTCCCAGTCCCTCCCAGTCCCTCCCAATCCCCTCCCAGTTCCCTCCCAGTCCCTCCCAGTTCCCTCCCAGTCCATCCCAGTTCATCCCAGTTCCCTCCCAGTCCATCCCAGTTCCCTCCCAGTCCATCCCAGTTCATCCCAGTCCCTCCCAGTCCATCCCAGTCCCATCCCAGTCCCTCCCAGTTCCCTCCCAGTTCATCCCAGTTCCCTCCCAGTCCATCCCAGTTCCCTCCCAGTTCATCCCAGTTCCCTCCCAGTCCATCCCAGTCCCTCCCAGTCCATCCCAGTCCCTCCCAGTTCATCCCAGTCCCCTCCCAGTCCATCCCAGTCCATCCCAGTCCATCCCAGTTCCCGTTCCCAGCACGGGCGGCTCAAGCTCCGCCCCCCGGACGCGGCGCGGCGCCGGCAGCGCGAGGAGAAACTGAGGCACTACCGGGAGGCCATGGACGCCTTACTGGGGGTACTGGTTTGTACTGGTTTATACTGGGAGGGGACTGGGATGGACTGGGATGAACTGGGATGAACTGGGAGGGACTGGGAGGGACTGGGAGGGGATTAAAGGGTTAAAAACTGGGAGGAATCGGGGTTAAAGGGTGATTTTTATACTGGTTTGTACTGGTTTATACTGGTTTTGTACTGGGAAGGACTGGGAGGGGACTGGGAGGGACTGGGAGGTCACTGGGCCATACTGGTTTATACTGGGAGGGAACTGGTTTATACTGGGAGGGAACTGGTTTATACTGGGAGGGAACTGGTTTGAACTGGGAAGTCCCTGGGTGGGGGTTCCTGGGTTATACTGGGAGGGCACTGGGATTTACTGGTTTATACTGGTTTGGACTGGTTTGGACTGGTTTGGACTGGTTTATACTGGATTAAATTGTTTTATATTGGTCTATACTGGTCTATACTGGTCTGTACTGGTTTATACTGGTTTATACTGGTCTATACTGGTCCATACTGGTTTATACTGGTTTATACTGGTTTATACCAATCCATACTGGTTTATACTGGTCCATACTGGTTTATACTGGTTTATACTGGTCTATGCTGGTCTGTACTGGTCCATACTGGTTTTTACTGGTTTCTACTGGTTCAGACTGGTTTATACTGGTTTATACTGGTCCATACTGGTTTATACTGGTCCATACTGGTTTATACCAATCCATACTGGTCCATACTGGTCCATACTGGTTTATACTGGTCCATACTGGTTTATAGTGGTCCATACTGGTCCATCCTGGTCCATACTGGTCCATACTGGTCCATACTGGTTTATACTGGTCCATACTGGTTTATACTGGTCCATACTGGTCCATACTGGTCCATACTGGTCTATACTGGTCCATACTGGTCCATACTGGTCCATACTGGTCCATACTGGTTTATACTGGTCCATACTGGTTTATACTGGTCCATACTGGTTTATACTGGTCCATACTGGTCCATACTGGTCCATACTGGTTTATACTGGTTTATACTGGTCCATACTGGTCCCAGCAGGGGGCTCCACCTGCCCAGGTTCTGTCCCTCAGCGCCTCAGTCCTGGCGGCCAATCCCGACGTGGGCACCTGCTGGAACCTGCGGAGACGGGCACTGGGAGCACTGGGAGAGGACTGGTTTGTACTGGTTTATACTGGTTTGTACTGGTTTATACTGGTTTATACTGGTTTGGACTGGGAGGGGCCCCAGGGATTTTTTTGGGAATTTTTGGGGATTTTTTTGGGAATTTTTTTGAGGGAAAAATGGAGGGAAAATGGGGAAAATTGATGGATTTTATACTGGTTTATACTGGTTTGTACTGGTTTGTACTGGTTTGTACTGGTTTGTACTGGTTTATACTGGTTTATACTGGCTTATACTGGTTTATACTGGTTTATACTGGTTTATACTGGTTTATACTGGTTTTTCCCTTTTTTTTCTGCTTTTTCCTACTTTTTCCCACCCATACTGGTCCATACTGGTTTATACTGGTTTACACTGGTTTATACTGGTTTTTACTGGTTTTTACTGCTTTTTACCACTCACACTGGTTTATACCAGTCCATACTGGTCCATACTGGTTTATACTGGTCTATACTGGTTTATACTGGTTTATACTGGTTTATACTGGTTTATACTGGGATTTCCTCTTCAAATTATGTCAGGAAATGAAACTGGGACCACCAAAAATGGGGAAAAATCACAAAAAAATATGGAAAAAATGGGAAAAAAATTTAAAAAAAAGGGAAAAAAATCGGGAAAAATTCCATACTGGTTTATACTGGTTTGTACTGGTTTGTACTGGTTTCAGGGTGCCCTCGGAGCTGGCGTTCGTGGGGCAGTGCCTGGGGGTGAACCCCAAATCCTACGGGGCGTGGCACCACCGGAGCTGGGTGCTGGCGCGCGCCGCGGCGCCCCCTGCTGGCCGGGAGGACCTGGCGCTGTGCGAGCGCCTCCTGGCGGCCGACGCGCGAAACTGTGAGTGTTTGTACTGGTTTGTACTGGTTTATACTGGTTTGGACTGGTTTGGACTGGTTTGGACTGGTTTGGGTTGGGTAGGGGTGGGTGGGTTGGGTAGGAAAGAGAGTTGGGGTTAAATGGGGGAAATTCAAGGTAAAATTCTGGGAATTTGGCCCAAAATCGGCTCTGGATCGGTTCAAAACCCCCAGAATTCCCAAAATCCCATCCCAAATATCCCAAAATTCCCGAAAATCCAACCCAGATATCCCAGAATTCCCAAAAAATGTGACCTGAATACCCCAAAATCCCCCAAATTCATCCCAAAATGCCCCAAAATCCCAGGAATTCTCCCCAAAATCAGCCCCAGATCCCTTCAAAACTCCCAGAATTCCCAAAATTCCACCCCAATATCCCAGAATTCCCGAAAATCCCACCCAGATATCCCAAAATTGCCCCAAAATTCCACAAATTCACCCCAAACCGGCCCAAAATCTCCGGAATTTGACCCAAAATTGGCCCCAGATCCCTTCAAAACCCCCGGAATTCCCAAAAATCTGCCCAAAAAACCCCAAATTCCCGAAAATCCAACCCCAAATATCCCAGAATTCCCAAAAATCCGTTCAAAATTCCCAGAATTCCAAAAAAAAATGTGACCTGGATACTCCAAAATCCCCCAAATTCATCCCAAAATGCCCCAAAATCCCAGGAATTCTCCCCAAAATCAGCCCCAGATCCCTTCAAAACTCCCAGAATTCCAAAAAATCCGCCAAAAAAACCCCAAAATTCCCGAAAATCTGCTCCAAATATCCCAAAATTCCCAAAAATCCAACCCAGATATCCCAAAATTGCCCCAAAATTCCACAGATTCACCCCAAAATCTCTGGAATTTGACCCAAAATCAGCCCCAGATCCCTTCAAAACCCCCAGAATTCCCAAAATCCCATCCCATATATCCCAGAATTCCCGAAAATCTGCTCCAAATATCCCAAAATTCCCGAAAATCCAACCCAGATATCCCAAAATTCCCCAAAATTCACTCAAAATTCCCAGAATTCCCCAAAAAATCTGACCTGGATACCCCAAAATCCCCCAAATTCATCCCAAACCGGCCCAAAATCTCTGGAATTTGACCCAAAATCGGCCCCAGATCCCTTCAAAACTCCCAGAATTCCCAAAATCCCATCCCAGGTATCCCAAAATTCCCAAAAATCCAATCCAGATATCCCAGATTTCCCAAAAATCTGACCCAGATATCCCAAAATTGCCCCAAAATTCCACAAATTCACCTCAAAATCTCTGGAATTTGACCCAAAATCAGCCCCAGATCCCTCCAAAACTCCCAGAATTCCAAAAAATCCGCCCAAAAAACCCCAAATTCCCGAAAATCCAACCCCAAATATCCCAAAATTCCCAAAAATCCCACCCAGATATCCCAAAATTCCCGAAAATTCAACCCAGATATCCCAAAATTGCCCCAAAATTCCACAAATTCACCTCAAAATCTCCGGAATTTGCCCCAAAATCAGCTCCAGATCCCTTCAAAACCCTCAGAATTCCCAAAATCCCATCCCAGATATTCCAGAATTCCCAAAAATTCAACCCAGATATCCCAGAATTCCTGAAAATCCCACCCAGATATCCCAAAATTGCCCCAAAATCCCCCAAATTCACCCCCAAGTCCTCCAAAATCTCCGGAATTTGACCCAAAATCAGCCCTGGCTCACCTCAAAATCCCTGGAATTCCCAAAATCCCATCCCAAATGTCCCAAAATTCCTAAAAATCCAACCCAGATATCCCAGAATTCCCAAAAAATCTGACCCAGATATCCCAAAATTGCCCCAAAATTCCACAAATTCACCCCAAAATCGGCTCCAGATCCCCTCAAAACCCCCAGAATTCCCAAAAATCCCATCCCAAATATCCCAGAATTCCCAAAAATCCAACCCAGATGTCCCAAAATTCCCAAAAAATCTGACCTGGATACCCCCAAAATCCCCCAAATTCATCCCAAAATGCCCCAAAATCTCTGGAATTTGACCCAAAATCAGCCCTGGATCACCTCAAAATCCCTGGAATTCCCAAAATCCCATCCCAAATGTCCCAGAATTCCCAAAATTCCACCCCAATATCCCAGAATTCCCAAAAAATCTGACCCAGATATCCCAAAATTGCCCCAAAATTCCACAAATTCACCTCAAAATCTCTGGAATTTGACCCAAAATCAGCCCCAGATCCCTTCAAAACCCCCAGAATTCCCAAAAATCCGCCCAAAAACCCCCAGAATTCCCAAAATCCCATCCCAAATATCCCAGAATTCCCAAAAATCCGTTCAAAATTCCAAGAATTCCCCCCAAAAATCTGACCTGGATACCTCAAAATGCCTCAAAATCCCCCAAAATCTCTGGAATTTGCCCCAAAATCAGCCCCAGATCCCCTCAAAACCCCCAGAATTCCCAAAATCCCATCCCAAATATCCCAGAATTCCCGAAAATCTGCTCCAAATATCCCAGAATTCCCCAAAATTCACTCAAAATTCCCAGAATTCCCCAAAAAATCTGACCTGGATACCCCAAAATCCCCCAAATTCATCCCAAAGTGCCCCAAAATCCCAGGAATTTGCCCCAAAATCAGCCCCAGATCCCTTCAAAACTCCCAGAATTCCCAAAATTCCACCCCAATATCCCAGAATTCCCGAAAATCCCACCCAGATATCCCAAAATTGCCCCAAAATTCCACAAATTCACCCCAAACCGGCCCAAAATCTCCGGAATTTGACCCAAAATTGGCCCCAGATCCCTTCAAAACCCCCGGAATTCCCAAAAATCTGCCCAAAAAACCCCAAATTCCCGAAAATCCAACCCCAAATATCCCAGAATTCCCAAAAATCCGTTCAAAATTCCCAGAATTCCAAAAAAAATCTGACCTGGATACCCCAAAATGCCTCAAAATCCCCCAAAATCTCTGGAATTTGCCCCAAAATCAGCCCCAGATCCCCTCAAAACCCCCAGAATTCCCAAGATCCCATCCCAAATATCCCAAAATTCCCAAAAATTCAACCCCAATATCCCAGAATTCCCAAAAAATCTGACCCAGATATCCCAAAATTGCCCCAAAATTCCACAAATTCACCTCAAAATCTCCAGAATTTGACCCAAAATCAGCCCCAGATCCCTTCAAAACCCTCAGAATTCCCAAAATCCCATCCCAAATATCCCAGAATTCCCAAAAATTCAAACCAAATATCCCGGAATTCCTGGAAATTCCACCCAGGTAGCCCAAAATTCCCAAAAAATATGACCTGGAAACCCCAAAATCCCCCAAATTCATCCCAAAATGCCCCAAAATCCCAGGAATTCTCCCCAAAATCAGCCCCAGATCCCTTCAAAACTCCCAGAATTCCCAAAATCCCATCCCAGATATCCCAGAATTCCCAAAAATTCAACCCAGATATCCCAAAATTCCCAAAAAATGTGACCTGGATACCCCAAAATCCCCCAAATTCATCCCAAAATGCCCCAAAATCTCTGGAATTTGACCCAAAATCAGCCCTGGCTCACCTCAAAACCCCCAGAATTCCCAAAAATCCGCCCCAAAAACCCCAAATTCCCGAAAATCCAACCCCAATATCCCAAAATTCCCAAAAATCCCACCCAGATATCCCAAAATTGCCCCAAAATTCCACAAATTCACCTCAAAATCTCCAGAATTTGACCCAAAATCAGCTCCAGATCCCTTCAAAACCCTCAGAATTCCCAAAATCCCATCCCAGATATCCCAGAATTCCCAAAAATCCAACCCCAAATATCCCAAAATTCCTGAAAATCCAACCCAGATGTCCCAAAATTCCCAAAAAATGTGACCTGGAAACCCCAAAATCCCCCAAATTCATCCCAAAATGCCCCAAAATATCCAGAATTTGCTCCTGGGGGGTCACCGGTCCATACTGGTTTATACTGGTCCGTACTGGTCCATACTGGTCCATACTGGTTTATACTGGTCCATACTGGTTTATACTGGTCCGTACTGGTCCGTACTGGTCCATACTGGTTTATACTGGTCCATACTGGTCCATACCGGTCCGTACTGGTCCATACTGGTTTATACTGGTCCATACCGGTCCATACTGGTCCATACTGGTTTATACTGGTCCATACCGGTCCATACTGGTCCATACCGGTCCATACTGGTTTATACTGGTCCGTACTGGTCCATACTGGTCCATACTGGTCCATACTGGTCCGTACTGGTCCGTACTGGTCCATACTGGTCCATACTGGTCCATACTGGTCCGTACTGGTCCATCCCCAGTCCATGCCTGGGATCACCGCCGGGCTCTGGCTCAGGACCCCGATGCTGAACTCGCCTTCACCCGGAGCCTCCTGAGCCGCGACTTCTCCAACTTCTCCGCGTGGCACCACCGGCTGCGCCTGCTGGCACCGCCCAGGGACGGCACCGGCACCGGCACCGGGGAAACCGCGGCGCTGCCGCCAGCAAAGCTGAGGGAAGGTGAGAGATTCCCGGGAAAAATTCCCGGAATTCCGAGATTTTCCCGGGAAATTTTGATGGAATGTGGGGGGTGGGTGGTGGTGGTTTCAATGGGTAGACCTGGTGTCCCCAAAATTCCCATTGACTTCAATGGGTAGACCTGGTGTCCCCAAATTCCCATTGTCTTCAATGGGTAGACCTGGTGTCCCATTCACCACGTTGACTTTTATGGGTAGACCTGGTGTCCCCGAAATTCCCATTGGTTTCAATGGGTAGACCTGGTGACCCAAAAATTCCCATTGACTTCAATGGGTAGACCTGGTGTCCTTAAGTTCTTACTGGTTTCAATGGGTAGACCTAGTGTCCCATTTGTCTCATTGGTTTCAATGGGTAGACCTGGTGTCCCCAAATTCCCATTGTCTTCAATGGGTAGACCTGATGTCCCATTTATCCCATTGACTTCGATGGGTAGACCTGGTGTCCTTAAGTTCTTACTGGTTTCAATGGGTAGACCTGGTGTCCCCAAAGTTCCCATTGGTTTCAATGGGTAGACCTGGTGTCCCATTTGTCCCATTGCTTTCAATGGGTAGACCTGGTGGCCTTAAATTCCCATTGAATTCAATGGGTAGACCTGGTGCTGCTGGCACCGCCCAGGGACGGCACCGGCACCGGCACCGGGGAAACCGCGGCGCTGCCGCCAGCAAAGCTGAGGGAAGGTGAGAGATTCCCGGGAAAAATTCCCGGAATTCCCAGATTTTCCCGGGAAATTTTCCCGGAGATTCGGTGGGAGATGGGGGGTGGGTGGTGGTGGTTTCAATGGGTAGACCTGGTGTCCAACAATCCCCATTGTCTTCAATGGGTAGACCTGGTGTCCCATTTATCCCATTGACTTCAATGGGTAGACCTGGTGTCCCCAAAATTCCCATTGACTTCAATGGGTAGACCTGGTGTCCCCAAGGTTCCCATTGGTTTCAATGGGTAGACCTGGTGTCCTGAAATTCCCATTGGTTTCAATGGGTAGACCTGGTGTCCCCGAAATTCCCATTGCCTTCAATGGGTAGACCTGATGTCCCATTTATCCTATTGCCTTCAATGGGTAGACCTGGTGTCCCATTAATCCCATTGCTTTCAATGGGTAGACCTGGTGTCCCATTCACCCCATTGACTTCAATGGGTAGACCTGGTGCCCAAGTATTCCCCATTTGTTTCAATGGGTAGACCTGATGCCCCTAAATGCCCATTGGTTTTAACAGGTAAATTTGGTGTCTCTAAAACCCCCATTGCCTTTCCTGGGGTAGACTTGAACTCCTGCACACCTGGGTGCCCCCCTAAGATTTTGGGGTGCCCCTTTTTTCCTCTCCCCAGAGCTGGAGCTGGTGCAGAACGCCGTCTTCACAGACCCCACGGACCAAAGCGCCTGGGTGTACCTGCGCTGCATCCTCTCCCGAGGTAACTCGGGGCTCCCTCCCAGCCCTGGGGCCCTCAGCGGGAGTTTTGGGGTGCCCCCCCTGAATGTTGGGGTGTCCCCCGACAGCCCCCCCGCCGCCGAGGGTCATCTGTGTCCACATCGACCGAGAGGACGCGACGGTGGCCGTCATCTTCTCCCGGCCTGTCAAGGTGAGTGGGGACCCCTGGGAACCCCAAAAACCACCTGGATACACCTGGGTACCCCCCAGAATCACCTGGATACACCTGGGTACCCCTCAGAGAGCTGAATTCCCCAAAACCCTGGGGTACCCCCAAAAAAATCCTTTGGATCCCCCCCAAACTTCTGCTCTGGAATTGCCATTGCTTTCAATGGGAAGACCTGGTGTCCCATTTATCCCATTGCCTTCAATGGGTAGACCTGGTGTCCGTTTTATCCCATTCATTTCAATGGGTAGACCTGGTGTCCCTCAATCCCCATTGACTTCAATGGGTAGACCTGGTGTCCCATTTATCCCATTGCTTTCAATGGGTAGACCTGGTGTCCTATTTATCCTATTGACTTCAATGGGTAGACCTGGTGTCCTGAAATTTCTATTGACTTCAATGGGTAGACCTGGTGTCCCATTTATCCCATTGATTTCAATGGGTAGACCTGGTGTCCCTCAATCCCCATTGATTTCAATGGGTAGACCTGGTGTCCCTCAATCCCCATTGACTTCAATGGGTAGACCTGATGTCCCATTAATCCCATTGACTTCAATGGGTAGACCTGGTGTCCCTCAATCCCCATTGACTTCAATGGGTAGACCTGGTGTCCCTCAATCCCCATTCATTTCAATGGGTAGACCTGGTGTCCCTCGATCCCCATTCATTTCAATGGGTAGACCTGGTGTCCCTCAATCCCCATTCATTTCAATGAGTAGACCTGATGCCCCAAAATGTTTTGGGGCTAAAAAAGCCAATTTTGATGCTGGAAATTCCCAATTTTTGGTGGGAAAATCCCCTAAATTTGGATCCTTTCTCCCCTCCCACAGGTGAACCCGGAGTGCCCAGAGCTGACGGCGACTCTGGACGGCTCTGCCCTGAGCGAGCCGTGGCGCTCAGGGGAGGGGCGGCCACGCCCCAGCCACACCTGGGTATCCTTGGCCTAAAAACACAGGAGGGCGTGGCTGGGGGTGGGCGTGGCTTGGAGGGGTGGGCGTGGCTCAGAGGGGTGGGCGTGGCCATCCCCGGGCACACCTTGACAGGTGCCATCAGCTCTGTGCCCTCCCTGCCCCGCCCAGCGATCGCCCCGCCCACCTGGAGGTCACCTGGGCTCCTGACCCCGCCCCCCGTGACGTCACGCTGCTGCCAGGTGAGGCCACACCCCCTTTGAACCCGCCAACTTCTGGCCACGCCCTTTCCTCACCTGGCCACGCCCCTTTTCCCCTCTCCCAGGTGAGGCTCAGGCTTGCTGGCAGGAGCCAATCGTGGAGCGGGAGCTTTTCTGGTGAGCCACGCCCCCTTTTGGGAAGCCCAAAATTCATCAAACCACGCCCACTTATCCTTAAGCCACGCCCACCAGGAGCTGCCATTCATCCCTATTGGCCTCAAGCCACGCCCCCTTCACTTAAGCCACGCCCACCAGGAGCTGCCACTCATTCCTGTGGGCCTCAAGCCACGCCCATTAGCCAAAGCCACGCCCCCTTTCTTTAAGCCACGCCCACCAGGAGCCCCCTTTAATCCCCATGAGGCTCAAGCCCCACCCATTTCCCAAAGCCACGCCCCTTTCACTTAAGCCACGCCCACCAGGAGCTGCCATTCATCCCATGAGGCTAAAGCCACGCTCATTTCCCAAAGCCACGCCCCCTTTTCTTTAAGCCACGCCCACCAGGAGCTACCATTCATCCCTATGGGCCTCAAGCCACGCCCCCTTTTCTTTAAGCCACGCCCACCTGGAGCCACCCTTTAATCCCTATGGGCCTAAAGCCACGCCCCTTGCCCAAAGCCACGCCCCTTTTTCTTTAAGCCACGCCCACCAGGACCTGCCATTCATTCCTATTGGCCTCAAGCCACGCCCATTTCCCAAAGCCACGCCCCTTTTATTTAGGCCACGCCCACCAGGAGCCCCCTTTAATCCCCATGAGGCTCAAGCCACGCCCATTTCCCAAAGCCACGCCCACTTCACTTAAGCCACGCCCACCTGGAGCTGCCATTCATCCCATGAGGCTCAAGCCACGCCCATTTCCCAAAAGCCACGCCCCTTTCACTTAAGCCACGCCCACCAGGACCTGCCATTCATTCCTGTGGGCCTCAAGCCACGCCCCCTTTCTTTAAGCCACGCCCACCAGGAGCCCCCTTTAATCCCCATGAGGCTCAAGCCACGCCATTTCCCAAAGCCACGCCCCCATTTATTAAGCCACGCCCACCTCAGCCATGCTTTGTCCCCATGAGGCTGAAGCCCCGCCCATTTCCCAAAGCCACGCCTCTTTTATTTAAGCCACGCCCACCAGGACCTGCCATTCATTCCTATTGGCCTCAAGCCACGCCCATTAGCCAAAGCCACGCCCCTTTCCTTTAAGCCACGCCCACCAGGAGCTACCATTCATCCCCATGAGGCACAGGCCACGCCCATTTCCCGAAGCCACGCCCCTTTTCTTTAAGCCACGCCCACCAGGACCTGCCATTCATTCCTATTGGCCTCAAGCCACGCCCATTTCCCAAAGCCACGCCCACTCTCCTTTAAGCCACGCCCACCTGGAGCCCCTTCAATCCCCATGAGGCTCAAGCCACGCCCATTTCCCAAAGCCACGCCCACTTCACTTAAGCCACGCCCACCTGGAGCTGCCATTCATCCCCATAAGGCTCAAGCCACGCCCATTTCCCCAAGCCACGCCCCTTTTCTTTAAGCCACGCCCACCTGGAGCCACCCTGTATCCCTATGGACCTCAAGCCACGCCCCCTTTTCTTTAAGCCACGCCCACCTGGAGCTGCCATTCATCCCTATGGGGCTCAAGCCACGCCCCTTTCCTTTAAGCCACGCCCACCTGGAGCTGCCCTTCATCCCCATGATGTTAAGCCACGCCCCTTTGCAGTTAAACCACGCCCCTTATTTAAGCCCCGCCCCCTGTGGTTAAGCCCCACCCCCTCGAGCCCAAGCCCCGCCCCTTTCTCAGCCCCTGGCCCCGCCCCCAGGCCGGAGCTGGGCGTGGCCGAGGCTCAGGTGCTGCAGGAGCAGGTGAGGATGTGCCGGGAGCTGCTGGAGCTGGAGCCTCAGAGCCGTGGTGAGAGCCCCAAAAACACCTGAAAAACACCCAAAACCACCTGAAAAACCACCCCAAAACCACCCAGAAAACACCCCCAAAACCACCCCAGAAACACCCCAAAAATAACCCAAAACACCCCAAAACCAACCCCAAAATACCCCAGAAATAACCCCAGAAACACCCCAAAAATAACCCAAAAACACCCCAAAACAACCCCAAACAAACCCCAAAAATACCCCAAAAACACCCCAAAAACACCCCAGAAACACCTCAAAAATAACCCAAGTACACCCCAAAAACACCCCAAAAATGCCCCCAAAATACCCTCAAAACCTCCCCCAAAAACGCCACAAATACACCCCAAAAATAACCCAAAATCACCCCAAAAACCACCCCAAAAATACCCCAAAACCACCCCCAAAATACCCCAAAAATAACCCCAGAAACACCCCAGAAACACCCCAAAAATAACCCAAAATCACCCCAAAACAACCCCAAAATAACACCAAAAATGCCCCAAAAACACCCCGAAAATAACCCCAAAAACATCCCAAAAAACACCCCAAAAGCACCCCAGAAACACCCCAAAAATACCCCAAAACACCTGAAAAACACCCAAAAACCACCCCAAAAATACCCCAAAAATAACCCCAAAAATAACCCCAAAAACACCCCAAAAACACCTGAAAACCACCCAAAAACACCCCAAAAATACCCCAAAAATAACCCCAAAAAACACCTGAAAAACACCCCCAAAAATACCCCAAAACCACCCAAAAACCACCCCAAAAATACCCCCAAAAATACCCCAAAAACACCCAGAAAACACCCTAAAACCACCCAACAACACCCCAAAAATACCCCCAAAATACCCCCAAAATAACCCAAAAATAACCCCCAAAATGCCCAAAAAACACCCCAAAACCACCCCAAAACTACCCAAAAAACACCCTAAAAATAACCCAAAAATAACCCAAAATAACCCCAAAACCAACCCAAAAACCACTCCCGAAATTGCCCCAAAAACACCCCCAAAATACCCAAAAATACCCCAAAACCACTCACAAAAACACCCCCAAAAACAGCCCAAACCCACCCAAAACCTGCCCCAAAAACACCAAAAAATAACACCAAAAATACCCCAAAAACACCCCAAAAACACCCCAAAAACACCCAAAAATACCCCAAAAATAACCCCAGAAACACCCCAAAAATAACCCAAAATCACCCCAAATATACCCCAAAAATGCCCCAAAAATACCCCAAAACACCTGAAAAACACCCCAGAAACACCCCAAAAACACCCAAAAAACACCCAAAACCCACCCAGAAATACCCAAAAAACACCCCCAAAATGCCCAAAAATCACCCAAAAATCACCCAAAAAATATCCAAAAAATACCCCAAAAATAACCCCAAAAACACCCCCAAAACGCCCAAAAATCATCCCAAAAATAATCCAAAAAACACCCAAAAAACACCCAAAACCCACCCAGAAATGCCAAAAAAACACCCCCAAAATGCCCAAAAAACACCCCAAAAATAACCCAAAAATGGCCAAAAAACACCCAAAAAAATACCCCAAACCCACCCAGAAATACCCAAAAAACACCCCCAAAATGCCCAAAAAACACCCCAAAAAATACCCAAAAATCACCCAAAAATCACCCAAAAAACACCCAAAACCCACCCAGAAATACCCAAAAAACACCCCCAAAATGCCCAAAAACACCCCAAAAATGCCAAAAAATACCCCAAAAATAACCCAAAAATGGCCAAAAAACACCCCAAAAATACCCCCCAAAATACCTAAAAAAGACCCCAAAAATGCCAAAAAAACACCCCCAAAACACCCAAAAAATACCCAAAAAATCACCCAAATAACATCCAAAAAACACCCAAAAAATACCCAGAAATATCCAAAAAGCACCCCAAAAAATACCTAAAAAACACCCCCAAAATGCCAAAAAAATACCCCAAAAATGCCAAAAAAACACCCAAAAAACACCCAAAAAACACCCAAAAAACACCAAAAAAACCCCCAAAAATACCCAAAAAATACCCAAACACCACCCAAAAACCACCCAAAAAATGATCAAAAATCACCCAAAAATCACCAAAAAAACACCCAAAAAATACCCAAAAAACACCCAAAAAATCACCCAAAAAAGACCCCCAAAATGCCAAAAAACCACCCAAAAATCACCCAAAACCCACCCAGAAATACCAAAAAAACACCCCAAAATGCCCAAAAAACACCCCCAAAATGCCCAAAAAACACCCCAAAAAAACCTAAAAAACACCCAAAAAACACCCAAAAATCACCCAAAAATCACCAAAAAACCACCCAAAAAATACCCAAAAAGCATCCCCAAAATGCCCAAAAAACACCCCCAAAATGCTCAAAAATCACCCCAAAAATACCCCAAAAATGCCAAAAAACACCCAAAAAAATACCCCAAAAATACCTAAAAAAGACCCCAAAAATGCCAAAAAAAACCCCCAAAACACCCAAAAAATACCCAAAAACCACCCAAAAACCACCCAAAAAATGCCCAAAAAACACCAAAAAACCACCCCAAAAATACCCAAAAAATACCCAAAACCACCCAAAAAACACCCCAAAAATGATCAAAAATCACCCAAAAATCACCAAAAAAACACCCAAAAAGCACCCAAAAAACACCCAAAAAATACCCAAAAAAGACCCAAAAAATGCCAAAAAAACACCCAAAAATCACCCAAAAAATACCCAAAACCCACCCAGAAATACCCAAAAAACACCCCCAAAATGCCAAAAAAATCACCCCAAAAATAACCCAAAAATGGCCAAAAAACACCCCAATAAACCCCCCCAAAATGCCCCAAAATTACCCGAAAAACACTCAAAAAACACCCCAAAAATCCCCAAAATGGAAAAAAAAAACCACCCCAGAAATACCCAAAAAACACCAAAAAATACCCCAAAATCACCCAAAAAACACCCCAAAAACACCCCAAAAAATCCCAAAAATGAAAAAAACCACCCAAAAACCACACAGAAATACCCAAAAAACACCCCCAAAATGCCCAAAAAAGACCCCAAAAATCACCCAAAAATCACAAAAAACCACCCAAAAAAACACCCAAAAAACACCCCAAAAATGCCAAAAAAACACCCCCAAAATGCCCAAAAATCTCCCAAAAAACACCCCAAAAAACACCCAAAAACAACCAAAAATCACCCAAAAATCACCCAAAAACCACCCAAAAAACACCCAAAACCCACCCAGAAATACCCAAAAAACACCCCCAAATGCCCAAAAAACACCCCAAAAATAACCCAAAAATGGCCAAAAAACACCCCAAAAATAACCCAAAAATGGCCAAAAAACACCCCAAAGAATACCCCCAAAATACCCAAAAAATACCCGAAAAACACCCAAAAAACACCCCAAAAATCCCAAAAATGAAAAAAACCACCCCAGAAATACCCAAAAAACACCCAAATATACCCCAAAATCACCCAAAAAACACCCAAAAAACACCCCAAAAAACACCCCAAAAAACACCCCAAAAAATCCCAAAAATGAAAAAAAAACCCCAAAAACCACCCAGAAATACCCAAAAAACACCCCCAAAATGCCCAAAAATCACCCCCAAAATGCCCAAAAAACACCCCAAAAATCACCCAAAAATCACAAAAAAACCACCCAAAAAACACCCAAAAAACACCCAAAAATGCCCAAAAAACACCCCCAAAAATAAAATAAAATCACCCAAAAATCACCCAAAAAACACCAAAAAACACCCCAAAAATCACCCAAAAATCACAAAAAAACCACCCAAAAACTACCCAAAAAATACCCCAAAAATGCCAAAAAAACACCCCCAAAATCACCCCAAAACCACCCAAAAATCACCAAAAATCAGCAAAAAAACACCCCGAAACACCCCAAAAACACCCAAAGAACACCCCCAAAATGCCCAAAAACACCCCAAAAATAACCCAAAAATGGCCAAAAAATGCCCCAAAAATACCCCAAAAAAATGCCTAAAAAATACCCCAAAAATGCCAAAAAAACACCCAAAAAACACCCAAAAAATACCCAAAAAACACCAAAAAAACACCCCAAAAATACCCAAAAAATACCCAAAACCACCCAAAAAATCCCAAAGAACACCCAAAACCCACCCCAAAACCACAAAAAACCAGCCAAAAACCACCCCAAAAATCCCAAAAATGGAAAAAAAACCAAACAAAAACCACCCCAGAAATACCCAAAAACCATCCCAAAAATACCCAAAAAATACCCAAAAAATACCCAAAAACCACACAAAAACCACCCCAAAAATGATCAAAAATCACCCAAAAAACACCCAAAAAACACCCAAAAAATACCCAAAAACCACACAAAAAACCACACAAAAAACACCCCAAAAATGATCAAAAATCACCCAAAAAATACCCCCAAAATACCCAAAAAACACTTAAAAAACACCCCAAAAATCCCAAAAATGGAAAAAAAACCCCACCCCAGAAATACCCAAAAAACACCCCAAAATACCCCAAAATCTCCCAAAAAACACCCAAAAACACCCCAAAAACACCCCAAAAAACACCCCAAAAATAACCCAAAAATGGCCAAAAAATACCCCAAAAATACCCCCAAAAAATGCCCAAAAATAACCCCCAAAACACCCAAAAATCACCCAAAAAAACACCCAAAAAACACCCAAAAAATACCCAAAAAACACCCAAAAAATACCCAAAAAACACCCAAAAATCACCCAAAAAACACAAAAACCACCCAAAACCCACCCAGAAATACCCAAAAAACACCCCCAAAATGCCAAAAAATCACCCAAAAATGCCCAAAAAACACCCAAAAATAACCCAAAAATCACCAAAAAACCACCCAAAAAACACCCAAAAAATACCCCAAAAATGCCAAAAAAACACCCCCAAAATGCCCAAAAATCACCCAAAAATCACCCAAAAAAATACCTAAAAAAGACCCCAAAAATGCCAAAAAAAAAAACCCCAAAACACCCAAAAACACCCACAAATCACCCAAAAACACCCAAAAAACACCCAAAAATCACCCAAAAATGCCCAAAACCACCCCAAAAAAACACCCAAAAACCACCCAAAAAACACAAAAAAAAACCACCTCAAAAATGCCCCAAAACAGCCCAAAAATATCCCCAAAAATTCCATCAAATTCACCCCAAAAATCCCCCCCAAAATCTGCTCCGTACTGGTTTATACTGGGTTATACTGGGATATACTGGTTTATACTGGTTTGGACTGGTTTATACTGGTTTATACTGGTTTATACTGGGTTATACTGGGTTATACTGGTTTGGACTGGTTTATACTGGTTTGGACTGCTTTATACTGGTTTATACTGGTTTGGACTGGTTTATACTGGTTTATACTGGTTTGGACTGGTTTATACTGGTCCATACTGGTTTATACTGGTTTATACTGGTCCATACTGGTCCATACTGGTCCATACTGGTCCATACTGGTTTATACTGGTCCATACTGGTCCATACTGGTCCATACTGGTTTATACTGGTTTATACTGGTCCATACTGGTTTATACTGGTCCATACTGGTCCATACTGGTCCATACTGGTCCATACTGGTTTATACTGGTCCATACTGGTCCATACTGGTCCATACTGGTCCATACTGGTTTATACTGGTCCATACTGGTTTATACTGGTCCATACTGGTCCATACTGGTTTATACTGGTCCATACTGGTTTCAGGCTGCCTGCTGACCCTGGCCCTGCTCTTGGCTGCGTTGGATCCTCGCGGCCACGCCCGGGAGATCCGGGAGCACCTGCGGAGCCTGCAGGTCACTGGTTTATACTGGTTTATACTGGTTTATACTGGTTTATACTGGTTTATACTGGTTTATACTGGGAAAGGGGTTTGAACCCTTCCAGGCTGGACTTGGGGGTGCTGGGCTAACTGGTCCATACTGGTTTATACTGGGAACGCCCTCAGGAGCTTTGGGGCGGGGTTTTTTTTCTCCTTACTGGTCCATACTGGTCCATACTGGTTTATACTGGTTTATACTGGTGCAGGAGGCCGACCCCCTGCGCTCGGGGTTCGTGGCCGATGTCCGGTCCCGCTTCGAGGTGGCGCTGGCCGTACTGGGAGCGGGGGAGGGGCTGAGCCTGCCCGCCAAGGTAACTGGTTTATACTGGTTTATACTGGTTTATACTGGTTTATACTGGTTTGGACTGGGAGGGGTTTGGGAGCCGCTGGGAGCGACTTCTGGGGGGTTCTGGGGTCACTGGTTTGGACTGGTTTATACTGGGAGGGGTTGGGGGGTTTTGGGGAGGGAATTTTGGGGTTACTGGTTTATACTGGTTTATACTGGTTTATACTGGTTTATACTGGTTTGGACTGGGAGGGCGCTGGGGAGGCTCTGGGGGCTACTGGGAGGGATTTTTGGGTGTTACTGGTTTATACTGGTTTGGACTGGGAGAGGTTTGGGGGGTTACTGGCTTGTACTGGTTTGTACTGGTTTATACTGGTTTATACTGGTTTATACTGGGAGGGGTTTGGGGATGTTTGGAGGTACTGGGAGGGACTTGTGGGGCTACTGGTTTATACTGGTTTATACTGGTTTATACTGGGGCAGGGATTGGAGGGGTTTGGGGGCTTTGGGAGGGAGTTTGGGGGTTACTGGTTTATACTGGTTTATACTGGTTTATACTGGTTTATACTGGTTTGGACTGGGAGGGGTTTGGGGAAGCTTGGGACTTCTTGGGATGGACTTAGGGGGTGCTGGGCTTACTGGTTTATACTGGTTTATACTGGTTTATACTGGTTTATACTGGTTTATACTGGTTTATATTGGTTTTACTGGTTAGTACTGGTTCATACTGGTTTATACTGGTTTGGACTAGTTTATACTGGTCCATACTGGTTTATACTGGTTTATACTGGTTTATACTGGTGTATACTGGTCCATAGCAGTTTATAGTGGTTTATTGTGGTTTATAGTGGTGTATATTGATCTATACTGGTTTATACTGGTTTATACTGGTTTATACTGGTTTAGGGGCTGACGGCAGTGCCCCTGCTGGAGCGGATGGGGCTGGGTCTGTACTGGTTTATACTGGTTTATACTGGTCCATAGCGGTTTATAGTGGTTTATTGTGGTTTATAGTGGGTTATATTGATCTATACTGGTCCATACTGGTTTATACTGGTTTGTACTGGTTTGTACTGGTTTAGGGGCTGACGGCAGTGCCCCTGCTGGAGCGGATGGGGCTGGGTCTGTACTGGTTTATACTGGTTTATACTGGTTTATAGCGGTTTATAGTGGTTTATAGCGGGTTATAATGGGTTATATTGGTGTATATTGATCTATACTGGTTTATACTGGTTTATACTGGTTTATACTGGTTCAGGGACTGACGGCAGTGCCCCTGCTGGAGCGGATGGCGGCGCTGGCCCGGCTGGATCTGGCTGGGAATGAACTGCGGGAGCTGCCGGCGGCGCTGGGAGCCCTGAGGAGCCTGACGGTGAGAAACCAGTGACACCAGTAAGGGAAACCAGTAACACCAGTAACACACCAGTAACACCAGTAACAGCTCCCAGTTACACCAGTGACACACCAGTGACACCAGTAACACCAGTAACAGCTCCCAGTTACACCAGTGACACCAGTAACACCAGTAACCAATCCCAGTTACACCAGTAACACCAGTAACACACCAGTAACAGCTCCCAGTTACACCAGTGACACCAGTAACCAATCCCAGTTACACCAGTGACACCAGTAAGGGAAACCAGTGACACCAGTAAGGGAAACCAGTAACACCAGTAAGGGAAACCAGTGACACCAGTAAGGGAAACCAGTAACACCAGTAAGGGAAACCAGTAACACCAGTAACAGCTCCCAGTTACACCAGTGACACCAGTAAGGGAAACCAGTAACACCAGTAACACCAGTAACACACCAGTGACACCAGTAACACACCAGTAACACCAGTAACAGCTCCCAGTTACACCAGTGACACCAGTAACACACACCAGTGACACCAGTGATACCAGTAAGGGAAACCAGTTACACCAGTAAGGGAAACCAGTGACACCAGTAAGGGAAACCAGTAACACCAGTAACAGCTCACAGTTACACCAGTAACACACCAGTGACACCAGTGACACCAGTAACCAATCCCAGTTACACCAGTGACACCAGTAAGGGAAACCAGTAACACCAGTAACACACCAGTAACAGCTCCCAGTAACACCAGTAACACACCAGTGACACCAGTAACACCAGTAACCAATCCCAGTAACACCAGTAACACCAGTAACACACACCAGTGACACCAGTGACACCAGTGACACCAGTAAGGGAAACCAGTAACACCAGTAAGGGAAACCAGTGACACCAGTAACAGCTCCCAGTTACACCAGTAACAGCTCCCAGTGACACCAGTAACACCAGTAACACACACCAGTGACACCAGTAAGGGAAACCAGTGACACCAGTAACACCAGTAACACCAGTAACACACCAGTAACACCAGTAACACACCAGTGACACACCAGTGACACCAGTAACACACCAGTAACACCAGTAACACACCAGTAACACCAGTAACACACCAGTAACACCAGTAACACACCAGTGACACACCAGTGACACCAGTAACACACCAGTAACACCAGTAACACACCAGTAACACCAGTAACACACCAGTAACACCAGTAACACACCAGTAACAGCTCCCAGTGACACCAGTAACACCAGTAACACCAGTAACACACCAGTGACACCAGTAAGGGAAACCAGTGACACCAGTAAGGGAAACCAGTGACACCAGTAACACACCAGTGACACCAGTAAGGGAAACCAGTAACACCAGTAACACACCAGTAACACCAGTAACAGCTCCCAGTTACACCAGTGACACCAGTAACACACACCAGTGACACCAGTAAGGGAAACCAGTAACACCAGTAACACACCAGTAACAGCTCCCAGTTACACCAGTAACACACACCAGTGACATCAGTGACACCAGTAACACCAGTAAGGGAAACCAGTTACACCAGTAACAGCTCCCAGTGACTCCAGTAACACACCAGTAACACCAGTAACCAATCCCAGTTACACCAGTGACACCAGTAAGGGAAACCAGTGACACCAGTAAGGGAAACCAGTAACACCAGTAAGGGAAACCAGTGACACCAGTAACACACCAGTAACAGCTCCCAGTGACACCAGTGACACCAGTAAGGGAAACCAGTGACACCAGTGACACCAGTAACAGCTCCCAGTGACACCAGTGACACACCAGTGACACCAGTAACACCAGTAACAGCTCCCAGTTACACCAGTGACACCAGTAAGGGAAACCAGTGACACCAGTAAGGGAAACCAGTAACACCAGTAAGGGAAACCAGTTACACCAGTAACAGCTCCCAGTGACTCCAGTAACACACCAGTGACACCAGTGACACCAGTAACCAATCCCAGTTACACCACTGACACCAGTAAGGGAAACCAGTGACACCAGTGACACCAGTAACACACACCAGTTACACCAGTAACCCCTCCAGTCCCCTCCCAGTCCCTCCCAGTATAACCCAGTTCCCTCCCAGTCCCCTCCCAGTCCCTCCCAGTCCCTCCCAGTATAACCCAGTTCCCTCCCAGTATAACCCAGTCCTTCCCAGTCCCTCCCAGTCCATCCCAGTATAACCCAGTCCCTCCCAGTCCATCCCAGTCCCTCCCAGTGCTCCCAGTCCCCTCCCAGTATAAACCAGTTCCCTCCCAGTTCCCTCCCAGTCCCTCCCAGTCCCCTCCCAGTTCCCTCCCAGTCCATCCCAGTCCATCCCAGTATAACCCAGTCCCTCCCAGTCCCCTCCCAGTCCCTCCCAGTATAACCCAATAGAACCCAGTTCCCTCCCAGTCCATCCCAGTATAACCCAGTCCATTCCAGTTCCCTCCCAGTATAACCCAGTCCCCTCCCAGTCCCCTCCCAGTCCCTCCCAGTCCCCTCCCAGTATAAACCAGTCCCCTTCCAGTATAACCCAGTTCCCTCCCAGTTCCCTCCCAGTCCATCCCAGTCCATCCCAGTATAACCCAGTCCCTCCCAGTGCTCCCAGTATAACCCAGTCCCCTCCCAGTCCCCTCCCAGTGCTCCCAGTATAACCCAGTCCCCTCCCAGTCCCTCCCAGTCCCTCCCAGTGCTCCCAGTATAACCCAGTCCCGCAGGAACTGGATCTCTCCGATAACCGCGTCTCCAAACTGGGATCGGCCCCGCCCCTCCCCCGCCTGCGGCTGCTGCGGCTGGACCGGAACCGTACGGACTGGTTTATACTGGTTTATACTGGGAGGGGCTGGGAGGGGCTGGGAGGGACTGGGAGGGAACTGGTTTATACTGGGAGGGACTGGGAGGGACTGGGGGGCAACTGGGAAGTGACTGGGGTATACTGGGCTGAACTGGGATGGACTGGGATTGAACTGGGATTGAACTGGGCTGAACTGGGATGAACTGGGATGGACTGGGAGAGCACTGGGATATACTGGGAGGGCACTGGGCCTTACTGGGAGGGACTGGGAGGTGACTGGGATGAACTGGGATGGACTGGGATTAAACTGGGATGGACTGGGATTGAACTGGGATGAACTGGGAGGGCACTGGCCTTACTGGGATGAACTGGGATGGGACTGGGATGGACTGGGAGGGACTGGGATGAACTGGGAGGGGACTGGGATTGAACTGGGATGAACTGGGATGAACTGGGAAGGCACTGGGCTGAACTGGGATGGACTGGGATTGAACTGGGATGAACTGGGATGGAGTGGGATGAACTGGGAGGGCACTGGGATGAACTGGGAGGGCACTGGGAGGTTACTGGGATGAACTGGGATGGACTGGGATTGAACTGGGATGAACTGGGAGGGCACTGGGCCATACTGGGAGGGCACTGGGAGGTGACTGGGGTATACTGGGACATACTGGGACATACTGGGATGGACTGGGATTGAACTGGGATTGAACTGGGATGAACTGGGAGGGCACTGGGCCATACTGGGATGAACTGGGAGGGCACTGGGCTGAACTGGGAGGGCACTGGGATGGACTGGGAGGGAACTGGGAGGGGACTGGGAGGTTACTGGTCCATACTGGTCCATACTGGTCCATACTGGGCGTGCATTCCCCCCTTTGGGGGGCGTGGTCCCAGCATGGCCCCGCCCCCAGCCATTGGCCACGCCTCCGCTCTCACCCCATTGGCTGCCTGGCCCCGGCTCGCCCTGCTGGGATTGGCTGAGACCCCGCTTGGCTCCGCCCCCGACGGCCCCGCCCTCCTGGCCGAGCTCCTCCCCTCCGTTGACGTCACCTTCAGCTGATTGGCTGCGGCCGCTCCTGGCCACGCCCCCTCCCGCTGTGACCACGCCCCCTTTTCCCGCGGGTCGGCGGTGCCACTTCCGGGTTGGGGGCGTGGTTTGGGGTTGGCCACGCCCCTTTCTGGTCCCGGGCACTTCCGGGTTGGGGCGTGGTTTGGGTTTGGCCACGCCCCCTTTTCGGCGGCACTTCCGGGTTGGGGGCGTGGTTTGGGTTGGCCACGCCCCTTTCTGGGCCCGGGCACTTCCGGGTTGGGCTCCGCCCCTTTCCGGGGTTTAATAAAGGGGAGATTCCCAGTTTGTCCCAGTTTGTCCCAGTTTGTCCCTCCCAGTCACCCCCAGTCCATCCCAGTATAAACCAGTAACCTCCAGTCCCCTCCCAGTGCCCTCCCAGTATAAACCAGTAACCTCCAACCCCCTCCCATTAACCCCCAGTCCCATCCCAGTCCCTCCCAGTATAAACCAGTAAACCTCAATCCCCTCCCAGTTCCTCCCAGTGCCCCCCAATCCCCTCCCAGTCCCTCCCAGTATAAACCAGTTCCATCCAATCTCTTCCCAGTGCCCTCCCAGTTCCTCCCAGTGCCCCCCAATCCCCTCCCAGACCCTCCCAGTATAAACCAGTTCCCTCCCAGTAACCCCCAGTCCCCTCCCAGAGCCCTCCAGTGCCCTCCCAGTATAAACCAGTAACCTCCAGTCCCCTCCCACTTCATCCCAGTCCCCTCCCAGTATAAACCAGTAACCCCCAACCTCCTCCCATTAACCTCCAGGGCCCTCCCAGTATAAACCAGTAACCTCCAGTCCCTTCCCAGTCCCTTCCAATCCCCTCCCAGTATAAACCAGTAACCCTCAATCCCCTCCCAGTCCCTTCCAATCCCCTCCCAGTCCCTCCCAGTATAAACCAGTTCCATCCAATCTCTTCCCAGTGCCCCCCAGTCCCCTCCCAGTCCCTCCCAGTATAAACCAGTTCCTTCCCAGTGCCCTCCCAGTATAAACCAGTGAACTCCAGTCCCCTCCCAGTCCCTCCCAGTACAAACCAGTGCCCTCCCAGTGCCCTCCCAGTGCCCCCCAGTCCCTCCCAGTCCCTCCCAGTTGCCTCATCCTAACCCCAAACCTCCGCCCCGGTTGCGCCACCGCGGGTGGGGGAGGGGCGGGGTGGGGGGGGAGGGGCGGGGGGGGGGGGTTCGGCTCGGGGTGGGGGAGGGGCGGCGCCCGGACCTGTCCGGGTGGGGGTGGGGGGGGGGGGGGAGGGGCGGGAAAGCGTCGTTGCCAAATAGTGATCCACTGGCCCAGCCCTAGGGCGAGGCCTTGCCAAATAGTGAGCCAGGGTTGGCAAATAGTGAGTCAGGCGTTGCCAAATAGTGATCCACGGGGTCAGGCCATGGGGAACCTCCCTGCCAAATTGTGAGCCATTGAATCCTCCATAGGGACCCCCCTGCCACATAGTGAGCCATTGAATCCTCCATAGGGACCCCCCTGCCACATAGTGAGCCATTGAATCCCCCATAGGGACCCCCCTGCCACATAGTGAGCCATTGAATATCCCCCATAGGGACCCCCCTGCCACATAGTGAGCCATTGGTACCGCCCATAGGGACCCCCCTGCCACATAGTGAGCCATTGGTACCGCCCATAGGGACCCCCCTGCCACATAGTGAGCCATTGAATCCTCCATAGGGACCCCCCTGCCACATAGTGAGCCACTGGTTCAGCCCCTGCCACATACTGGTTTGTACTGGTTTATACTGGGAGGCTGTTCGGGATGCTCTGGGACTGGCCGGGAACGGTTTCTGGCGCACTGGTTTGTACTGGTTTATACTGGGAGGGGGCTCGGCGCCCAGCGGGAATGAATCGGGGAGTATTGGTTTGTACTGGTTTGTACTGGTTTATACTGGGAGGGCTCTCAGGACACTCCGGGACTCACCGGGAAGGATTTTGGGGTGGCTCCGTGCTTACTGGTTTGTACTGGTTTATACTGGGAAAGGTGCCACATAGTGAGCCATTGCCCCGCCCGTAGAGCCCCTCCTGCCAAATAGTGAGCCAGGAATGAGCCGGGGGGCGTGGCCTGCGGTGACCACGCCCCTTCCTCTGGCCACGCCCCTTTCCTCGCTCCGCCGCCACTGGGAGCTACTGGGAGCTACTGGGAGCCCACTGAGAGGTACTGGGAGCAACTGGGAGCTACTGGGAGCCCCCTGGGGAGGTACTGGGAGCGCTGGGGGGGCAAACTGGGAGCACTGGGAGCACTGGGAGGGGCAACTGGGCGGACTGGGAGCGCTGGGAGAGGGAACTGGGAGCGCTGGGAACGCTGGGATGGGGCAACTGGGCGGACTGGGAGGACTGGGAGCGCTGGGAGCGCTGGGAGGGGGTTACTGGTTTGACTGGGAGCGCTGGGAGGGGGTTACTGGGAGGACTGGGGGGCACTGGGAGTACTGGGAGCACTGGGAGGGGGTTACTGGGAGCACTGGGAGGGTGTTACTGGTTTGACTGGGAGCGCTGGGAGGGGGTTACTGGTTTGACTGGGAGCGCTGGGAGGGGGTTACTGGGGCTACTGGGAGCACTGGGAGGGGGTTACTGGGGCTACTGGGAGCACTGGGAGGGGGTTACTGGGGCTACTGGGAGCACTGGGGGGGTTGCTGGTCAGACTGGGAGCACTGGGAGGGGGTTACTGGGAGCACTGGGAGCACTGGGAGGAGGCAACTGGGCAAACTGGGAGCACTGGGGGGGCACTGGGAGTACTGGGAGGGGGTTACTGGGAGCACTGGGAGGGCACTGGGAGCACTGGGAGGGGGTTGCTGGGAGCACTGGGAACACTGGGAGCACTGGGAGGGGCAACTGGGCAAACTGGGAGCACTGGGAGGGTGTTACTGGGCGAACTGGGAGGACTGGGAGGGCACTGGGAGCACTGGGAGGGGCAACTGGGGCTACTGGGAGGACTGGGAGGGGGTTACTGGGAGCACTGGGGGGGTTACTGGTCAGACTGGGAGCACTGGGAGTGGGTTACTGGGAGCACTGGGAGTACTGGGAGGGGGTTACTGGGAGCACTGGGAGCACTGGGAGCAGTTACTGGTTCATACTGGGAGCCCGGCAGGGGTTACTGGTTCATACTGGGACACAACTGGTTCATACTGGGAGCCTGGGAGGGGGTTACTGGGAGCGCTGGGAGCGCTGGGAGGGGGTTACTGGTTTGTACTGGGAGCACTGGGAGGTCGGCGGGGGTTACTGGGAGCACTGGGAGGGAGGCGTGGGGGGAACTGGGCAAACTGGGAGAACTGGTCTGGCGGGGGAGGAGCTGCTGGGACAGGCCCGGCCTGGGGGACTGGGAGGAACTGGGAGGAACTGGGAGGGAACTGGGAGGGACTGGGAGGGACTGGGAGCACTGGGAGCAGCTTCCGGGTTGGGACTGGGAGCCTGGGAGGGGTTACTGGTTTGTACTGGGAGCACTGGGAGCAGTTACTGGTTCGTACTGGGATGAAAATGGTCTATACTGGGAGCCTGGGAGGGGTTACTGGTTTATACTGGGACACAATTGGTTCATACTGGGAGCACTGGGAGCACTGGGAGGGCTTACTGCTTCATACTGGGAAGGACTGGTCTATACTGGGAGCACTGGGAGGGGTTACTGGTTCATACTGGGAGCACTGGGAGCACTGGGAGCAGTTACTGGTTTATACTGGGGGCCCGAGAGTGGTTACTGGTTCATACTGGGAGCACTGGGAGGGGTTACTGGTTCATACTGGGAGCCCGGGAGGGGTTACTGGTTTGTACTGGGATGAAACTGGTCTATACTGGGAGCCCAACAGGGGTTCCTGGTTTGTACTGGGAAGGACTGGTTCATACTGGGAGCACTGGGAGAGGTTACTGGTTTATACTGGTAAGGACTGGTTCATACTGGGAGTACTGGAGGGGTTACTGGTCTATACTGGGAGCACTGGGAGGGGTTACTGGTTTGTACTGGGAGCCTGGGAGCAGTTACTGGTTCATACTGGGAGCCTGGCAGGGGTTACTGGTTTGTACTGGGATGAAACTGGTCTATACTGGGAGCACTGGGAGAAGTTACTGGTCTATAGTGGGAGCCCTGGAGGGGTTACTGGTTCATACTGGGAAGGACTGGTCTATACTGGGAGCACTGGGAGGGGTTACTGGTTCATACTGGGACACAACTGGTCCATACTGGTCCATACTGGTCCATACCGGTCCATACTGGTCCATACTGGTCCATACTGGTCCATACTGGTCCATACTGGTCCATACTGGTTTATACTGGTTTATACTGGTTCATACTGGTCCATACTGGTCCATACTGGTTTATACTGGTCCATACTGGTTTATACTGGTCCATACTGGTTTATACTGGTTTATACTGGTCCATACTGGTCCATACCGGTCCATACTGGTCCATACTGGTTTATACCGGTCCATACCGGTCCATACCGGTCCATACCGGTCCATACTGGTCCATACTGGTCCATACTGGTTTATACTGGTCCATACTGGTCCATACTGGTTTATACTGGTCCATACTGGTCCATACCGGTCCATACTGGTCCATACCGGTCCATACTGGTCCATACTGGTCCATACTGGTCCATACTGGTCCATACTGGTCCATACTGGTCCATACTGGTCCGTTCCAGGCCATGCCGGACCCCCGTGCGGACCGGGGCCGTTTTTCCTCCGTCCGCCTGCAGGGGGCGCCCCCGGCCCCGCCCCCCGCGGGGTCTCCGGGGCGGCGCTGGCGGTGGCGCCGCCTGGCGGGGAGCGGCTGCTGCGGCTGCTGCGGGAACCGCGACCGCGAGCGGGAGTGGGAACCGAACCCCGCGGAACTGCCCGGCAGGAGAGGGGAGCAACCGCTGCGGCCCGGTGAGGAGAGAGGGAATGGGGGGAAAAACGGGGATTTGGGGAAAAATGGGGATTTGGGGATTTTTAAAAAATTTTTGGGGATTTTTTGGGGTTTTTTTTGGGATTTTTTGGGATTTTTTTGGGATTTTTTGGGGTTTCTTGGGGATTTTTTGGAGATTTTTTGAGGGTTTTTTTAGGGGTTTTTTGGGCATTTTTTGGGGATTTTTGGGGGTTTTTTTTGGGAATTTTTTTGGGATTTTTGGGGGATTTTTTGGGGATTTTTTGGGGATTTTTGGGGGTTTTTCGGGGGATTTTTTTGAGATTTTTTTTTTATTTTTCTGGGATTTTTTGGGGATTTTTTTGGATTTTTTTGGGGTTTTTCGGGGAATTTTTTTGAGATTTTTTTTGGATTTTTCTGGGATTTTTGGGGATTTTTTTGGATTTTTTTGGGAATTTTTTTGGGATTTTTGGGGGATTTTTTGGGGATTTTTTGGATTTTTTGGGGATTTTTTTGGGATTTTTGGGGGATTTTTTGGGAATTTTTTGGGGGTTTTTTTGGGGATTTTTTTGGGATTTTGGGGGGATTTTTTTGGGATTTTTTTTTATTTTTTGGGGATTTTTGGGGGGATTTTTTGGGGATTTTTTTGGATTTTTTGGGGCTTTTTTGGGGTTTTTCGGGGGATTTTGTTGAGATTTTTTTTCGATTTTTCTGGGATTTTTTGGGGATTTTTTGGGATTTTTTTAGGGATTTTTTTGAGATTTTTTTCGATTTTTCTGGGATTTTCTGGGGATTTTTTGGGATTTTTTGGGGATTTTTTGGGGTTTTTTTGGGGATTTTTTTGGGGATTTTTTGGGATTTTTTGGGGTTTTTTTGGGGATTTTTTGGGATTTTTTGGGGATTTTTTGGGATTTTTTGGGGTTTTTTTGGGGATTTTTTGGGATTTTTTGGGGATTTTTTGGGAGATTTTTTGGGGATTTTTTAGGGGTTTTTTGGGGATTTTTTTGGGATTTTTTGGGGGTTTTTTTGGGAGATTTTTTGGGGTTTTTTTAGGGGTTTTTTGGGGATTTTTTTCGATTTTTTGGGGAATTTTTGGGGGATTTTTTTTATTATTTGTTTTGATTTTTTGGGGATTTTTTTGGGAGTTTTTGGGGATTTTTTTGGGATTTTTTGGGGATTTTTTGGGGATTTTTTGGGGATTTTTTGGGGATTTTTTTTGTTTTTTATATTTTTTGGGGATTTTTAAAAATTTTTTCTTTTTTAATTTTTTGGTGATTTTTTGGTGATTTTTTGGGTTTTTTTTTGATTTTTTGGAGAATTTTGGAGATTTTTTCGGGGATTTTTTTGATTTTTTGGGAGATTTTTTAGAATTTTTTTTTTTGGGGGGATTTTTTTGGATTTTTTTGGATTTTTTGGATTTTTTTTGACTTTTTGAGGATTTTTTCCCATTTTTTTGGGGATTTTTTTGGGGGCTTTTTTTGGGGTTTTTTGAGATTTTTAGGGGATTTTTGGGATTTTGGGGGGGTTTTGGGAGCGGGAGGAGGGAAAATGGGATTTGGTTTAAAAAACTGGGATTTTGGGAAAAATGGAAATTTGGGGAATTTTTTTGATTTTTTGGTATTTTTTTCGACTTTTTTGGGATTTTTTGGGATTTTTTTTTATTTTTTGGGATTTTTTGGGATTTTTTTGGGATTTTTGGGATCGGGGTGGGGGAGGGGAAATGGGGATTCCTCTTCCCAAGATGGCGGCCGCGCTAAGCCCCGCCCCCTTTCCCCCTTCCCGCCTCCTCATTGGCCAAATTTTGTCTCAAAAAATTACAAATTTGGGTTAAAAATCTCCCATTTTTGCATTCCAAAGATGATTTTTGGGTCAAAAAAATCGCATTTTTGCCTCAAAAATTCCAATTTTTCGGGTAAAAATGCTCTTGAAAATCCAAATCTTTGCCGAGAAAAAACCCCAAAAATTGTGAAAAAATCAAATTTTGCACTAAAAATCCCCAAAAATCAATTTTCACCGCCCAAAAAATTCATTTTCCTCCAAAATCCCCAATTTTCAGCCCAAAATTCCCAACTTTTTCCCTCAAAATCCCCAATCTTTGGGTAAAAACCCTCAAAAAAAATCCCAATTTTTACCAAGAAAAATAAAAAAAATTGCGAAAAAAATTGATTTTTGTGCCGAAAGTTCCATAAATCCATTTTTCCCTCCCAAAAATTCATTTTCCCCCAAAAAATCCCAAATTTTTTGCCCCAAAATCCCTAATTTTTGCCCCAAAATTTCCAACTATTTCCCTTGAAATCCCCCAGTTTTGGGGTAAAAACCCTCAAAAAATCCCAATTTCTGTCAAGAAAAATCCCCCAAAATTTCGAAAAAATTGAATTTTGTGCCAAAAATCCCCAAAATTCCTTTTCACCACCCCAAAAAATTCATTTTCCACCCAAAATCCCCAACTTTTTCCCTCAAAATTCCCAATTTTTGGGTAAAAACCCTCCAAAAAATCCCAACTTCTACCAAGAAAAAGCAAAAAAAATCCCAAAAAATCAAATTTTGTGCCAAAAATCACCAAAACTCCCTTTCACCACCCAAAGAATTTATTGTCCACGTAAAATTCTGAATTTTTGCCCCAAAATTTCCAACTTTTTCCCTCAAAATTTCCAGTTTTGGGGTAAAAACCCTCAAAAAAATCCCATTTTTTTTCCGCGAAAAATCCCCAAAAAATACAAAAAAATCGAATTTTGAACTAAAAATCCCCAAATACCCCCAAAAATCCATTTTCACCGCCCAAAAACTTCGTTTTCCACACAAAATTCCTAATTTTTGCCCTAAATTCCCAACTTTTTCCCTCAAAATTCCCAATCTTTGGGTAAAAACCCTCAAAAAAAATCCCAATTTTTGCCAAGAAAAACCCCCAAAAATTACGAAAAAATCAAATTTTGCACTAAAAATCCCCAAAAATCAATTTTCACCCCTCAAATTCATTTTCCACCCAAAATTTCGAATTTTTGCCCAAATCTCCCAACTTTTTCCCTCAAAATCCCCCGGTTTTTGGGTAAAAACCCTCAAAAAAAATTCGCAATTTTCACCTAGAAAAACCAAAAAAAAAATACAAAAAATCCATTTTAGCGCCAAAAATCGCCAAAATTCTCTTTCACCACCCAAAAAAATCATTTTCCGCTTAAATCCCCAATTTTCATCCCAAAATTCCCAACTTTTTCCCTCAAAATCCCCAATCTTTGGGAAAAAACCCTCAAAAAAAATCGTGATTTTTACCAAGAAAAATAAAAAAAATCCCCAAAAAATCAGATTTTGAGCCAAAAATCGCCAAAATTCTCTTTCAGCACCCAAAAAAAATCACTTTCCCCTTAAAATCCCAATTTTTTGCCCCAAAATTCCCAACTTTTTCCCTCAAAATCCCCAATTTTTGAGTAAAAACACCTCAGAAAAAAAAAAATCGCAATTTTCACCTAGAAAAACCAAAAAAAAAAACCGAAAAAATCAATTTTTGTGCCGAAAGTTCCAAAAATCCATTTTTCCCTCCCAAAAATTAATTTCCCCCCAAAAATCCCAATTTTTTTGCCCCAAAATCCCTAATTTTTGCCCCAAAATTCCCTAATTTTGCCCTCAAAATCCCCCTGTTTTGGGGTAAAAACCTCAAAAAATCCCCAATTTCTGTCAAGAAAAATCCCCCAAAATTTCAAAAAAATCGAATTTTGTGCCAAAAATCCCCAAAATTTCTTTTCAACACACAAAAAAATTCATTTTCCACCCAAAATCCCCAACTTTTTCCCTCAAAATTCCCAATTTTTGGGTAAAAACCCTCCAAAAAATCCCAACTTCTACCAAGAAAAAGCAAAAAAAATCCCAAAAAATCAAATTTTGTGCCAAAAATCACCAAAACTCCCTTCCACCACCCAAAGAATTTATTGTCCACGTAAAATTTTGAATTTTTGCCCCAAAATTTCCAACTTTTTCCCTCAAAATTTCCAATTTTGGGGTAAAAACCCTCAAAAAAATCCCATTTTTTTGCCGCGAAATATCCCAAAAAATTACGAAAAAATCGAATTTTGCACAAAAAATCCCCAAAAATCCATTTTCCCCTCCCAAAAAATTGATTTTCCCCTAAAAATTGTCAAATTTTGCCCCCAAATCCCCAATTTTCAGCCCAAAATTCCCAACTTTTTCCCTCAAAATTCCCAATTTTTGGGTAAAAACCCTCAAAAAAAAATCACAATTTTCACCTAGAAAAACCAAAAAAAAATACAAAAAAATCAATTTTTGCGCCAAAAATCCCCAAAATTTCTTTTCACCACCCAAAAAAATCATTTTCCCCTTAATATCCCCAATTTTTGCCCCAAATTCCCAACTTTTTCCCTCAAAATTCCCAATCTTTGGGAAAAAACCCTCAAAAAAAATCGTGATTTTTACCAAGAAAAATAAAAAAAATCCCCAAAAAATCAGATTTTGAGCCAAAAATCGCCAAAATTCTCTTTCAGCACCCAAAAAAAATCACTTTCCCCTTAAAATCCCAATTTTTTGCCCCAAAATTCCCAACTTTTTCCCTCAAAATCCCCAATTTTTGAGTAAAAACACCTCAGAAAAAAAAAAATCGCAATTTTCACCTAGAAAAACCAAAAAAAAAAACCGAAAAAATCAATTTTTGTGCCGAAAGTTCCAAAAATCCATTTTTCCCTCCCAAAAATTAATTTCCCCCCAAAAATCCCAATTTTTTTGCCCCAAAATCCCTAATTTTTGCCCCAAAATTCCCTAATTTTGCCCTCAAAATCCCCCTGTTTTGGGGTAAAAACCTCAAAAAATCCCCAATTTCTGTCAAGAAAAATCCCCCAAAATTTCAAAAAAATCGAATTTTGTGCCAAAAATCCCCAAAATTTCTTTTCAACACACAAAAAAATTCATTTTCCACCCAAAATCCCCAACTTTTTCCCTCAAAATTCCCAATTTTTGGGTAAAAACCCTCCAAAAAATCCCAACTTCTACCAAGAAAAAGCAAAAAAAATCCCAAAAAATCAAATTTTGTGCCAAAAATCACCAAAACTCCCTTCCACCACCCAAAGAATTTATTGTCCACGTAAAATTTTGAATTTTTGCCCCAAAATTTCCAACTTTTTCCCTCAAAATTTCCAATTTTGGGGTAAAAACCCTCAAAAAAATCCCATTTTTTTGCCGCGAAATATCCCAAAAAATTACGAAAAAATCGAATTTTGCACAAAAAATCCCCAAAAATCCATTTTCCCCTCCCAAAAAATTGATTTTCCCCTAAAAATTGTCAAATTTTGCCCCCAAATCCCCAATTTTCAGCCCAAAATTCCCAACTTTTTCCCTCAAAATTCCCAATTTTTGGGTAAAAACCCTCAAAAAAAAATCACAATTTTCACCTAGAAAAACCAAAAAAAAATACAAAAAAATCAATTTTTGCGCCAAAAATCCCCAAAATTTCTTTTCACCACCCAAAAAAATCATTTTCCCCTTAATATCCCCAATTTTTGCCCCAAATTCCCAACTTTTTCCCTCAAAATTCCCAATCTTTGGGAAAAAACCCTCAAAAAAAATCGTGATTTTTACCAAGAAAAATAAAAAAAATCCCCAAAAAATCAGATTTTGAGCCAAAAATCGCCAAAATTCTCTTTCAGCACCCAAAAAAAATCACTTTCCCCTTAAAATCCCAATTTTTTGCCCCAAAATTCCCAACTTTTTCCCTCAAAATCCCCAATTTTTGAGTAAAAACACCTCAGAAAAAAAAAAATCGCAATTTTCACCTAGAAAAACCAAAAAAAAAAACCGAAAAAATCAATTTTTGTGCCGAAAGTTCCAAAAATCCATTTTTCCCTCCCAAAAATTAATTTCCCCCCAAAAATCCCAATTTTTTTGCCCCAAAATCCCTAATTTTTGCCCCAAAATTCCCTAATTTTGCCCTCAAAATCCCCCTGTTTTGGGGTAAAAACCTCAAAAAATCCCCAATTTCTGTCAAGAAAAATCCCCCAAAATTTCAAAAAAATCGAATTTTGTGCCAAAAATCCCCAAAATTTCTTTTCAACACACAAAAAAATTCATTTTCCACCCAAAATCCCCAACTTTTTCCCTCAAAATTCCCAATTTTTGGGTAAAAACCCTCCAAAAAATCCCAACTTCTACCAAGAAAAAGCAAAAAAAATCCCAAAAAATCAAATTTTGTGCCAAAAATCACCAAAACTCCCTTCCACCACCCAAAGAATTTATTGTCCACGTAAAATTTTGAATTTTTGCCCCAAAATTTCCAACTTTTTCCCTCAAAATTTCCAATTTTGGGGTAAAAACCCTCAAAAAAATCCCATTTTTTTGCCGCGAAATATCCCAAAAAATTACGAAAAAATCGAATTTTGCACAAAAAATCCCCAAAAATCCATTTTCCCCTCCCAAAAAATTGATTTTCCCCTAAAAATTGTCAAATTTTGCCCCCAAATCCCCAATTTTCAGCCCAAAATTCCCAACTTTTTCCCTCAAAATTCCCAATTTTTGGGTAAAAACCCTCAAAAAAAAATCACAATTTTCACCTAGAAAAACCAAAAAAAAATACAAAAAAATCAATTTTTGCGCCAAAAATCCCCAAAATTTCTTTTCACCACCCAAAAAAATCATTTTCCCCTTAATATCCCCAATTTTTGCCCCAAATTCCCAACTTTTTCCCTCAAAATTCCCAATCTTTGGGAAAAAACCCTCAAAAAAAATCGTGATTTTTACCAAGAAAAATAAAAAAAATCCCCAAAAAATCAGATTTTGAGCCAAAAATCGCCAAAATTCTCTTTCAGCACCCAAAAAAAATCACTTTCCCCTTAAAATCCCAAATTTTTGCCCCAAAATTCCCAACTTTTTCCCTCAAAATTTCCAATCTTTGGGTAAAAACCCTCAAAAAAAATCCCAATTTTTGCCAAGAAAAACCCCCAAAAATTACGAAAAAATCAAATTTTGCACTAAAAATCCCCAAAAATGAATTTTCACCCCTCAAATTCATTTTCCACCCAAAATTTCGAATTTTTGCCCAAATCTCCCAACTTTTTCCCTCAAAATCCCCCGGTTTTTGGGTAAAAACCCTCAAAAAAAATTCGCAATTTTCACCTAGAAAAAACAAAAAAAAATACAAAAAAATCAATTTTTGCGCCAAAAATCGCCAAAATTCTCTTTCACCACCCAAAAAAATCATTTTCCCCTTAAATCCCCAATTTTCCTCCCAAAATTCCCAACTTTTTCCCTCAAAATCCCCAATCTTTGGGAAAAAACCCTCAAAAAAAAATCGCAATTTTTACCAAGAAAAATAAAATTAAATCCCCAAAAAATCAGATTTTGAGCCAAAAATCGCCAAAATTCTCATTCACCACCCAAAAAAAATCACTTTCCCCTTAAAATTCCCGATTTTCCCTCAAAATTCCCAACTTTTTCCCTCAAAATCCCCAATCTTTGGGAAAAAACCCTCAAAAAAATTTCACAATTTTCACCCAGAAAAACCAAAAACAGTTACGAAAAAATCGAATTTTGCGCCAAAAATCCCGAAAATTTCTTTTCACCACCCAAAAAATCATTTTCCCCTTAAAATTCCCAATTTTTGCCCCAAATTCCCAACTTTTTCCCTCAAAATCCCCAATTTTTGAGTAAAAACCCTAAAAAAAAAAAAATCGCAATTTTCACCTAGAAAAACCAAAAAAAAAAAAACCGAAAAAATCAATTTTTGCGCCAAAAGTCCCCAAAATTTCTTTTCACCACCCAAATAATTCATTTTCCCCTTAAAATTCCCGATTTTTCCCTCAAAATTCCCAACTTTTTCCCTCAAAATCCCCAATTTTTGAGTGAAAACCCTAAAAAAAAATCACAATTTTCACCTAGAAAAACCAAAAAAAATACAAAAAAATCCATTTTTGCGCCAAAAATCGCCAAAATTTCTTTTCACCACCCAAAATCTTCATTTTCCCCCCAAAATCCCCAATTTTCAGCCCAAAATTCCCAACTTTTTCCCTCAAAATTCCCAATCTTTGGGTAAAAACCCTCAAAAAAAATCCCAATTTTTGCCAAGAAAAACCCCCAAAAATTACGAAAAAATCAAATTTTGCACTAAAAATCCCCAAAAATCAATTTTCACCCCTCAAATTCATTTTCCACCCAAAATTTCGAATTTTTGCCCAAATCTCCCAACTTTTTCCCTCAAAATCCCCCGGTTTTTGGGTAAAAACCCTCAAAAAAAAATTCGCAATTTTCACCTAGAAAAACCAAAAAAAAATACAAAAAAATCCATTTTTGCGCCAAAAATCGCCAAAATTCTCTTTCACCACCCAAAAAAATCATTTTCCCCTTAAATCCCCAATTTTCATCCCAAAATTCCCAACTTTTTCCCTCAAAATCCCCAATCTTTGGGTAAAAACCCTCAAAAAAAATCCCAATTTTTGCCAAGAAAAACCCCCAAAAATTACGAAAAAATCAAATTTTGCACTAAAAATCCCCAAAAATCCATTTTTCCCTCCCAAAAAAATTGATTTTCCCCCAAAAATTGTCCATTTTTGCTCCAAAATTCCCAACTTTTTCCCTCAAAATTCCCAATTTTTGGGTAAAAACCCTCAAAAAAATCCCGATTTTCGCCAAGAATAATCCCCCAAAATTACGAAAAAAATAAAATTTTGTGCCAAAAATCGCCAAAATTCTTTTTCCCCACCCAAAATCTTCATTTTCCCCTTAAAATTCCCAATTTTCGCCCCCAAATTCCCAACTTTTTCCCTCAACATCCCCAATTTTTGAGTAAAAACCCTCAAAAAAAATCGCAATTTTCACCTAGAAAAAAAAAAAAAAAAAAAAAAAAAAAATCAATTTTTGCGCCAAAAATCCCCAAAATTTCTTTTCAGCACCCAAAAAAATCATTTTCCCCTTAAAATCCCCAATTTTTGCCCCAAATTCCCAACTTTTTCCCTCAAAATCCCCAATCTTTGGGAAAAAACCCTCAAAAAAAAATTGCAATTTTTACCAAGAAAAATAAAAAAAATCCCCAAAAAATCAGATTTTGAGCCAAAAATCGCCAAAATTCTCTTTCACCACCCAAAACCTTCATTTCCCCTTAAAATTCCCAATTTTCGCCCCAAAATTCCCAACTTTTTCCCTCAAAATTCCCGATTTTTCCCCAAAAATCCCAACTTTCCCGCCAAAACCGCCATTTCCCCTCATCCCCTCACGCCTCCTCACCCCAAGATGGCGGCCGCGCTAAGCCCCGCCCCTTTCCCCTCTCCTCGCAGGCCTATTGGCTCCCGTCAGGCTCCGCCCCGGCTCCTCAGCCAATCGCGTGGCTCATCACACGCAGGAGTTCGCGCAGCGCCCCCTGGTGGTCAGGAGGGGGCAGCGCTTCCATGTGGGGCTGGCCTTACCCCGCCCCCTCCGCGAGGGGGACGAGATCTGCATGGAGCTGACGCTGGGTGAGGAAATCTGTGGGAATTTTGAGGGAAATTTGGGGATTTTTGGGGGTTTTGGGGGTTGGGGGGAAATTGGGGAAAATTTGGGGATTTTTTGGGATTTTTTGGGATTTTTTTTGGATTTTTTTGGGGGATTTTTGAGGATTTTTTTGGAATTTTTGGGGATTTTTTGGAGATTTTTTGAGGGAATTTTGGGAATTTTTGGGGGAAATTTGGGAATTTTGGGGGTGGGAGGAAATTGGGGAAAATTTGGGGATTTTTTGGGATTTTTTGAGGATTTTTTGGGGATTTTTTGGGAATATTTGGGAATTTTTGGGGATTTTTTGGGGATTTTTTGGGGAATTTTGGGGATTTTTTTGGGATTTTTGGGAGGAATTTTGGGGAATTTTTTTGGAATTTTTGGGGATTTTTTTGGGATCTTTTGAGGGAATTTTGGGATTTTTTGAGGGAATTTTGTGAATTTTTGAGGGGAATTTTGGGAATTTTTTGGGGTTTAGGGGATGGGGGAAAAATTGGGAAAAAATTGGGGAATTTTGGGGATTTTTTGGGGATTTTTTGGGGGGAATTTTGGGGATTTATTTTTTATTTTTGGGGGAATTTTTTTTGATTTTTGAGGGAATTTTGGGAATTTTTTTGGGATTTTTGGGGGGAATTTTGAGGAATTTTTTGGGAATTTTGGGGGATTTTTGGGAAAACTTTGGGAAAAATTTGGGAAAATTTGGGTGAATTTTGTGGAAAATTTCAGGAGAATTTTTGGGAAAAATTTTGGAAATTTGGGAAAATTTTTTGGGAAAAATTTGGGAAAATGTGGGGAATTTTGGGGAAAATTGTGGGAAAGTTTGGGAAATTTTAAGGAAATTTTGGGGAAATTTTGGGGGAAATTTTGGGGAAAATGGTGGAAATTTGGAGAAATTTTGGGAAAATGTTTGGAATTTTTTTGGAAATTTTGGGAAAATTTTGGGTGAATTTTGAGAAACTTTTGGGGAATTCTGGGGAAATTTTGGGTGAATTTTGGGAAAAAATTTTGGGCAAATTTTTGTGTTTTTGGGGGGAAATGTTGGCAATTTTTGGGATAATTTTGGGAAAATTTTGTGAAAATTTGGTGAAAATTTGGAGAAATTTTGTCTGAATTTTGGTAAAATTTTTTGGGAAAAATTTGGGAAAATTTGGGAAAATTTGGGGGGAATTTTTCGGGAAATTTTGGGGGAATTTTAAGGAAATTTTGGGGAAAATTTTGGGGAATTTTGGGGGAATTTTGGGAAAAAATGGTAAAAATTTGGAGAAATTTTGGGAAAATGTTGGGAAAATTTGGGGAAAATTTGGAAAAATTTGGGAAAATTTGGGAAAATTTTTTGGGGGAATTTTTGGGAAAATTCTGGGAAATTTTGGGCGAATTTTTGGAATTTTGTGGGGAAATTTTGGGGGAATTTTGGGAGAATTTTTGGGAAAAATTTGGGAAAATTTGGGAAAAATTTGGGAAAATTTGGGGGGAATTTTTGGGAAAATTTTGGGACATTTAAAGGAAATTTTGGGGAAATTTTGGGAAAAATTTGGGAAAATTTTGGGTGAATTTTGTGTAAATTTTTGGATTTTTTGGGGGAAAATTTTGGGAAATTTTGGGAAAATAATGTGAAAATTTGGGGAATTTTTGGGTAAAATTTTGTGTGAATTTTGTGGAAATTGAGGATTTTTCCCTGGGAATTCCGGGATTTCCGGGAATTCCCGGAATTCCAGGCCCCACCCCGCAGGTCTCCAAGGGCACTCACGGCCTGGGATTGGCACCCAAAAATTCACCTTTTTGGGGAATTTTGGGTGAATTTTGGGTGAATTTTTTGGGGTAAATTTTGGCAATTTTGGGGAAAATTTTGGGGAAATTTTGGGAAAAATTTGGGAAAATTTTTTGAATTTTGGGGGAAATTTTGGGAGAATTTTTGGGAAAAATTTCAGAAAAATTGGGAAAATTTTTTGGGAAAAATTTGGGAAAATTTGAGTGAATTTTTGTGAAAATTTTGGGAAATTTTGGGAAATTTTGGGTGAATTTTTGGAAAATTTTGGGAGAATTTTTGGGATAAATTTGGAAAAATTTGGGAAAATTTTTTTGGAATTTTTGGGCAAATTTTGGGCAAAAGTTTGGGCAAATTTTTGGATTTTTTGGGGGAAATTTTGGGGGAATTTTGGGAGAATTTTTGGGAAAAATTTGGGAAAATTTGGGAAATTTTGGAGAAATTTTGGAGGAATTTTGGGGAAATTTTTGCAAAATTTTTTGGGAAATTTTGGGAAAATTTTGAGAAAAATTTGGGAAAATTTGGGAAAATTTTTTGAATTTTGGGGGAAATTTTGGGTGAATTTTGGGAAAATTTTGGAAAATTTCATGAAAATTTGGGCAAATTTTGTTGAAATTTTGGGAAAATTTTTTGGGAAAATTTTGGGAATTTTTGGGGGAATTTTGGGAAATTTTGTCTGAATTTGGGGAAATTTTGGGTGAACTTTGGGAAGAAAAATTTGTGCAAATTTTTGGATTTTTGGGGGGAAATTTAGGTGAAAATTTTGGGAAAATTTTGGGGAAAAATGGTGAAAATTTGGAGAAATTTTGGGAAAATTTTGGGATAAATTTGGAAAATTTGGGAAAAATTTGGGAAAATTTGGGAAAATTTTGGGGGAATTTTTGGGAAAATTTTGGGAAATTTTAAGGAAATTTTGGGGGGAAATTTTGGGGGAATTTTGGGAAAAAATGGTGAAAATGTGGAGAAATTTTGGGAAAATGCTGGGAAAATTTGGGGAAATTTTAAGGAAATTTTGAGGAAATTTTGGGGAAATCTTGGGGAAAATTTTGGGAAATTTTGGGGGAATTTTTCGGGAATTTTGGGGGAAAATTTTGGGGGAATTTTGGGGAAAAATGGCCAAAATTTGGAGAAATTTTGGGAAAATGCTGGGAAAATTTTGGGAAAATTTGTGAAAATTTGGGATTTCCATCCCAAATCTTTGGGATTCATTCCCAAATTCCAGAATTCATTCCCAAATCCCGGGATTTCCCGGAATTCCCGGAATTCCAGGCCCCACCCCGCAGGTCTCCAAGGGCACTCACGGCCTGGGATTGGCACCCAAAAATTCACTTTTTTGGGGAATTTTGGGAAATTTTGGGAAATTTTGGGAAATTTTGGGAAATTTTGTAGAAATTTGGAGAAATTTTGGGATTTTTTTTGGAAATTTTTGGGGAAAAATTTGGGAAAATTTGGAGAAATTTTGGGGAATTTTGGGGAAATTTTGGGAAAATTCTGGGAGAATTTTTGGGAACATTTTTGGAGATTTTGGGAAATTTTGGGGGAATTTTGGGAAAATTTTGGGGGAATTTTTGTGATAAATTTCGGAAAATTTTGGAAAAATTTGGGGAATTTTTGGGAAAATTTGGGAAAATTTTGGGGGAATTTTTGGGAAACTTTTGGGGAAATTTTGGGAATTTTTTGGAAAATTTTGGGAAAATTTGGGGGAATTTTTGGGAAAAAATTTAGAAAATTTGGGGAAATTTTTGGGAAAAATTTGGGAAAATCTGGGGAATTTTTGGAAGAATTCTGGGAAATTTTGGGTGAATTTTTGGACAAATTTTGGGAAAATTTTTGGAATTTTGGGGGGAAATTTTGGGGGAATTTTGGGAAAAAATGGTGAAAATTCGGAGAAATTTTGGGAAAATTTTGGGAAAATCCGGGTGAATTTTTTTGGAAATCTTTGGGATTCGTTCCCAAATCCCGGAATTCATTCCCAAATCCCGGGATTTCCCGGAATTCCCGGATTTCCAGGCCCCACCCCGCAGGTCTCCAAGGGCACTCACGTCCTGGTCCCTCTGGGAGGCTCCTCCCCCTCGGGCTGGGAGGCGGAGCTGGACGGGGGCGTGGCCGAGGCGCTGGGGGGCGTGGCCGGAAGTGACGTGGTGTGGGTGGGGCTTCGGGCCCCGCCCACGGCTCCCATTGGTCGGTACCGGCTGAGCGTGAGGACGAGGACGGAGAGCGGCGAATTCGCCGCCCCCTTCGACAGCGACAACGACGTGGTGGTGCTGTTTAACCCCTGGTGTCCCGGTGAGGAATTGGGGGGAAAAATGGGGATTTTGGGAAAAATGGGAAAAATTTGAAATTTGGGGAAAAATCTGGGAAAAAATTGGGTGAAAATTGGGTGAAAATCGGCCAAAAAATGGGGAAAAAAGGGGGAAAAATGGGATTTTTTTTTGGTGCTGTTTAAGGTTTGGTGGGATATTTTGGGGTGAAAAAATGGGATTTTGGGAAAAATGGGGGAAAATAGAAAAAATGGGGATTTTTGGGAAAAAATCTGGGAAAAAATTGGGTGAAAATTGAGGAAAAAATGGCCAAAAAATGGGGAAAAAAGGGGGAAAATTGGGATTTTTTTTTGGTGCTGCTCTTTAACCCCTGGTGTCCCGGTGAGGGTTTGGGGGGAAAAAATGGGATTTTGGGAAAAATGGGAAAATTGGGATTTTGGGGAAAAAATCTGGGAAAAAATTGGGTGAAAATTGGGGAAAAAACGGCCAAAAAATGATGAAAATATGGCAAAAAATAGGTGAGAAAAGAAGATTTAAGGGGTGTTCCCAGTGGGTGTTTTGGGTTTAAAAAATGGGATTTTGGGAAAAATGGGAAAATTGGGATTTTGGGGGAAAAATCTGGGAAAAAATTGGGTGAAAATTGGGGAAAAAACGGCCAAAAAATGGGGAAAAAATGGGGAAAAAATGGGATTTTATTGTGTTATGCCCCGATGTCTTGATGGGGATTTTGGGGTGAAAAACCAGGAAATTGGGAAAAATAGAAAAAATTGGGATTTTGGGAAAAAAATGGGAAAAAATTGGGTGAAAATTGATGAAAAAATGGGGAAAATAAGGGGGAAAATTGGGATTTTTTTTTGGTGGTGCTGTTTAACCCCTGGTGTCCCGGTGAGGATTTGGGGGGAAAAATGGGGATTTTGGGAAAAATGGAAAAATTGGGATTTTGGGGAAAAAATGGGAAAAAATTGGGTGAAAATTGGGTTAAAAATGATGAAAATATGGGGAAAATAAGGGTGAAAATTGGGATTTTTTTTTGGTGGTGCTGTTTAACCCCTGGTGTCCTGGTGAGGGTTTGGGGTGAAAAATGGGGATTTTGGGAAAAATTTAAAAAATGGGGATTTTGGGAAAAAATCTGGGAAAAAATTGGGTGAAAATTGGGTGAAAATTGGGTGAAAATCGGCCAAAAAATGAGAAAAAAAAGGGGGAAAAATGGGATTTTTTTTGGGGGATGTTCATGGTTTGGTGGGAATTTTTTGGGGAGAAAAAATGGGATTTTGGGAAAAATGAAAAAATTGGATTTTGGGGAAAAATCTGGGAAAAAAATGGGTGAAAATTGGGTGAAAATTGGGTGAAAAATGAACAAAAAATGAGGAAAATATGGGGAGAAAAGGGAGAAAAAAATGGGATTTTTTTGGGGATATTTTGGGGAGAAAAAATGGGATTTTGGGAAAAATGAAAAAAAATTGGGATTTTGGGGAAAAATCTGGGAAAAAACGGGAAAAAAATTGGGTGAAAATTGGGTGAAAAATGGCCAAAAAATGATGAAAATATGGCAAAAAATAGGTGAGAAAATGAGATTTAAGGGATGCTCCCTGTGAGTGTTTTGGGGTGAAAAAATGGGATTTTGGGAAAAATGAAAAAATTGGGATTTTGGGGAAAATCTGGGAAAAAATTGGGTGAAAATTGGGGAAAAAATGGCCAAAAAATGAGAAAAAAAGGGGAAAAAAATGGGAATTTTTTTGGGATGTTCAAGGTTTCTTGGGATGTTTTGGGGTGAAAAAATGGGATTTTAGGAAAAATTAAAAAATTGGGATTTTGGGAAAAATCTGGGAAAAAACAGGAAAAAAATTGGGTGAAAAATGGGGAAAAAATGGGATTTTATTGTGTTATGCCCCGATGTCTTGGTGGGGATTTTGGGGTGAAAAACCAGGAAATTGGGAAAAATAGAAAAAATTGGGATTTTGGGAAAAAAATGGGAAAAAATTGGGTGAAAATTGATGAAAAAATGGGGAAAAAAGGGTGAAAATTGGGATTTTTTTTTGGTGGTGCTGTTTAACCCCTGGTGTCCTGGTGAGGATTTGGGGGGAAAAAATGGGATTTTGGGAAAAATGGAAAAATTGGGATTTTGGGAAAAATCTGGGAAAAAATTGGGTGAAAATTGGGTTAAAAATGATGAAAATATGGGGAAAATAAGGGGGAAAAATGGGATTTTTTTTTGGTGCTGTTTAAGGTTTGATGGAAATTTTGGGGTGAAAAAATGGGATTTTGGGAAAAATAGAAAAAATTGGGATTTTTGGGGAAAAATCTGGGAAAAAATTGGGTGAAAATTGGGGAAAAAATGAGAAAAATCTGGCAAAAAATAGGTGAGAAAATGGGATTTTTTTGGTGCTGTTGAAGGTTTTTTGGGATGTTTTGGGGTGAAAAAATGGGATTTTGGGAAAAATGAAAAAATGGGATTTTGGGAAAAAATCTGGGAAAAAATTGGGTGAAAATTGGGTGAAAATCGGCCAAAAAATGGGGAAAATATGGGGGAAAAATAGAGATTTTTTAGGTGCTGTTTAATATTATATGGGAATTTTTTTGGGGAAAAATGGGGATTTTGGGAAAAATGAAAAAATTGGGATTTTGGGAAAAAATCTGGGAAAAAATTGGGTGAAAATTGGGGGAAAAATGGGGAAAAAATGGGGAAAATAGGGGGAGAAAAGGGAAAAAAAATGGGATTTTTTTTGGGATATTTTGGGGAGAAAAAATGGGATTTTGGGAAAAATGGAAAAATTGGGATTTTGGGAAAAAATCTGGGAAAAAATTGGGTGAAAATTGGGGAAAAAACGGTCAAAAAATGATGAAAATATGGGAAAATAAGGGGGGAAAATGAGATTTAAGGGATGTTCCCAGTGGGTGTTTTGGGGTGAAAAAATGGGATTTTGGGAAAAATGAAAAAATTGGGATTTTGGGGAAAAATCTGGGAAAAAACGGGAAAAAAATTGGGTTAAAAATGATGAAAATATGGGGAGAAAAGGGAAAAAAAATGGGATTTTTTTTGGGATGTTCAAGGTTTTTTGGGATACTTTGGGGTGAAAAAACGGGATTTTGGGAAAAATGGGAAAAAATTGAAATTTGGGAAAAATCTGGGAAAAAATTGGGTGAAAAATGATGAAAATATGAGAAAAAAAAGGGGGAAAAATGGGATTTTTTTTTGTGCTGCTCTTCAACCCCTGGTGTCCCGGTGAGGATTTGGGGGGAAAAACGGGGATTTTGGGAAAAATGGAAAAATTGGGATTTTGGGGAAAAATCTTGGAAAAAATTGGGTGAAAATTGGGTGAAAAATGACCAAAAAATGATGAAAATATGGGAAAATAAGGGGAAAAATGGGATTTTTTTGAGGGATGTTGAAGGTTTTTTGGGAATTTTTTGGGGTGAAAAAATGGGGATTTTGGGAAAAATGAAAAAATTGGGATTTTGGGGAAAAATCTGGGAAAAAATTGGGTGAAAATTGGGGAAAAAACGGCCAAAAAATGAGAAAAAAAGGGGGAAAAATGGGATTTTTTAGGTGCTGTTTAATATTATATGGGAATTTTTGGGGGGAAAAATGGGGATTTTGGGAAAAATGGAAAAAATGGGATTTTGGAAAAAATCTGGGAAAAAATTGGGTGAAAATTGAGGAAGAAACGGCCAAAAAATGGGGAAAATATGGGGAGAAAAGGGAAAAAAAATGGGATTTTTTGGAGGGATGTTCAAGGTTTTTTGGGATATTTTGGGGAGAAAAAATGGGATTTTGGGAAAAATTAAAAAATTGGGAATTTGGGAAAAAAATGGGAAAAATTGGGTGAAAATTGGGTGAAAAATGATGAAAATATGGGAAAATAAGGGGGAAAATTGGGATTTTTTTTGGTACTGTTTAAGGTTTGATGGGAATTTTGGGGTGAAAAAATGGGATTTTGGGAAAAATGGAAAAATTGGGATTTTGGGGAAAAAATGGGAAAAAATTGGGTGAAAATTGGGGAAAAAACGGCCAAAAAATGAGAAAAAAAGGGGAAAAATGGGATTTTTTTGGTGCTGTTTAAGGTTTGGTGGGATATTTTGGGGTGAAAAAATGGGATTTTGGGAAAAATGGGGGAAAATAGAAAAAATGGGGATTTTTGGGAAAAAATCTGGGAAAAAATTGGGTGAAAATTGAGGAAAAAATGGGGAAAAAATGGGGAGAAAAGGGGGAAAAATGGGATATTTTTTGGGATGTTCAAGGTTTTTTGGGATATTTTGGGGTGAAAAAATGGGATTTTGGGAAAAATGGGGAAAAATTGGGATTTTGGGAAAAAATCTGGGAAAAAATTGGGTGAAAATTGGGTGAAAATTGATGAAAATATGGGAAAATAAGGGGGAAAAATGGGATTTTTTTTGGTGCTGTTTAAGGTTTGGTGGGAATTTTTTGGGGTGAAAAAATGGGATTTTGGGAAATTTAAAAAATTGGGATTTTGGGAAAAAATCTGGGAAAAAATTGGGTGAAAATTGATGAAAAAATGGGGAAAAAAGGGTGAAAATTGGGATTTTTTTTTGGTGCTGGTGTTTAACCCCTGGTGTCCCGGTGAGGATTTGGGGTGAAAAATGGGGATTTTGGGAAAAATTAAAAAATTGGGATTTTGGGAAAAAATCTGGGAAAAAATTGGGTGAAAATTGGGGAAAAAACGGCCAAAAAATGGGGAAAATATGGGGAGAAAAGGGAAAAAAAATGGGATTTTTTGGAGGGATGTTCAAGGTTTTTTGGGATATTTTGGGGAGAAAAAATGGGATTTTGGGAAAAATGGGGAAAAATAGAAAAAATTGGGATTTTTGGGGAAAAATCTGGGAAAAAGTTGGGTGAAAATTGGGTGAAAAATGATGAAAATATGGGAAAAAATAAGGGGGAAAAATTGAGATTTTTTTGGAGCTGTTGAAGGTTTTTTGGGATGTTTTGGGGTGAAAAAATGGGATTTTGGGAAAAATGAAAAAATTGGGATTTTGGGAAAAAATCTGGGAAAAAATTGGGTGAAAATTGGGGAAAAAATGGCCAAAAAATGATGAAAATATGGGAAAATAAGGAGGGAAAATGAGATTTAAGGGATGTTCCCGGTGGGTGTTTTGGGGTGAAAAAATGGGATTTTGGGAAAAATGAAAAAATTGGGATTTTGGGGAAAAATCTGGGAAAAAATTGGGTGAAAATTGGAGAAAAAATGGCCAAAAAATGAGAAAAAAAGGATGAAAAATGGGATTTTTTTTTGGTGCTGTTCAAGGTTTTTTGGGATATTTTTGGGGTGAAAAAATGGGATTTTGGGAAAAATGGAAAAATTGGGATTTTGGGAAAAAAATGGGAAAAAATTGGGTGAAAATTGGGTGAAAAATGACCAAAAAATGATGAAAAAATGGGAAAATAAGGGGGAAAAATGGGATTTTTTTGGGATGTTCAAGGGTTTTTGGGATATTTTGGGGTGAAAAAATGGGATTTTGGGAAAAATGAAAAAATTGGGATTTTGGGAAAAAATCTGGGAAAAAATTGGGTGAAAATTGGGGAAAAAAAGAAAGAAAATGGAGAAATTTGGGAATTTTGTGGGAGAAACTTTGGGGAATTTGGGAATTGGGGAGAAAATTTGGGAATTTTGGGTGGAAAATTGGGAATTTTGGGGCAAAAATTGGGAATTTTGGGGCTCTTTGGGATGAAATCTGAAATTTTGGGGTGAAATTTGGGAAATTTGGGAATTTTTGGGGCAAAAATTGGGAAATTTGGGGTTTTGGGGTGAAATTTGGGAATTTGGGTGGAAAAATTGGGAATTTTGGGGAGAAATTTGGGGATTTTGGGGCAAAATTTGGGATTTTTGGGGGTTTTGGGGTGAAATTTGGGAATTTTGGGTTTTGGGGGTGAAATTTGGAAATTTTGTGGTAAAATTTGGGAATTTTGGGTGGAAAATTGGGAATTTTGGGCAGAAATTTGGGGATTTTGGGGCAAAATTTGGGAATTTTGGGTGGAAAACTGGGAATTTTGGGGGTTTTGGGGTGAAATTTGGAAATTTTGTGGTAAAATTTGGGAATTTTGGGGTTTTTTTGGGGTGGAAAATTGGGAATTTTGGGTGAAAAATCGGGAATTTTGGGCAGAAAAAATTTGGAATTTTGGGGTTTTTGGGGTGAAAATTTGGGATTTTTGGGCAAAAATTGGGAATTTTGGGGTTTTTGGGGTGAAATTTGGGAATTTTGGGGCAAAAATTGGGAATTTTGGGTGGAAAATTGGGAATTTTGGGTTCTTTGGGATGAAATCTGAAAATTTGGGGTAAAATTTGGGAAATTTGGGAATTTGGGCAGAAAAATTGGGAATTTTGGGTGGAAATTTGGGAATTTTGGGGGTTTTGGGGTGAAATCTGAAAGTTTGGGGTGAAATTTGGGAAATCTGGGAATTTTGGGGAGAAATTTGGGAATTTGGGTGGAAAAATTGGAAATTTTGGGGTGAAATTTGGAAATTTTGGGGCAAAAATTGGGAAATTTGGGGTTTTTGGGGTGAAATTTGGGAATTTTGGGTTTTGGGGGAGGAATTTGGGAATTTTGGGGGAAAAATTGAGATTTTTGGGGCAAAAATTGGGAATTTTGGGGGATTTTGGGGTTAAAATTGGGAATTTTGGGGTTTTTTGGGCAGAAAATTGGGAATTTTGGGCAGAAAATTTGGAATTTTGGGGTTTTTGGGGTGAAATTTGGGAATTTGGGTGAAAAAATTGGGAATTTTGGGGTTTTTGCGGTAAAATTTGGGATTTTGGGAATTTTGGGTTTTTTTGGGGTGAAAATTGGGGATTTTGGGTGGAAAAATTTGGAATTTTGGGTGGAAAAATTGGGAATTTTGGGGTTTTTTGGGGTGGAAAATTGGGAATTTTGGGCAGAAAAAATTGGGAATTTTGGGGTTTTTGGGCAGAAAATTGGGAATTTTGGGCAGAAAATTGGGAATTTTGGGTGAAAATTGGGAATTTTGGGTGGAAAAACTGGGAATTTTGGGGTTTTTTGGGGGTGGAAAATTGGGAATTTTGGGTGAAAAATTGGGAATTTTGGGCAGAAAAAATTGGGAATTTTGGGTGAAAAATTGGGGATTTTGGGCAGAAAATTGGGAATTTTGGGGTTTTTTTGGGGTGGAAAATTGGGAATTTTGGGTGAAAAATTGGGAATTTTGGGAGAAATCTGGAAAAATTTGGAATTGGGGGAGAAATTTGGGAATTTTGGGTGAAATTGGGAATTTTGGGTGGAAATTTGGGAATTTTGGGGCTCTTTGGGATGAAATCTGAAAATTTTGGGGAGAAATTTGGGATTTATGGGGCAAAAATTGGGAATTTTGGGGTTTTTGAGGTGAAATTTGGAAATTTTGTGGTAAAATTTGGGAATTTTGGGAATATTGGGGAGAAATTTGGGAATTTGGGTGGAAAATTGGGAATTTTGGGGTTTTTGGGGTGAAAATTTGGGATTTTTGGGCAAAAATTGGGAATTTTGGGGGTTTTGGGGTGAAATTTGGAATTTTCGGTGGTAAAATTTGCGAATTTTGGGAATTTGGGGGTGAAAATTGGGAAATTTGGGGTTTTTGGGGTGGAAAATTGGGAATTTGGGCGGAAAAATTGGGAATTTTGGGGGAAAAATGGGAATTTTGGGTGGAAAATGGGGGATTTTGGGGGGAAAAAATTGGGAATTTTGGGCTTCTTTAGGGGTAGAATTTGGGAATTTTTGCTGCAAAATTTGGGAATTTTGGGGGAAAAATTGAGATTTTTGGGGCAAAAATGGGGAATTTTGGGGGAATTTGGGGTGAAATTTGGGAATTTTGGGAAATTTTGTTGGAAAATTGGGAATTTTGGGTGAAAAATTGGGAATTTTGGGTTTTTTGGGGTGGAAAATTGGGAATTTTGGGTGGAAAAATTGGGAATTTTGAGGTTTTTTTGGGTGAAATTTGTGAATTCGGGTGGAAAAATTGGGAATTTGGGTGAAAAATTGGGAATTTTGGGGCAAAAATTGGGAATTTTGGGGTTTTTGCGGTAAAATTTGGGATTTGGGGAATTTTGGGGTTTTTTGGGGTGAAAATTTGGGATTTTGGGCAGAAAATTGGGAATTTTGGGGTTTTTTGGGGGTGGAAAATTGGGAATTTTGGGTGGAAAAATTGGGAATTTTGGGGATTTTGGGGCAAAAATTGGGAATTTTGGGGTTTTTGGGGTGAAATCTGGGAATTTGGGCAGAAAAATTGGGAATTTTGTGGAAAAATTGGGAATATTGGGAGAAATCTGGAAAAATTTGGAATTGGGGGAGAAATTTGGGAATTTTGGGTGAAAATTGGGAATTTTGGGGTTTTTTTGGGGTGGAAAATTGGGAATTTTGGGCAGAAAATTGGGAATTTTGGGGTTTTTGGGGTGAAATTTGGAAATTTTGTGGTAAAATTTGGGAATTTTGGGTGGGAAAATTTGGGAATTTTGGGGTTTTTTGGGGTGGAAAATTGGGAATTTTGGGTGAAAAATTGGGAATTTTGGGCAGAAAAAATTGGGAATTTTGGGGTTTTTGGGGTGAAAATTTGGGAATATTGGGGGAAAAATTTGGAATTTTGGGCGGGAAAAAATTGGGAATTTTGGGGTTTTTGGGGTTAAAATCCGGGAATTTTCTCTGGGGAAATCTGGGAATTTTTCCCGGATGTTTTTTTGGGCTGATTTTGGTGTTTTTTGGGATAAATTTTCCCGGGAACGCCAGAGGATTCCGTTTACATGGAGAAAACGAGCGACCTCAGCGAGTACGTCCTGAACGAGAGCGGCCGAATCTTCTACGGCACCGAGGAGCAAATCGCAGAGAGATCCTGGAATTACGGCCAGGTCAGAGCCCCAAAATCCCGGGAATTCAACCCAAAAAAAATCCCAGAGGGAAATGGCCCCAAAATCCCCAAATTTCACGAGAAAATCGGGGGGTTTCAGCAAAAAAATGGGATTTTTTAGCAAAAAAATTGGATTTTTTAGCCCAAAAATTGGGATTTTTTTACCAAAAAAATGGGGATTTTTAGCCCCAAAATTGGAATTTTTAGCCCCAAAATTGGGATTTTTTTCCTCAAAAATTGGAATTTTTTTTGCCCCAAAATTGGGATTTTTTTACCCCAAAATTGGATTTTTATCCCCAAAATTGGATTTTTTTAACAAAAAATTGGAATTTTTGACACAAAATTGGGAAATTTTTTTCCCCAAAATTGGAATTTTTTTAGCCTCAAAATTGGATTTTTTACCCTAAAATTGGAATTTTTGCCCTAAAATTGGGATTTTTTGCCCTAAAATTGTAATTTTTAGCCCCATATTTGGGATTTTTTTGCCCCAAAATTGGGATTTTTTTTGCCACAAAATCCGGGATTTTTCCTCAAAAATTGGAATTTTTTTTGACCCAAAATTGGAATTTTTTAACCTCATAATTGGGATTTTTAGCCCTAAAATTGGAAATTTTTTGCCCCAAAATTGGATTTTTTAGCCCCAAAATTGGGATTTTTTTCACCCAAAAATCAGATTTTTTTTTACCAAAAAATTGCAATTTTTTGACACAAAATTGGAAATTTTTTACCAAAAAATTGGGATTTTTTGCCCTAAAATTGGGATTTTTAGCCCCAAAATCCCGGGAATTCCACCCAAAAAAAATCCCAGAGGGAAATGACCCCAAAATCCCCAAATTTCACAAGAAAATCAGGGGTTTTTAGCAAAAAATTGGGATTTTTTAGCAAAAAATTGGATTTTTTGGCCCAAAATTGGAATTTTTGCCCCAAAAATTGGAATTTTTTGGCCCAAAATTGGGATTTTTTGGCCCAAAATTGGGATTTTTTTCACCCAAAAATCAGATTTTTTTTTACCAAAAAATTGGAATTTTTGACACCAAAATTGGGATTTTTAGCCCTAAAATTGGAAATTTTTTAGCCCCAAAATTGGGATTTTTTTGACACAAAATTGGAATTTTTTTGACACAAAATTGGAATTTTTTGACCCAAAATTGGGATTTTTTTTCACCCCAAAATCAGATTTTTTTTACCAAAAAATTGGGATTTTTAGCCCCAAAATTGGAATTTTTAGCCCCAAAATTGGGATTTTTTTGCCCCAAAATTGGAATTTTTTAGCCTCAAAATTGGGATTTTTTTGCCCTAAAATTGGAATTTTTAGCCCCAAAATTGGGATTTTTTTTGCCACAAAATCCGGGATTTTTCCTCAAAAATTGGAACTTTTTTCACCCAAAATTGGAATTTTTTTACCAAAAAAATTGGGATTTTTTGACCCAAAATTGGAATTTTTTTAGCCCCAAAATTGGGATTTTTTTCACCCCCAAATCAGATTTTTTACCAAAAAATTGGAATTTTTGACACAAAATTGGATTTTTTACCCTAAAATTGGAATTTTTGACCCCAAAATTGGGATTTTTAGCCCTAAAATTGGAAATTTTTTAGCCCCAAAATTGGAATTTTTTTACCAAAAAATGGGAATTTTTTGACCCAAAATTGGATTTTTTTTGACCCAAAATTGGGTTTTTTTTGACCCAAAATTGGATTTTTTACCAAAGAAATTGGATTTTTTAGCCCAAACTTGGGATTTTTTAGCCCCAAAATTGGATTTTTTTCCCCTAAAATCCAGAAATTTTCCTCAAAAATTTGAATTTTTTTTCCCCAAAATTGGGATTTTTTTTGCCACAAAATCCGGGATTTTTCCTCAAAAATTGGAATTTTTTTCACCCAAAATTGGGATTTTTTTTACCAAAAAATTGGGATTTTTAGCCCTAAAATTGGAAATTTTTTAGCCCCAAAAATCAGATTTCTTTTTGCCAAAAACTTGGAATTTTTGACACAAAATTGGGATTTTTTTCCTCAAAAATTGGAATTTTTTTCACCCAAAATTGGAATTTTTTTACCAAAAAATTGGGATTTTTAGCCCTAAAATTGGAAATTTTTTAGCCCCCAAATTGGGATTTTTTTACCAAAAAAATGGGGATTTTTTGACCCAAAATTGGATTTTTTAGCCCAAAAATTGGGATTTTTTTGACCCAAAATTGGGATTTTTAGCCCCAAAATTGGGATTTTTGCCCCAAAATTTGATTTTTTGCCAAAAAATTGGAATTTTTGACACAAATTTGGGGTTTTTTGCCCCAAAATTGGAATTTTTTAGCCCCAAAATTGGAATTTTTAGCCCCAAAATTGGGATTTTTTACCCTAAAATTGGAATTTTTGACCCCAAAATTGGGATTTTTTGCCCCAAAATTGGAATTTTTTTGACCCCAAATCTGGAATTTTTCCTCCAAAATTGGAATTTTTTTGACCCAAAATTGGAATTTTTTGGCCCAAAATTGGGATTTTTTGGCCCAAAATTGGGATTTTTTTCACCCAAAAATCAGATTTTTTTTTACCAAAAAATTGCAATTTTTGACACCAAAATTGGGATTTTTTGCCCTAAAATTGGGATTTTTAGCCCCAAAATTGGAATTTTTAGCCCCCAAAATTGGATTTTTTGCCCCAAAATTGAATTTTTTACCCAAAGATTGGAGTTTTTTGGCCCAAAAATGGAATTTTTTGACGCAAAATTGGGATTTTTTTCACCCAAAAATCAGACTTTTTTTACCAAAAAATTGGGATTTTTAGCCCCAAAATTGGAACTTTTAGCCCCAAAATTGGGATTTTTTTGCCCCAAAATTGGAATTTTTTTGACACAAAATTGGGATTTTTTTGCCCTAAAATTGGAATTTTTAGCCCCAAAATTAGGATTTTTTTTGCCACAAAATCCGGGATTTTTCCTCAAAAATTCGGATTTTTTTGACACAAAATCAGATTTTTTTACACCAAAATTGGTTTTTTTTACCAAAAATTGGAATTTTTGACACAAAATTGGGATTTTTAGCCCCAAAATTGGATTTTTTTCCCCTAGAATCCAGAAATTTTCCTCAAAAATTTGAATTTTTTTTCCCCAAAATTCTGATTTTTTAGCCTCAAAATTGGGATTTTTAGCCCTAAAATTGGAATTTTTTTAGCCCCAAAATTGGGATTTTTTTACCAAAAAAATGGGGATTTTTTGACCCAAAATTGGAATTTTTTTGACCCAAAATTGGGATTTTTAGCCCCAAAATTGGGATTTTTTTTGCCTCAAAATTGGGATTTTTTTGACCCAAAATCCGATTTTTTTACCCTAAAATTGGATTTTTTGACCCAAAATCTGGAATTTTTCCTCCAAAATTGGAAATTTTTTGACCGAAAATTTGCGTTTTTGCCCCAAAATTGAATTTTTTTACCAAAAAATTGGAATTTTTAGTCCTAAAATTGAATTTTTTGCCCCAAAATTGGGATTTTTTGCCCCAAAATTTGCGATTTTGGAGCCAAAATTGTTTCGTTTTCGGGCGATTTCCGTTGGGGATTTGGGGGAATTTTTGGGGGGAATTTGGGGAATTTTGGGATTCGGGAAAATTTGGGAATTTTCCAGGAAAAATTTGGGAAAAATCCCAAAAATTTGGGTCAAAAAAAGCCATTTTTGGGTCATTTTAATGCATTTTCCTCAAATTTTGGCCGTTTTTGGTCGGATTTTTTTTGGAATTTCAGGAATTTTGGGAATTTTGGGAATTTTGAGATTTTGGGGATCAATTCCAAAAATTTGAGATCCCAAATCCCATAAAAACCCCAAAATTTGGGTCAAAAAAAGCCATTTTGGGGTCATTTTAACGCATTTTCCTCAATTTTTTTCCATTTTTTACCAGATTTTTTTGGGAATTTTGGGGAAATTTTGGGGAATTTTTGGGAATTTTTGGAATTTTGAGATTTTTGGGATCAGTTTCAAAAATTTGGGATCAGAAATTCCATAAAAACCCCAAAAATTTGGGTCAAAAATCGCCATTTTAACGCATTTTCCTCAAATTTTGGCCGTTTTTCACCGGATTTTTTTTGGGAATTTTGGGGAAATTTGGGGAATTTTGGGAATTTTGGGAATCCATAAAATTTGGGAATTTTCCATGAAAAATTTGGGAAAAAATCCCAAAATTTGGGGTCAAAAAGAGCCATTTTGGGGCCATTTTAACACATTTTCCTCAAATTTTGGCCATTTTTGATCCGATTTTTTCAGGAATTCCAGGAATTTTGGGAATTTTGGGATTTTGGGGATCAATTACCAGAATTTGGGATCCCAAATCCCATAAAAACCCAAAATTTGGGTCAAAAAAAGCCAATTTAGCTCAATTTTAGTGCATTTTCCTCAAATTTTTTCCATTTTTCATGGGATTTTTTTCGGGAATTTTTGGGAATTTTTTGGGAATTTTTGGGAATTTTGGGAATTTTGAGATTTTTGGGAACAAATTCAAAAATTTGGGATCAGAAACTCCATAAAAACCCCAAAAATTTGGGTCAAAAAAAGCCAATTTAGATCAATTTTAACGCATTTTTCTCAAATTTTGCCCATTTTCCATGGGATTTTTTTTGGGAATTCCAGGAATTTTGGGAATTTTGGGAATTTTGGGATTTTCAGGATCAGTTTCAAAAATTTGGGATCCCAAATCCCATAAAAACCCCAAAATTTGGGTCAAAAAAAGCCAATTTAAGTCAATTTTAACGCATTTTCCTCAAATTTTCACCATTTTTGACCGGATTTTTTTTGGGAATTTTGGGGAATTTTTTGGGAATTTTGGGAATTTTGGGAATCCATAAAATTTGGGAATTTTCCATGAAAAATTTGGGAAAAAATCCCAAAATTTGGGGTCAAAAAGAGCCATTTTGGGCCATTTTAATGCATTTTTCTCAAATTTTGGCCATTTTTGGCCAGATTTTTTTGGGAATTTCAGGAATTTTGGGAATTTTGGGAATTTTGGGAATTTCAGGATCAATTCCAAAAATTTGGGATCCCAAATTCCATAAAAACCCCAAAATTTGGGTAAAAAAAAGCCAATTTAGGTCAATTTTAACACATTTTCCTCAATTTTTTTCTATTTTTGACCGGATTTTTTCAGGAATTTTTGAGAATTTTTTGGGAATTTTTGGGAATTTTGGGAATTTTGAGATTTTCGGGATCAATTCCAAAAATTTGGGATCAGAAATTCCATAAAAACCCCAAAATTTGGGTCAAAAATCGCCATTTTAACGCATTTTCCTCAAATTTTGGCCGTTTTCCACCGGATTTTTTTCGGGAATTTTGGGGAAATTTTGGGAATTTTGGGAATTTTGGGAATCCATAAAATTTGGGAATTTTCCATGAAAAAATTGGGAAAAAATCCCAAAATTTGGGGTCAAAAAGAGCCATTTTGGGGCCATTTTAACGCATTTTTCTCAAATTTTCGCCATTTTTGACCGGATTTTTTTTGGAATTTCGGGAATTTTAGGAATTCTGGGAATTCCAAGATTTTCAGGATCAGCTTCAAAAATTTGGGATCCCAAATTCCATAAAAACCCCAAAATTTGGGTCAAAAGGAGCCATTTTGGGGCCATTTTAACGCATTTTCCCCCAATTTTCGCCGTTTTTCACCGGATTTTTTTCGGGAATTTTGGGGAAATTTTGGGAATTTTGGGAATTTTGGGAATCCATAAAATTTGGGAATTTTCCATGAAAAATTTGGGAAAAAATCCCAAAAATTTGGGTCAAAAAAAGCCATTTTTGGGTCATTTTAACGCATTTTTCTCAATTTTTTTCCATTTTTGATCGGATTTTTTTCGGGAATTTTGGGGAATTTTGGGAATTTTGGGAATTCCAAGATTTTCAGGATCAATTCCAAAAATTTGAGATCCCAAATTCCATAAAAACCCCAAAATTTGGGTCAAAAAAAGCCAATTTAGGTCAATTTTAATGCATTTTTCTCAAATTTTCGCCATTTTTGACCGGATTTTTTTTGGAATTTCGGGAATTTTGGGAATTCTGGGAATTCCAAGGTTTTGGGGATCAATTCCAAAAATTTGGGATCAGAAATTCCATAAAAACCCCAAAAATTTGGGTCAAAAAGCGCCATTTTGGGGCCATTTTAACGCATTTTCCTCAAATTTTGGCCATTTTTCACCGGATTTTTTTCGGGAATTTTGGGGAAATTTTGGGAATTTTGGGAATTTTGGGAATCCATAAAATTTGGGAATTTTCCATGTAAAATTTGGGAAAAAAATCCCAAAATTTGGGGTCAAAAGGAGCCATTTTGGGGCCATTTTAACGCATTTTTCTCAAATTTTTGCTGTTTTTGATCAAATTTTTTTAGGGAATTCCAGGAATTTTGGGAATTTTTGGGAATTTTGAGATTTTCAGGATCAATTCCCAGAATTTGGGATCCCAAATCCCATAAAAACCCCAAAATTTGGGTCAAAAAAAGCCAATTTAGGTCAATTTTAACGCATTTTCCTCAATTTTTTTCCATTTTTGACCGGATTTTTTTGGGAATTTTTGGGAAATTTTTGGGGAATTTTGGGAATTTTGGGAATTTTGGGATTTTTGGGATCAATTCCAAAAATTTGGGATCAGAAACTCCATAAAAACCCCAAAATTTGGGTAAAAAATCGCCAATTTAGGTCAATTTTAATGCATTTTTCTCATTTTTTTTCCATTTTTGACCGGATTTTTTTGGGAATTTCAGGAATTTTTGGGAATTTTGGGAATTTTGAGATTTTCGGGAACAGTTTCAAAAATTTGGGATCCCAAATCCCATAAAAGCCAAAAAATTTGGGTCAAAAAAAGCCAATTTAGGTCAATTTTAACACATTTTTTCCAATTTTTTCCCATTTTTCACTGGATTTTTTTGGGGAATTTTGGGGAAATTTTGGGAATTTTGGGAATTTTGGGAATCCATAAAATTTGGGAATTTTCCATGAAAAATTTGGGAAAAAATCCCCAAATTTGGGGTCAAAAAAAGCCATTTTTGGGTCATTTTAACGCATTTTCCTCAAATTTTGGCCATTTTTGATCCGATTTTTTCAGGAATTCCAGGAATTTTGGGAATTCTGGGAATTCCAAGGTTTTGGGATCAATTCCAAAAATTTGAGATCCCAAATTCCATAAAAACCCCAAAATTTGGGTCAAAAAAAGCCAATTTAGGTCAATTTTAACGCATTTTCCTCAAATTTTGTCCATTTTTGACCGGATTTTTTTTGGAATTTCAGGAATTTTGGGAATTTTGGGAATTCCAAGATTTTTGGGATCAATTCCAAAAATTTGAGATCCCAAATCCCATAAAAACCCCCAAAATTTGGGTCAAAAAGCGCCAATTTAGGTCAATTTTAACGCATTTTCCTCAAATTTTGGCCGTTTTTCACCGGATTTTTTTCGGGAATTTTGGGGAATTTTCGGGAATTTCGGGAATTTTGGGAATCCATAAAATTTGGGAATTTTCCATTAAAAATTTGGGAAAAAATCCCAAAATTTGGGGTCAAAAAGAGCCATTTTGGGGCCATTTTAACCCATTTTTCTCAAATTTTCGCTGTTTTTGATCAAATTTTTTTAGGGAATTCCGGGAATTTTGGGAATTTTTGGGAATTTTGGGATTTTTGGGATCAATTCCAAAAATTTGAGATCCCAAATTCCATAAAAACCCCCAAAATTTGGGTCAAAAAAAGCCAATTTAGGTCAATTTTAACGCATTTTTCTCAATTTTTTTCCATTTTTGACCGGATTTTTTTCGGGAATTTTGGGGAATTTTTGGGAATTTTGGGAATTTTGGGAATCCATAAAATTTGGGAATTTTCCATGAAAAATTTGGGAAAAAATCCCAAAATTTGGGGTCAAAAAAAGCCATTTTTGGGTCATTTTAACGCATTTTTCTCAAATTTTTTCCATTTTTGACCGGATTTTTTTGGGAATTCCGGAAATTTTTGGGAATTTTGGGAATTTTGGGATTTTCAGGATCAATTCCAAAAATTTGAGATCCCAAATCCCATAAAAACCCCAAAATTTGGGTCAAAAAAAGCCAATTTAGGTCAATTTTAACGCATTTTTCTCAAATTTTTTCCATTTTTCATGGGATTTTTTTCGGAAATTTTGGTGAAATTTCGGGAATTTCGGGAATTTTGGGAATCCATAAAATTTGGGAATTTTCCATGTAAAATTTGGGAAAAAATCCCCAAATTTGGGGTCAAAAGGAGCCATTTTGGGGCCATTTTAACGCATTTTTCTCAAATTTTGGCCATTTTTGACCGGATTTTTTTTGGAATTTCAGGAATTTTTGGGAATTTTGGGAATTTTGAGATTTTCAGGATCAATTCCAAAAATTTGGGATCCTAAATCCCATAAAAACCCCAAAAATTTGGGTCAAAAAAAGCCAATTTAGGTCAATTTTAACGCTTTTTTCTCAAATTTTCGCCATTTTTGATCGGATTTTTTTTTGAATTTCGGGAATTTTGGGAATTCTGGGAATTCCAAGGTTTTGGGATCAATTCCAAAAATTTGGGATCCCAAATCCCATAAAAACCCCAAAATTTGGGTCAAGAAAAGCCAATTTAGGTCAATTTTAACGCATTTTTCTCAAATTTTCGCCATTTTTGATCCAATTTTTTCAGGAATTCCAGGAATTTTGGGAATTTTGGGAATTCCAAGATTTTTGGGAACAGTTTCAAAAATTTGGGATCAGAAATTCCATAAAAACCCCAAAAATTTGGGTCAAAAAGCGCCATTTTGGGGCCATTTTAACGCATTTTCCTCAAATTTTCGCCGTTTTCCACCGGATTTTTTTCGGGAATTTTCGGGAAATTTGGGGAATTTTGGGAATTTTGGGAATTCTGGGAATTTTTGGGAATTCCCGCAGTTTGAGCCCGGGGTTTTGGACGCCTGCCTGTTCATCCTGGACCGCCGGGGGATGCCCCACAGCGCCCGCGGCGACCCCGTCATGGTGGCCAGGGTGGTGTCGGCCATGGTGAGGAAATCCCGGAATTCCGGGGAAATCTGGGAATTCTGGGGGAATTTGGGAATTTTTGGGGGAATTCGGGGATTTTGGGGAAATTTTGGGAATTTTGGAGGAATTTTGGGAGGATTTTTTGGGGAAATTTGGGGATTTTGGGGAATTTTGAGGGAATTTTGGGGAAATTTTGGGGAATTTTTGGGGGGAAATTTGGGAATTTTTGGGGGAATTTTGGGGATTTTGGGGGAAAATTTGGGAATTTTGGGGGGATTTTGGGGGAATTTGGGAATTTTTGGGAATTTAGAGGAATTTGGGGGAAATTTTGGGGATTTTGGGGAATTTTGAGGGAATTTTTGGGGGAATTTTGGGGATTTTGGGGGAATTCCAGGAAAAATCCTGGAATTTTGGGGGAATTTTTGGGATTTGGAGATTTTTGGGGAAAATCTGGGAATTCCGGGGGAAATTTGGGAATTTTGGGGGAATTTTGGGAATTTTGGGGGAAATTGGGGAACTTTTGGGGAAATTTGGGGATTTTTTGGGGGAATTTTGGGGAATTTTTGGGGAATTTTGGAGAATTTGGGAATTTGGTGGAAATTTGGAGGAAATTTTGGGGGATTTCGGGGAAATTTTGTGAATTTTTTGGGGAAATTTTGGGAATTTTGGAGGAATTTTGGGGGAATTTTGGGGAATTTTGGGGGAATTTTGGGGATTTTGGGGAATTTTTGGGAATTTTTGGGGGAAATTTGGGAATTTAGAGGAATTTGGGGGAAATTTTGGGAATTTTTGGAGGAATTTTGGGGAATTTTGGGGGAAATTTGGGGGATTTGTTGGGAAATCCGGGAATTTTGGGGGAATTGTGGGGAATTTTTTGGGGGAATTTTGGGAATTTTGGGGGAATTTTGGGGATTTTGGGGAATTTTTGGGAATTTTTGGGGGAAATTTGGGAATTTTGGGGGGAATTTTGGGCGGAATTTGGGGAAAATTTGGGGGAAATTTTGGGAATTTTGGGGGAATTTTGGGGAATTTTGGGGAAAATTTGGGGGATTTGTTGGGAAATTTGGGAATTCTGGGGAAATTTGGGAATTTTGGGGGAATTTTGGGAATTTTTGGGGGAAATTTTGGGAATTTTTGGGGGGAAATTTGGGAATTCCAGGGGAAATTTGGGAATTTTAAGGGAATTTTTGGGAATTTTGGAGAAATTTTGAGGGGAAATTTTGGGAATTTTGGGGTAAATTTGGGAAAATTTGGGAATTTTAAATGAATTTTTTGGCATTTTGGGGGAATTTTGTGGGAATTTGAGGAAAACCCCGGGAATTTTGAGGGAATTTTGGGGGGAAATTTGGGAATTTGGGGGATTTGGGGGAAATTTTGGGAATTTAGAGGGATTTGGGGGAATTTTGGGGAATTTTGGGGGAATTTTGCAGAAATTTGAGGAAAAATCCTGGAATTTTGGGGAATTTTTGGGATTTGGGAGGATTTGGGGGGAAATCTGGGAATTTGGGGGGGAAATCGGGGAATTTTGGGGGAAATTTTGGGGGATTTTGGGGAGAATTTTGGGAAATTTTGGAGGAATTTGGGGAAATTTGGGGGATTTCGGAGGGAAATTTGGGAATTTTGGGGATTTTGGGGGAGAAATTTGGGGAAAATTTTGGGAATTTTTGGGGGAAATTTGGGAATTTTGGGGGAATTTTGAGGGAATTTGAGAAAAAATCCTGCAATTTTGGGGGAATTTTGGGAATTTTGGGGGGAAATCCGGGAATTTTGGGGAAATTCTGGGAATTTGTGGAGGATTTTTTGGGATTTTGTGGGGATTTTTGGGGAGAATTTCTGGGGAATTTGAAAAAAAAATCCTGGAATTTTGGAGTGAAAATCAGGAATTTTGGAGGAAATTTTGGGAATTTTGGGGGGATTTGGGGAATTTGGAGACAAAATCCTGAGAATTTTGGAAATTTTGGGGGAAATTTTGGGGGTTTTTGGGGAGAATTTTAGGAAATTTGGGGGGATTTGGGGGAATTTTTGGGAATTTGGGGGAAAATCTGGGAATTTGGCGGGGAAATTTGGGAATTTGGGGGATTTTGGGCGGACGTTTGGGAATTTTGGGGGAATTTGGGGGAAATTCGGGAATTTGGGGATATTTTGAGAATTTTGGGGAAATTTTGGGGGATTTTGGGGGAAATTTGGGAATTTTTGGGGGAAATTTGGGAATTTTGGGGAGGGAGTTGGGGGAAAATCTGGGAATTTGGGGGGAAAATCTGGAAATTTATGGGGGAAATTTGGGATTTTTGGGGGAAATTTGGGAATTTTGGGGGAAATTCAGGAATTTTGGGGAATTTTGGGTGAATTCCTGGGATTTTGGGCTGAATCCCCTCAATTCCCTCCCCATTTCCCCTCCCTTCACCTCCCAATTTTCCCGACTTTTCCTCGGGATTTTTCCCTTTTTTTTCCCCAATTTTTTCCCTGATTTTTTCCCAATTTTTTCCCCATTTTTCCCCATTTTCCCCCCATTTTTTCCCCGATTTTTCCCCCGATTTTTCCCAAATTTTCCCCAATTTTTCCCAATTTTTTCCCCAATTTTTCCCCGATTTTTCCCTATTATTTTTCCCTGATTTTTCCCTGGGATTTTTCCTGAATTTCCTCGGGTTTTTTCTGATTTTTTTCCCCGATTTTTCCCCAATTTTCCCCCAATTTTTTCCCAATTTTTCCCGATTTTTTCCCCAATTTTTCCCCAATTTTCCCCCCATTTTCCCCAATTTTTCCCCGATTTTTCTTCCACTTTTCCCCAATTTTCCCCCAATTTTTCCCAATTTTTTCCGATTTTTCCCCCAATTTTTTCCCAATTTTTCCTCCTATTGTTTCCCATTTTTCCCCAATTTTCCCCCAATTTTTCCCAATTTTTTCCCCGATTTTTTCCCCAATTTTTCCCAATTTTTTCCCCGATTTTTTCCCCAATTTTTCCCGATTTTTTTCCCGATTTTCCCCCGATTTTTCCCTATTATTTTTCCCTGATTTTTCCCTGGGATTTTTCCTGAATTTCCTCGGTTTTTTTCTGATTTTTTCCCGGATTTTTCCCCGATTTTTCCCCAATTTTTTCCCAATTTTTCCCGATTTTTTCCCCAATTTTTCCCCCATTTTTCCTCCTATTTTTTTCTCATTTTTCCCCAATTTTCCCCCAATTTTCCCCAATTTTTTTCCCCAATTTTTCCCAATTTTTTCCCCAATTTTTCTCCCGATTTTTCCCTATTATTTTTCCCCAATTTTCCCCCATTTTTCCCTATTATTTTTTCCAATTTTTCCCCGATTTTTCCCCAATTTTTTCCCCGATTTTTCCCCAATCTTTCCCTATTATTTTTTCCCCGACTTTTCCCGATTTTTCCCCCGATTTTTTTCCCTGATTTTTCCCTGGGATTTTTCCTGAACTTCCTCGATTTTTTCTGATTTTATCCCCGATTTTTTCCCCAATTTTCCCCCAATTTTTCCCCATTTTTCCCAATTTTCCCCCAATTTTTTTCCCCGATTTTTCTCTATTTTCCCCCCATTTTTCCTTGATTTTTCCCTGATTTTTCCCCAATTTTTTCCTGATTTCCCCCCGATTTTTTCCCTGATTTTTCCCTATTATTTTTCCTGATTTTTCCCCAATTTTTTCCTCGATTTTTCCCCAATTATTCCCCGATTTTTCCCCGATTTTTTTACCCATTTTTCCCCCATTTTACCCCAATTTTTTCCTCAATTTTTTCCCACTTTTCCCCCAATTTTTCCCCAATTTTCCCCCAATTTTTCCTTATTATTTTCCCCATTTTTCCTCTATTTTTCCCTATTATTTTTCCCGATTTTTCCCCAATTTTTCCCTGATTTTTTCCCCGATTTTTCCCTATTTTTCTCTATTATTTTTTTCTCTTTTCCCCGATTTTTCCCCCGATTTTTCCCAGGATTTTTCCCAATTTCCCCGATATTCCCCCGATTTTTTCCCCTATTTTTCCTTATTATTTTTCCCGATTTTTCCCTATTATTTTCCCTCATTTTCCCTAAATTTTTCCCCGATTTTTTCCCTGATTTTTCCCCCGATTTTTCCCAATTTTTCCCGATTTTTTCCCCGATTTTCCCGCTATTTTCCCCCCCATTTTTCCCTATTATTTTTCCCCGGGATTTTTCCGGGAATTTTTCCCTATTATTTTTCCTAATTTTTCCCGATTTTTTCCCCAATTTTTCCCCGATTTTTCCCCAATTTCCCCCGAATTTCCCTGGGATTTTTCCCTATTTTTCCTTATTATTATTCCTGATTTTTCCTCGATTTTTCCCGTGATTTTTCCCGTGATTATTTTCCCCAATTTTCCCCAATTTTTTCCTGATTTTTCCTGAATTTCCCCCGATTTTTTCCCTGATTTTTCCCTGGATTTTTCCTGAATTTCCTCGGGTTTTTTTCTGGTTTTTTCCCCGATTTTTTCCCAATTTTTTCCCCAATTTTTCCCCGATTTTTCCTCGATTTTTCCCCAATTTTTTCCCCTATTTTTCCTTATTATTTTTCCCTATTTTCCCCGGGATTTTTCCCTATTTTTCCCTATTACTTTTCCCTTTTATCCCCCGATTTTTCCCCACTATTTTTCCCTATTTTTCCCCATTTTTCCCCAATTTTTCCCCAATTTTTCCCCAATTTTTTCCCCCAATTTTTCCCAAATTTTCCCCTGATTTTTCCTGATTTTTCCCTATTATTTCCCTACTATTTTCCCCGGGATTTTTCCCTATTTTTCCCTATTATTTTTCCCTATTTTTCCCAATTTTCCCCCAATTTTTTTCCTCGATTTTTCCCTATTTTCCCCCCAATTTTTTTCCCAATTTTTCCCCAATTTTCTCCCAATTTTCCCCCAATTTTTCCCAATTTTTTCCCCAATTTTTCCCTATTATTTTTTCCCCGATTTTTCCCGATTTTTCCCCCGATTTTTTTCCCTGATTTTTTCCTGGATTTTTCCTGAATTTCCTCGGGTTTTTTTCTGATTTTATCCCCGATTTTTCCCCAATTTTTTCCTCGATTTTTCCCCCGATTTTTCCCAAATTTTTTCCCAATTTTTCCCGATTTTTTCCCCAATTTTCCCCCAATTTTTCCCCAATTTTTCCTCCTATTTTTTTCACATTTTTCCCCAATTTTCCCCCAATTTTCCCCAATTTTTCCCCAATTTTTCCCCGATTTTTTCCCCAATTTTTCCCCATTTTTTCCCGAATTTTTCCCCGATTTTCCCTCGATTTTTCCCCAATTTTCCCCCAATTTTCCCCCGATTTTTCTTCATTTTTCCCCGATTTTTTTCCCTTTTTTTCCCCCGATTTTTCCCCCGATTTTTCCCCTATTTTTCCCCAATTTTTCCCCAATTTTTCCCCAATTTTTCCCCAATTTTTCCCCAATTTTTTCCCCCAATTTTTCCCAAATTTTCCCCTGATTTTTCCTGATTTTTCCCTATTATTTCCCTACTATTTTCCCCGGGATTTTTCCCTATTTTTCCCTATTATTTTTCCCTATTTTTCCCAATTTTCCCCCAATTTTTTTCCTCGATTTTTCCCAATTTTCCCCCCAATTTTTCCCCAATTTTCCCCCAATTTTCCCCAATTTTTCCCAATTTTTTCCCCAATTTTTCCCCGATTTTCCCTCGATTTTTCCCCAATTTTCCCCCAATTTTTCCCCCGATTTTTCTTCATTTTTCCCCAATTTTTTCCCCATTTTTTCCCCCATTTTTCCTCCTATTTTTTTCCCATTTTTTCCCCAATTTTTCCCCAATTTTCCCTCGATTTTTCCCCAATTTTTCCCCCGATTTTTCTTCATTTTTCCCCGATTTTTTCCCCAATTTTTCCCTGATTTTTCCCCAATTTTTCCCCAATTTTTTCCCCCAATTTTTCCCAAATTTTCCCCTGATTTTTCCTGATTTTTCCCTATTATTTCCCTACTATTTTCCCCGGGATTTTTCCCTATTTTTCCCTATTATTTTTCCCGATTTTTCCCTTTTTTTCCCCTATTTTTTCCCCGAATTTCCCCCAATTTTTCCCCAATTTTTTCTCTGATTTTTCCCCAATTTTTCCCCAATTTTTCCCCGATTTTTCCCAAATTTCCCCCGATTTTTTCCTGATTTTTCCCCCAATTTTCCCCGATTTTTTCCCCGATTTTTCCCTGGATTTTTCCTGAATTTCCTCGGGTTTTTTCTGATTTTATCCCCGATTTTTCCCCGATTTTCCCCCAATTTTTTCCCAATTTTTCCCGATTTTTTCCCCAATTTTTCCCCAATTTTTCCTCCTTTTTTTTTCCCAATTTTCCCCAATTTTCCCCCAATTTTTCCCAATTTTTTTCCCCAATTTTTCCCAATTTTTTCCCCGATTTTTCCCAAATTTCCCCCAATTTTTTCCCAATTTTTTTCCCCGATTTTTCCCCCGATTTTTCCCTATTATTTTTCCCTGATTTTTCCCTGGGATTTTTCCTGAATTTCCTCGTTTTTTTCTGATTTTATCCCCGATTTTTCCCCGATTTTTCCCCAATTTTTTCCCAATTTTTCCCGATTTTTTCCCCAATTTTTCCCCAATTTTTCCTCCTATTTTTTTCCCATTTTTCCCCAATTTTCCCCCAATTTTTTTCCCCAATTTTTCCCCGATTTTTCTTCGACTTTTCCCCAAATTTTTCCCAATTTTTTCCCTGATTTTTTCCCCAATTTTTTCCCAATTTTTCCTGAATTTCCCCCAATTTTTTCCCTGATTTTTCCCCCGATTTTTCCTGAATTTCCTCGGGTTTTTTTCTGGTTTTTTCCCTGATTTTCCCCCAATTTTTTCCTCGATTTTTTCCCTGGGATTTTTCCCGATTTTTCCATATTTTTCCCAATTTTCCCCCAATTTTTTTCCCCGATTTTTCCCTATTTTCCCCCCAATTTTTTCCTTGACTTTTCCCTGATTTTTCCCTGATTTTTTCCTGATTTTCCCCTGATTTTTCCCTATTATTTTTTCCTCTTTTCCCCAATTTTTTCCCCAATTTTTCCCCGATTTTTCCCGAATTTCCCCCAATTCTTCCCCGATTTTTTCCCTGATTTTTGCCTGGATTTTTCCTGAATTTCCTCGGGGTTTTTTCCCCAATTTTCCCCCGATTTTTCCCCCATTTTTCCCGATTTTTCCCCAATTTTTCCCAATTTTTCCCCGATTTTTCCCCGATTTTTCCCCGATTTTTCCCCGATTTTTCCTGATTTTTCCCTATTATTTCCCTACTATTTTCCCCGGGATTTTTCCCTATTTTTCCCTATTATTTTTCCCGATTTTTCCCTTTTTTTCCCCGATTTTTTCCCCGAATTTCCCCCAATTTTCCCCCCAATTTTTCCCCAATTTTTTCTCTGATTTTTCCCCAATTTTCCCCCCAATTTTTCCCCCATTTTTCCCGATTTTTTTCCCCAATTTTTCCCCAATTTTTCCTCCTATTTTTTTCCCATTTTCCCCCAATTTTCCCCCAATTTTCCCCAATTTTTTTCCCAATTTTTCCCCCGATTTTTCCCCCGATTTTTCCCCCGATTTTTCCCGATTTTCCCCCCGATTTTTTCCCTATTATTTTTCCCTGATTTTTCCCTGGGATTTTTCCTGAATTTCCTCGTTTTTTTCTGATTTTATCCCCGTTTTTTTCCCCGATTTTCCCCCAATTTTTTCCCAATTTTTCCCGATTTTTTCCGCAATTTTTCCCCAATTTTTCCTCCTATTTTTTCCCATTTTTCCCCAATTTTCCCCCAATTTTTCCCAATTTTTTCCCCGATTTTTTCCCCAATTTTTCCCTATTATTTTTCCCCGATTTTTCCCTATTATTTTTCCCTGATTTTTCCCTGGGATTTTTCCTGAATTTCCTCGGGTTTTTTCTGATTTTATCCCCAATTTTTTCCCCAATTTTTCCTCAATTTTTCCCCAATTTTCCCCCAATTTTTCCCAATTTTTTCCCCAATTTTTTCTCTGATTTTTCCCCATTTTTTCCCCATTTTTCCCCCGATTTTTCCCCAATTTTTTCCCAATTTTTCCCGATTTTTTCCCCAATTTTTCCCCGATTTTTCCCCCAATTTTTCCCCGATTTTTCTTCGACTTTTCCCCAATTTTTCCCCGATTTTTCCTCCTTTTTTTTTCCTATTTTTCCCCAATTTTCCCCCAATTTTTCCCCAATTTTTTCCCAATTTTTCCCGATTTTTCCCCAATTTTTCCCCAATTTTTCCTCCTATTTTTTTCCCATTTTTCCCCAATTTTCCCCCAATTTTCCCCAATTTTTTCCCCAATTTTTTCCCCAATTTTTTCCCGATTTTTCCCCCGATTTTTTCCCCATTTTTTCCCGATTTTTCCCAATTTTTCCCCCAATTTACCCCAATTTTTTCCCCGATTTTTCCCAAATTTCCCCCGATTTTTCCTGATTTTTTTCCCTGATTTTTCCCTGATTTTTCCTGAATTTCCTCGATTTTTTCTGATTTTATCCCCAATTTTTCCCAATTTTTTCCCAAATTTCCCCCGATTTTTCCCGGGATTTTTCCCAGCTTTCCCAGATTTTTTCCCGGATAATTTTCCCGAATTTCCCAGGTGAATTCCCTGGATGACAGCGGGGTTCTGGTGGGGAACTGGACCGGGGATTATTCCCAAGGGACGAACCCCCCAATTCCCCAATTCCCACCATTTTTCCCCAATTTTTCCCCAATTTTTCCGATTTTTCCCCAATTTTTTCCCCAATTTTTCCCCAATTTTTTCCCCGATTTTTCCTGATTTCTTTCCCAATTTTTCCCCATTTTTCCCCAATTTTTCCCCATTTTTTTCCCCGCTTTCCCCCGAGATTTTCCCCGGGATTTTTCCCTATTTTTCCCTATTATTTTTCCCTTTTTTCCCCCGATTTTTCCCCGGATTTTTCCCTATTATTTTCCCCATTTTTCCCTATTATTTTTCCTGATTTACCCCAATTTTTTCCTCGATTTTCCCCCGATTTTTCCCCGATTTTTCCTCCTATTTTTTTACCCATTTTTCCCCAATTTTCCCCCAATTTTTTCCTTGATTTTTTCCCGATTTTTCCCCGATTTTCCCCCGATTTTTCCCCCGATTTTTTCCTGATTTTTTCAGGTTTTTTCCCCGATTTTTTCCCATTATTTTTCCTTGATTTTTCCCCAAATTTTCCCCGATTTTCCCCAATTTTTCCCCGATTTTTCTCCAATTTTTTTCCCTTTATTTCCCCGATTTTTCCTGATTTTTCCCTATTATTTTTCCCTATTTTCCCTGGGATCTTCCCCTACTTTTCCCTGTTATTTTTCCCGATTTTTCTCCTGATTTTTGCCTGGATTTTTCCTGAATTTCCTCGGTTTTTTCCGATTTTTCCCCCAATTTTTTCCCGATTTTTTTCCTGATTTCCCCCAGGATTTTTCCCAGATTTCCCCGGATAATTTTCCCCTGGAATTCCCGAATTTCCCAGGTGAATTCCCTGGACGACAGCGGGGTTCTGGTGGGGAACTGGACCGGGGATTATTCCCAAGGGACGAACCCCCCAATTCCCCATTTCCCAACATTTTCCACCGATTTTTTTCCTCGATTTTTCCCCCATTTTTCCTCCTATTTTTTTCCCAATTTTTCCCCAATTTTTTTCCTCGATTTTTCCCAATTTTCCCCCCAATTTTTCCCCAATTTTTCCCCAATTTTCCCCCAATTTTCCCCAATTTTTCCCAATTTTTTCCCCAATTTTTCCCCGATTTTCCCTCGATTTTTCCCCAATTTTCCCCCAATTTTTCCCCCGATTTTTCTTCATTTTTCCCCAATTTTTCCCCATTTTTTCCCCCATTTTTCCTCCTATTTTTTCCCCATTTTTTCCCCAATTTTTCCCCAATTTTCCCTCGATTTTTCCCCAATTTTTCCCCAATTTTTCCCCCGATTTTTTTTCATTTTTCCCCGATTTTTTCCCCAATTTTTCCCCAATTTTTCCCCAATTTTTCCCCAATTTTTTCCCCCAATTTTTCCCAAATTTTCCCCTGATTTTTCCTGATTTTTCCCTATTATTTCCCTACTATTTTCCCCGGGATTTTTCCCTATTTTTCCCTATTATTTTTCCCGATTTTTCCCTTTTTTTCCCCTATTTTTTCCCCGAATTTCCCCCAATTTTCCCCCCAATTTTTCCCCAATTTTTTCTCTGATTTTTCCCCAATTTTTCCCCCAATTTTCCCCAATTTTTCCCCAATTTTTCCCCCAATTTTTTCCCGATTTTCCCTGATTTTTCCCCAATTTTTCCCCAATTTTTCCCCAATTTTTCACCATTTCCCCCGATTTTTCCCTATTATTTTTCCCTATTATTTTTCCCCATTTTTCCCTGATTTTCCCCCAATTTTCCCCCAATTTTTCCCCAATTTTTCCCCAAATTTTCCCCAATTTTTTTCCCCAATTTTTCCCAATTTTTTCCCCGATTTTTCCCAAATTTCCCCCAATTTTTTCCCCAATTTTCCCCCAATTTTCCCCAATTTTTTCCCTGATTTTTCCCCCGATTTTTTCCCTATTATTTTTCCCTGATTTTTCCCTGGATTTTTCCTGAATTTCCTCGATTTTTTCTGATTTTATCCCCGATTTTTTCCCCAATTTTCCCCCAATTTTCCCCCAATTTTTCCCCAATTTTTCCTCCTATTGTTTCCCATTTTTCCCCAATTTTCCCCCAATTTTTCCCAATTTTTTCCCCGATTTTTTCCCCAATTTTTCCCGATTTTTTTCCCGATTTTCCCCCGATTTTTCCCTATTATTTTTCCCTGATTTTTCCCTGGGATTTTTCCTGAATTTCCTCGGTTTTTTTCTGATTTTTTCCCGGATTTTTCCCCGATTTTTCCCCAATTTTTTCCCAATTTTTCCCGATTTTTTCCCCAATTTTTCCCCCATTTTTCCTCCTATTTTTTTCTCATTTTTCCCCAATTTTCCCCCAATTTTCCCCAATTTTTTTCCCCAATTTTTCCCAATTTTTTCCCCAATTTTTCTCCCGATTTTTCCCTATTATTTTTCCCCAATTTTCCCCCATTTTTCCCTATTATTTTTTCCAATTTTTCCCCGATTTTTCCCCAATTTTTTCCCCGATTTTTCCCCAATTTTTCCCCCGATTTTTTTTCATTTTTCCCCAATTTTTTCCCCAATTTTTCCCCAATTTTTCCCCAATTTTTCCCCAATTTTTTCCCCCAATTTTTCCCAAATTTTCCCCTGATTTTTCCTGATTTTTCCCTATTATTTCCCTACTATTTTCCCCGGGATTTTTCCCTATTTTTCCCTATTATTTTTCCCGATTTTTCCCTTTTTTTCCCCTATTTTTTCCCCGAATTTCCCCCAATTTTCCCCCCAATTTTTCCCCAATTTTTTCTCTGATTTTTCCCCAATTTTTCCCCCAATTTTCCCCAATTTTTCCCCAATTTTTCCCCCAATTTTTTCCCGATTTTCCCTGATTTTTCCCCAATTTTTCCCCAATTTTTCCCCAATTTTTCACCATTTCCCCCGATTTTTCCCTATTATTTTTCCCTATTATTTTTCCCCATTTTTCCCTGATTTTCCCCCAATTTTCCCCCAATTTTTCCCCAATTTTTCCCCAAATTTTCCCCAATTTTTTTCCCCAATTTTTCCCAATTTTTTCCCCGATTTTTCCCAAATTTCCCCCAATTTTTTCCCCAATTTTCCCCCAATTTTCCCCAATTTTTTCCCTGATTTTTCCCCCGATTTTTTCCCTATTATTTTTCCCTGATTTTTCCCTGGATTTTTCCTGAATTTCCTCGATTTTTTCTGATTTTATCCCCGATTTTTTCCCCAATTTTCCCCCAATTTTCCCCCAATTTTTCCCCAATTTTTCCTCCTATTGTTTCCCATTTTTCCCCAATTTTCCCCCAATTTTTCCCAATTTTTTCCCCGATTTTTTCCCCAATTTTTCCCGATTTTTTTCCCGATTTTCCCCCGATTTTTCCCTATTATTTTTCCCTGATTTTTCCCTGGGATTTTTCCTGAATTTCCTCGGTTTTTTTCTGATTTTTTCCCGGATTTTTCCCCGATTTTTCCCCAATTTTTTCCCAATTTTTCCCGATTTTTTCCCCAATTTTTCCCCCATTTTTCCTCCTATTTTTTTCTCATTTTTCCCCAATTTTCCCCCAATTTTCCCCAATTTTTTTCCCCAATTTTTCCCAATTTTTTCCCCAATTTTTCTCCCGATTTTTCCCTATTATTTTTCCCCAATTTTCCCCCATTTTTCCCTATTATTTTTTCCAATTTTTCCCCGATTTTTCCCCAATTTTTTCCCCGATTTTTCCCCAATCTTTCCCTATTATTTTTTCCCCGACTTTTCCCGATTTTTCCCCCGATTTTTTTCCCTGATTTTTCCCTGGGATTTTTCCTGAACTTCCTCGATTTTTTCTGATTTTATCCCCGATTTTTTCCCCAATTTTCCCCCAATTTTTCCCGATTTTTCCCCCGATTTTTCCCTATTATTTTTCCCCATTTTTCCCAATTTTCCCCCAATTTTTTTCCCCGATTTTTCTCTATTTTCCCCCCATTTTTCCTTGATTTTTCCCTGATTTTTCCCCAATTTTTTCCTGATTTCCCCCCGATTTTTTCCCTGATTTTTCCCTATTATTTTTCCTGATTTTTCCCCAATTTTTTCCTCGATTTTTCCCCAATTATTCCCCGATTTTTCCCCGATTTTTTTACCCATTTTTCCCCCATTTTACCCCAATTTTTTCCTCAATTTTTTCCCACTTTTCCCCCAATTTTTCCCCAATTTTCCCCCAATTTTTCCTTATTATTTTCCCCATTTTTCCTCTATTTTTCCCTATTATTTTTCCCGATTTTTCCCCAATTTTTCCCTGATTTTTTCCCCGATTTTTCCCTATTTTTCTCTATTATTTTTTTCTCTTTTCCCCGATTTTTCCCCCGATTTTTCCCAGGATTTTTCCCAATTTCCCCGATATTCCCCCGATTTTTTCCCCTATTTTTCCTTATTATTTTTCCCGATTTTTCCCTATTATTTTCCCTCATTTTCCCTAAATTTTTCCCCGATTTTTTCCCTGATTTTTCCCCCGATTTTTCCCAATTTTTCCCGATTTTTTCCCCGATTTTCCCGCTATTTTCCCCCCCATTTTTCCCTATTATTTTTCCCCGGGATTTTTCCGGGAATTTTTCCCTATTATTTTTCCTAATTTTTCCCGATTTTTTCCCCAATTTTTCCCCGATTTTTCCCCAATTTCCCCCGAATTTCCCTGGGATTTTTCCCTATTTTTCCTTATTATTATTCCTGATTTTTCCTCGATTTTTCCCGTGATTTTTCCCGTGATTATTTTCCCCAATTTTCCCCCAATTTTTTCCCGATTTTTCCTGAATTTCCCCCGATTTTTCCCTGATTTTTCCCTGGGATTTTTCCTGAATTTCCTCGTTTTTTTCTGATTTTTTCCCCAATTTTTCCCCCGATTTTTCCCAAATTTCCCCCGATTTTTCCCGGGATTTTTCCCAGCTTTCCCAGATTTTTCCCGGATAATTTTCCCGAATTTCCCAGGTGAATTCCCTGGACGACAGCGGGGTTCTGGTGGGGAACTGGACCGGGGATTATTCCCAAGGGACGAACCCCCCAATTCCCCATTTCCCAACATTTTCCCCCAATTTTTTCCCCAATTTTCCCCCAATTTTTCCCCCATTTTTCTCGATTTTTTCCCCAATTTTTCCCCAATTTTTCCTCCTATTTTTTTCCCATTTTTCCCCAATTTTCCCCCAATTTTCCCCAATTTTTTTCCCAATTTTTTCCCCGATTTTTCCCGATTTTCCCCCCGATTTTTCCCTATTATTTTTCCCTGATTTTTCCCTGGATTTTTCCTGAATTTCCTCGGGTTTTTTCTGATTTTATCCCCGATTTTTCCCCCAATTTTTCCCCGATTTTTCTTCGACTTTTCCCCAATTTTTTCCCAATTTTTTCCCCAATTTTTCCCCAATTTTTCCTCCTATTTTTTTCCCATTTTTCCCCAATTTTCCCCCAATTTTTTTCCCCAATTTTTCCCAATTTTTCCCGATTTTTCCCTATTATTTTTCCCCAATTTTTCCCGATTTTTCCCTATTATTTTTCCCTGATTTTTCCCTGGGATTTTTCCTGAATTTCCTCGTTTTTTTCTGATTTTATCCCCAATTTTTCCCCAATTTTTCCCCCAATTTTTCCCCAATTTTTCCCCGATTTTTCCCAAATTTCCCCCGATTTTTCCCAAATTTCCCCCAATTTCCCCCGGGATTTTTCCCGTGAATTCCCGAATTTCCCAGATTTTTTCCCGGATAATTTTCCCGAATTTCCCAGGTGAATTCCCTGGACGACAGCGGGGTTCTGGTGGGGAACTGGACCGGGGATTATTCCCAAGGGACGAAACTCCCAATTCCCCAATTCCCACCATTTTACCCCAATTTTTTCCCCAATTTTTCCCAATTTTCCCCCAATTTTTCCCCGATTTTTCCTCCTATTTTTTTCCCAATTTTTCCCCGATTTTCCCCCGATTTTTCCCCAATTTTTTCCCCGATTTTTCCTTATTTTCCCCCCAATTTTTTCCTTGATTTTTCCCCGATTTTTCCCCAATTTTTTCCTGATTTTCCCACGATTTTTTCCCTGGTTTTTCCCTATTTTTTCCCCGAATTTCCCCCAATTTTCCCCCCAATTTTTCCCCAATTTTTCCCCAATTTTCCCCCCAATTTTTCCCCATTTCCCCCCCATTTTTTCCCCAATTTTTCCCCGATTTTCCCCCAATTTTTTCCCAATTTTTCCCCAATTTTTCCCTATTTTTTCCCCCATTTTTCCTCTTTGTTTTCCCCATTTTCTCCCGATTTTTCACCAATTTTTCCCCTATTTTTCTTCATTTTTCCCCAATTTTTCCCCCATTTTTCCCCAATTTTTCCTCCTATTTTTTTCCCATTTTTCCCCGATTTTTCCCCAATTTTCCCCCAATTTTTTTCCCCAATTTTTTCCCGATTTTTCCCCCGATTTTTCCCTATTATTTTTCCCTGATTTTTCCCTGGGATTTTTCCTGAATTTCCTCGATTTTTCCTGATTTTTTCCCCAATTTTTCCCCGATTTTTCCCCGATTTTTCCCCGATTTTTCCCAAATTTCCCCCGATTTTTCCCGGGATTTTTCCCAGCTTTCCCAGATTTTTTCCCGGATAATTTTCTCGAATTTCCCAGGTGAATTCCCTGGACGACAGCGGGGTTCTGGTGGGGAACTGGACCGGGGATTATTCCCAAGGGACAAAACTCCCAATTCCCCATTTCCCAACATTTTCCACCGATTTTTTTCCTCAATTTTTCCCCCATTTTTCCTCCTATTTTTTCCCATTTTTCCCCAATTTTCCCCAATTTTTCCCCAATTTTTCCCCAATTTTCCCCCAATTTTTCCCCAATTTTCCCCCGATTTTTCCCGATTTTTTCCCCAATTTTTCTCCAATTTTTCCCCAATTTTTCCCCAATTTTTCCCCAATTTTTCCCCGATTTTTCCCAAATTTCCCCCGATTTTTTCCTGATTTTTCCCCAATTTTTCCCGATTTTTTCCCAATTTTCCCCGATTTTTTCCCCAATTTTTCCCCTATTTTTCTTCATTTTTCCCCAATTTTTCCCCCATTTTTCCCCCATTTTTCCTCCTATTTTTTCCCCAATTTTTCCCCGATTTTCCCCCAATTTTTTCCCAATTTTTTCCCAATTTTTCCCCGATTTCCCCCGGGATTTTTCCCGAATTTCCCAGATTTTTCCCGGAATGTTTCCCAGGTGAATTCCCTGGACGACAGCGGGGTTCTGGTGGGGAACTGGACCGGGGATTATTCCCAAGGGACGAACCCCTCGGCCTGGGCCGGCTCCGTGGGGATCCTGCGCAGCTTCCACGGCACCGGAGCCCCCGTGCGCTACGGACAGTGCTGGGTGTTCGCCGGCGTGGTCACCACTGGTTCGTACTGGTTTATACTGGTTTATACTGGGAGTGGAAAAAATGGGGAAAAAACGGGGAAAAATGGTGGAAAAATGGTGAAAAACGGTGAAAAAATGGCGGAAATATGGCAAAGAAAGGGTTAAAAATGGGGAAGAAAGGGTTAAAAATGGCAAAGAAAGGGTTAAAAATGGGGTAAATGGGGGTTTGGGGTTACTGGTTTGTACTGGTTTATACTGGGAGGGACTGGGAGGGGGAAAAACGGGGGAAAAATGGGGAGAAACGGTGAAAAAATGGCGGAAATATGGGAAAAATGGTGAAGAAAGAGTTAAAAATGGGGGAAGAAAGAGTTAAAATGGGGTTTTAAGGTTACTGGTTTATACTGGTTTATACTGGTTTATACTGGTTTATACTGGGAGGGACTGGGAGGGGAAAAAACGGGGAAAAAACGGGGGAAAACGGTGAAAAAATGGCGGAAATATGGGAAATAAAGGGTTAAAAATGGGGAAGAAAGGGTTAAAAATGGCGGAAATGGGGGTTTGGGGTTACTGGTTTATACTGGTTTATACTGGTTTATACTGGGAAGGACTGGGAGGGGAAAAAATGGGAAAATGTGAAAAAATGGCAAAACAAGGGTTAAAAATAATAAAAAATGGGTTAAAATGGGGAAGAAAGGGTTAAAAATGGGGGAAATGGGGGTTTGGGGTTACTGGTTTGTACTGGTTTATACTGGGAGGGACTGGGAGGAGAGAAATGGGGGAAAAACGGGGGGAAATGGCAAAAATATGGGAAAGAAAGGGTTAAAAATGGGGTTTGGGGTGACTGGTTTGGACTGGTTTATACTGGTTTATACTGGTTTATACTGGTTTATACTGGTTTATACTGGTTTATACTGGTTTGTACTGGTTTATACTGGTCCAAACTGGTTTATACTGGTTTATACTGGTTTATACTGGTTTGTACTGGTTTATACTGGTCCAAACTGGTTTATACTGGTTTATACTGGTTTATACTGGTTTGTACTGGTTTATACTGGTTTGTACTGGTTTATACTGGTCCAAACTGGTTTATACTGGTTTAAACTGGTTTATACTGGTCAGAACCTAGTCAAACTGGGACACAACCCATCCCTATACTGGTTTATACTGGTTTATACTGACTTAAACCAGTTTAAAGTGACTTATTCTGCCCTATACTGGTCTATACTGGTTTATACTGGTTTATACTGGTTCATACTGGTCCAAACTGGTTTATACTGGTCAGAACTGAGTCAAACTGGGAGATAAACCATCCCTATACTGGTTTATACTGGTTTATATTGGTTTATACTGGTTTATACTGGTTTATACTGGTTTATACTGGTTCATACTGGTCCAAACTGGTTTATACTGGTTTATACTGGTCAGAACCGAGTCAAACTGGGAGATAAACCATCCCTATACTGGTTTATACTGGTTTATACTGACTTAAACCAGTTTAAAGTGACTTATTCTGCCCTATACTGGTCTATACTGGTTTATACTGGTTTATACTGGTTCATACTGGTCCAAACTGGTTTATACTGGTTTATACTGGTCAGAACTGAGTCAAACTGGGAGATAAACCATCCCTATACTGGTTTATACTGGTTTAAACCACTTTAAACTGGCTTATTCTGCACTATACCGGTTTATACCAGTTTATACTGGTTTATACTGGTTTATACTGGTTCATACTGGTCCAAACTGGTTTATACTGGTTTATACTGGTCAGTCCTGCGCTGCCTGGGGCTGCCCACCCGCACGGTGACCAATTACAACTCGGCCCACGACACCGACACCTCGCTGACCACCGACATCTACCTGGACGAGAGCATGCGGCCGCTGGAGCGCCTCAACACCGACTCCGTCTGGTACTGGTTTATACTGGTTTATACTGGTTTATACTGGGAAATTTTTGGGAATTTTTTGGGATTTTTTTGGAATTTTTTTGGATTTTTTTGGATTTTTTTTGGATTTTTTTTGGATTTTTTGGGAGGAAAAACGGGGAAAAATGGGGGAAATGGATGGATATTTATACTGGTTTGGTACTGGTTTATACTGGTTTATACTGGTTTATACTGGTTTATACTGGGAGGGACTGGGAGGAGACCCAGGGATTTTTTGGGAATTTTTTTGGGATTTTTTGGGAATTTTTGGGGGTTTTTTTGGGGGAAAAATGGAGGAAAATGGGAAAAATTGATGGATTTTTATACTGGTTTATACTGGTTTATACTGGTTTATACTGGTTTATACTGGTTTATACTGGGAGGGGGTTCAGGGATTTTTCTGGGAATTTTTTGGGATTTTTTTGGAATTTTTGGGGATTTTTTTGAGGGAAAAATGGAAGAAAATGGGAAAAATTGATGGGTTTCGGTACTGGTTTATACTGGTTTATACTGGTTTATACTGGTTTATACTGGTTTGTACTGGTTTATACTGGTTTATACTGGGAGGGGGTTCAGGGTTTTTTTGGAATTTTTTGGGATTTTTTTGGAATTTTTTTGGATTTTTTTGAGGGAAAAATGGGGAAAAATGAGGGAAATGGATGGATATTTATACTGGTTTATACTGGTTTATACTGGTTTATACTGGTTTATACTGGTTTATACTGGGAGGGGGTTCAGGGTTTTTTTGGAATTTTTTGGGGATTTTTTTTTTAATTTTTTGGGATTTTTTGGGGGGAAAAATGGAGGAAAATGGGAAAAATTGATGGATTTTTGTACTGGTTTATACTGGTTTATACTGGTTTGTACTGGTTTAGAGTGGTTTATACTGGTCTATACTGGTTTATACTGGTTTATACTGGTCTATACTGGTTTATACTGGTTTATACTGGTTTATACTGGTTTATACTGGGAGGGGCCCCAGGGATTTTTTTGGGAATTTTTTTGGGATTTTTTTGGAATTTTTTGGGGTTTTTTTTGAGGGAAAAATGGAGGAAAATGGGAAAAATTGATGGATTTTATACTGGTTTATACTGGTTTATACTGGTTTGTACTGGTTTAGAGTGGTTTATACTGGTTTATACTGGGAGGGGCCCCAGGGATTTTTTTGGAATTTTTCTGGATTTTTTTTGGATTTTTTTTGGATTTTTTGGGGGGAAAAATGGGGAAAAATGGGGGAAATGGATGGACATTTATACTGGTTTGGTACTGGTTTATACTGGTTTATACTGGTTTATACTGGTTTATACTGGTTTGTACTGGGAGGGACCCCAGGGATTTTTTTGGGAATTTTTTGGGATTTTTGGGGGGGGTTTTGAGGGGTTTAAAGGGTTAAAAATGGGGAAAAATGGGGGAAATTGATGGATTTTTATACTGGTTTATACTGGTTTATACTGGTTTATACTGGTCCATACTGGTTTATACTGGTTTATACTGGTTTATACTGGTTTATACTGGTTTGTACTGGTTTCCCAGGAATTTCCACGTGTGGAACGACTGCTGGATGAAGCGGCCGGACCTCCCCGACGGCTACGACGGCTGGCAGGTGGTGGACGCCACGCCGCAGGAGACCAGCAGCGGTACTGGTTTATACTGGTTTATACTGGTTTATACTGGTTTATACTGGTTCATACTGGTTCATACTGGTTTATACTGGTTTATACTGGTTTATACTGGTTTATACTGGGAGGGGCTCCAGGGATTTTTTTGGGAATTTTTTGGGAATTTTTGGGAATTTTTTTGAGGGAAAAATGGGAGAAAATGGGGGAAATGGATGGGTTTTGATACTGGTTTATACTGGTTTATACTGGTTTATACTGGTTTATACTGGTTTGAACTGATTTATACTGGTTTATAATGGTTTGAACTGGTTTGAAGTGGTTTGGACTGGTTTGGACTGGTCCATACTGGTTTATACTGGTTTATACTGGTCCATACTGGTCCATACTGGTTTATACTGGTCCATACTGGTCCATACCGGTCCATACTGGTTTATACTGGTCCATACTGGTCCATACTGGTTTATACTGGTTTATACTGGTTTATACTGGTCCATACTGGTTTATACTGGTCCATACTGGTCCATACTGGTTTATACTGGTCCATACTGGTTTATACTGGTCCATACTGGTCCATACTGGTTTATACTGGTCCATACTGGTTTATACTGGTTTATACTGGTTTATACTGGTTTATACCGGTCCATACTGGTCCATACTGGTCCATACTGGTCCATACTGGTCCATACTGGTCCATACTGGTTTATACTGGTTTATACTGGTCCGTACTGGTTTATACTGGTCCATACTGGTCCATACTGGTCCGTACTGGTCCATACTGGTCCATACTGGTCCATACTGGTTTATACCGGTCCATACTGGTCCATACTGGTCCATACTGGTCCATACTGGTCCATACTGGTCCATACTGGTCCATACTGGTTTATACTGGTCCATACTGGTCCATACTGGTTTATACTGGTCCATACTGGTCCATACTGGTCCATACTGGTTTATACTGGTCCATACTGGTCCATACTGGTTTATACTGGTCCATACTGGTCCATACTGGTCCATACTGGTCCATACTGGTTTATACTGGTCCATACTGGTCCATACTGGTTCCAGGCCTGTTCTGCTGTGGTCCCTGCTCGCTCACGGCCGTCAAGAACGGGGAGGTTTTCCTCAAGTACGACACGCCCTTCGTCTTCGCCGAGGTGGGCGTGGCCTCCGCATGCTAATGAGATGCTAATGAGATGCTAATGAGATGCAAATGAGGCTCTAACAACCCCTCCCCTCCGCACTCTCCCTATGGCGGCTGCACAAAGGGCTCATTAATATGCAAATGAGGGCGTTAACGGAGCATGCTCAATGCGTTGTGGGGGCGCTGGGCGTGGCCACATGCTAATGAGATGTTAATAATATGCAAATGAGGCGCTAACAACCCCTCCCCTCAACACTCACCCTAAGGTTGCTCAGCAAAGGGCTCATTAATATGCAAATGAGGGCGTTAACGGAGCAGACTCAATGCGTTGTCGGTATGGTGGGAGTGGCTGGATGCAAATGAGATGCTAATGAGATGCAAATGAGGCTCTAACAACCCCTCTCCTCCACACTCACCCAATGGCGGCTCCGTAAATAGCTCATTAATATGCAAATGAGGCTGCTCCGTTGGCGACCTCAATGCATTGTCGGTATAATGGGCGTGGCCGCATGCTAATGAGATGCAAATGAGGCACTAACAACCCCTCCCCTCTGCACTCTCCCTATGGCGGCTGCACAAAGGGCTCATTAATATGCAAATGAGGGCGTTAACGGAGCGGCCTCAATGCATTGTGGGTATGGCGGGAGTGGCTGGATGCAAATGATATGCTAATGATATGCAAATGAGGCACTAACAACCCCTCCCCTCTGCGCTCACCCTATGGTTGCTCCACAACGGGCTCATTAATATGCAAATGAGACCATTAACGGAGAAGACTCAATGCATTGTCGGTATAGTGGACGTGGCCGCATGCTAATGAGATGCTAATGATATGCAAATGAAGGGCGTGCTTATGCTAATGAGGAGCAGGACATCATAGCGCTAATACTAATTAGGTGCGAGTTATGCAAATTTTATGCAAATGAGAGCAAGTGCGGCTGTAAATCGCTAATGAGGGGTGTGGTTTATGCTAATGAGCAGTGTTAATGGGGCTAATAAGGGGTTATTTATGCAAATGAGGCAATTAATCATGCAAATGACGTACTTGTTCTTAATTAATTAGCTTAATTAAGTATTCAAATGACATAATTAAGTATTCAAGCAATTCATTCAAATTAATCGCAATTAATTATGCAATTAAAGTTAATTATGTGAGTCTTGGACAAATTATGCAAATGAGCCATGTAACGACTACAGTTAAATGGTTTAATTTATTATGCAAATGAGATGCTGAGTCAGCAGGCCATTATGCAAAGCAGAGGTTAATTAGACTAATTAGGGGGGTATTATGCAAATTAGGAGTCATTCTGCAGGTCTGGGGTGGTTATTTATGCTAATGAGGTGGTTAATTATGCAAATGAGAAGGGAAACAGTGGCATCATCCCCATCTGACTTCACCCAGCCCTAATTAACAGAGCAGGGACTAATTACCCTAATTACAAATGGTGATTCTGCTGTTTAAGGCATGATTAGTTATGCAAATGAGCTCATTAATTATGCAAACACACCATAGGAAGCGCCAGACACTGAGAACCTCTCCCATTGCCTCATTAACAAAGCAGGGACTAATTACCCTAATTAGGGAGCATAACAAATTCCGCTGACCGATGGCTAGTTAAACATGCAAATGAGCTCATTAAATATGCAAATGAGAAGGCAAACCGTGGCAAGGTGTAGTGGCAGACACACAGAACCTGTCCCATTGCCTCATTAACAACGCGGGGACTAATTACCTTAATTGAGTGACATAATGAATCCCACTAACTGAGAGGTGATTAGATATGCAAATGAGCTCATTAATTATGCAAATGAGCAGGTGAACAGCGACAAGGTGCACCGACAACACCAGACACACAGAACCTCTCCCATCGCCTCATTAACAAATTCGAAACTAATTAACCTAATTGAGCGGCGTAACGAATTCCCCTAACTAAGGGCTAATTAAATATGCAAATGAGCTCATTAAATATGCAAATGAGATGGAGAACCATGACAAGGTGTAGCAACAGCATCAGACACACGGGGGCTTTGCCATTGCCTCATTAACGATGCGAGCACTAATTACCTTAATTGAGTGACATAATGAATCCCACTAACTGAGAGGTGATTAGATATGCAAATGAGCTCATTAATTATGCAAATGAGCAGGTGAACAGCGGCAAGGTGCACCGACAACACCAGACACACAGAACCTCTCCCATTGCCTCATTAACAAATTGGAAACTAATTAACCTAATTGAGCGGCGTAACGAATTCCCCTAACTAAGGGATAATTAAATATGCAAATGAGCTCATTAAATATGCAAATGAGAAGGCAAACCATGACCAGGTGTAGTGGCAGACACACAGAACCTGTCCCATGGCCTCATTAACAAAGCGAGGACTAATTACCTTAATTGAGTGACATAATGAATCCCACTAACTGAGAGGTGATGAGATATGCAAATGAGCTCATTAATTATGCAAATGAGAACATGAACAGCGGCAAGGTGCACCGACAACACCAGACCCACCGGGGCTTTGCCATTGCCTCATTAACAAAGCAAGCACTAATTAACCTAAATTAGGGACATAATGAATCCCACTGACTAAGGGCTAATTAAACATGCAAATGAGCTCATTAATTATGCAAATGAGCAGGTGAACAGCGACAAGGTGTACTGGCAGCGCCAGCCCCACGGGGGCTTTGCCGTGGTGCACGTGGAGGAGGGGGCGATCGGCCGCAGGATCAGCACCCAGGGGGCCGGGACTGCGGCCAGAGTGGACATCACTGACCAGTACAAACACCCCGAGGGTGAGTGTGAGTGACCACTCAATGAGTGACCACTCAATGAGTGTGAGTGACCCCTGAGTGACCCCTGAGTGACCCCTGAGTGTCCACTCAGTGAGTGTGAGTGGCCGCAGGATCAGCACCCAGGGGGCCGGGACTGCGGCCAGAGTGGACATCACTGACCAGTACAAACACCCCGAGGGTGAGTGACCACTCACTGAGTGTGAGTGACCCCTGAGTGACCACTCAATGAGTGTGAGTGACCCCTGAGTGACCCCTGAGTGACCCCTGAGTGTCCACTCAGTGAGTGTGAGTGACCCCTGAGTGACCCCTGAGTGACCCCGGAGTGTCCACTCAGTGAGTGTGAGTGACCCCTGAGTGACCCCTGAGTGACCCCTGAGTGACCCTGAGTGACCCTGAGTGACCCTGAGTGTCCACTCAGTGAGTGTGAGTGACCGCACAGAGTGGACATCACTGACCAGTACAAACACCCCGAGGGTGAGTGACCACTCACTGAGTGTCCACTCACTGAGTGTGAGTGTGAGTGTGACCCTGAGTGACCCCTGAGTGACCCCTGAGTGTCCACTCAGTGAGTGTGAGTGGCCGCAGGATCAGCACCCAGGGGGCCGGGACTGCGGCCAGAGTGGACATCACTGACCAGTACAAACACCCTGAGGGTGAGTGTGAGTGACCACTCACTGAGTGACCCCTGAGTGACCCCTGAGTGACCCCTGAGTGACCCCTGAGTGACCCCTGAGTGACCTCTGAGTGTCCACTCAGTGAGTGTGAGTGACCGCACAGAGTGGACATCACTGACCAGTACAAACACCCCGAGGGTGAGTGTGAGTGACCACTCACTGAGTGACCACTCAATGAGTGTGAGTGACCCCTGAGTGACCCCTGAGTGACCCCTGAGTGACCCCTGAGTGACCACTCACTGAGTGTGAGTGACCCCTGAGTGACCCCTGAGTGACCCCTGAGTGACCACTCAATGAGTGTGAGTGTGACCCTGAGTGACCCCTGAGTGACCCCTGAGTGACCCCTGAGTGACCCTGAGTGACCACTCAGTGAGTGTGAGTGACCCCTGAGTGACCCTGAGTGACCCCTGAGTGACCCCTGAGTGACCACTCAATGAGTGTGAGTGTGAGTGACCCCTGAGTGACCCCTGAGTGACCCCTGAGTGACCCTGAGTGACCCCTGAGTGACCCTGAGTGACCACTCAGTGAGTGTGAGTGACCGCACAGAGTGGACATCACTGACCAGTACAAACACCCCGAGGGTGAGTGACCACTCACTGAGTGTGAGTGACCCCTGAGTGACCCCTGAGTGACCCCTGAGTGACCCCTGAGTGACCACTCACTGAGTGTGAGTGTGAGTGTGACCCTGAGTGACCCCTGAGTGACCCCTGAGTGACCCCTGAGTGACCACTCACTGAGTGTGAGTGGCCCCTGAGTGACCCCTGAGTGACCCCTGAGTGACCACTCACTGAGTGTAAGTGACCCCTGAGTGACCCCTGAGTGTCCACTCAATGAGTGTGAGTGACCCCTGAGTGACCCTGAGTGACCCTGAGTGACCCCTGAGTGACCCCGGAGTGACCCCTGAGTGTGAGTGACCCCTGAGTGACCCCTGAGTGTGAGTGACCCCTGAGTGACCCCTGAGTGACCACTCAGTGAGTGTGAGTGACCCCTGAGTGACCCCTGAGTGACCATTCAGTGAGTGACCACTCAATGAGTGTGAGTGACCCCTGAGTGACCCCTGAGTGTGAGTGACCCCTGAGTGACCCCTGAGTGTGAGTGACCACTCAATGAGTGTGAGTGACCCCTGAGTGACCCCTGAGTGACCCCTGAGTGTGAGTGACCACTCAATGAGTGTGAGTGACCCCTGAGTGACCCCTGAGTGACCCCTGAGTGACCCCTGAGTGACCCTGAGTGACCCCTGAGTGTGAGTGACCACTCACTGAGTGTGAGTGACCGCTCAGTGACCCCTGAGTGACCCCTGAGTGTGAGTGACCACTCACTGAGTGTGAGTGACCGCTCAGTGACCCCTCCAGGTTTGGTCAGTTCCGTTCCTGTCCCAACTCTTTGACCTCTTGACCCCTTGACCCCACCAATGACCAATGACCAATGACCATTGACCTTTGACCCCACCACTGACCAATGACCCAACCCTTGACCTTTGACCCCACCACTGACCCCTTGACCCCACTCTTAACCTTTTGACCCCATCACTGACCAGTGACCCAACCCTTGACCCTTTGACCCCGTCACTGACCAGTGACCCAACCCTTGACCCCACCACTGACCAATGACCAATGACCAATGACCTCTTGACCCCACCACTGACCCCTTGACCCAACCCTTGACCTTTGACCCCATCCTTGACCTTTGACCCCACCACTGACCCCTTGACCCCACCAATGACCAATGACCTAACCCTTGACCCAACCCTTGACCTTTTGACCCCATCCTTGACCTCTTGACCCTACCACTGACCCCTTGACCCCACCAATGACCCAACCATTGACCTTTGACCCCACCAATGACCGATGACCCAACCCTTGACCTTTGACCCCATCCTTGACCTCTTGACCCCATCCTTGACCTCTTGACCCCACCAATGACCCAACCCTTGACCTTTGACCCCACCACTGACCCCTTGACCCAACCCTTGACCTTTGACCCCAACCCTTGACCTCTTGACCCCACCAATGGCCCAACCCTTGACCTTTGACCCCACCACTGACCCCTTGACCCAACCCTTGACCTTTGACCCCAACCCTTGACTCTTGACCCCACCAATGACCCAACCCTTGACCTTTGACCCAACCCTTGACCTTTGACCCCACCACTGACCTCTTGACCCAATTCTTGACCTCTTGACCCCACCAAGGACCTTTGACCCCACCACTGACCCAACCCTTGACCTTTGACCCTACCCTTGACCAATGACCCAACCCTTGACCTTTGACCCCACCACTGACCCCTTGATCCAACCCTTGACCCTTGACCCCATCCTTGACCTCTTGACCCCATCCTTGACCTCTTGACCCCAACCCTTGACCGATGACCAATGACCAATGATCCCACCATGACCTTTGACCTTTGACCTTTGCCCTTTCCCCTCCCCCCCAGGCTCGGAGGAAGAGCGCCGCGCCGTCTCCACCGCCACCTCCCACGGCTCCCGCCCGCGGCGCCGCGCTCCGGCCGCGTCCGGCGAGGTCACCATGGCCGTGGCCGCCGTGACCGCGGTGGCCGGAGCCGCCCTGGAGCTGAGGGCGGAGCTCCGGAACCGGGGGGCGGAGCCTCGGACGCTGCGGCTCCGCCTCTCGCTCTGCGCCGTGCGGTACACCGGGGTGGCCGGAGCCGCCTTCCGGCAGGAGCAGCACAGCCGGACGCTGCCGCCGGGGCAGGGTGAGGGGATGGGGGGGACTGGGGGATACTGGTTTATACTGGGAGGGGGTTTGGGGGGTTAAAGGGTTAAAATTCCGGGGAAGAAAGGGTTAAAAATGGGGAAGAAAGGGTTAAAAATGGGTGAAAAATGGGAAAGAAAGGGTTAAAAATGGGGAAGGAAGGGTTAAAAATGGGGAAGAAAGGGTTAAGAAAGGGGGTTTGGGTTTACTGGTTTATACTGGTTTGTACTGGTTTGTACTGGTTTGTACTGGGAGAAACTGGGAGGGGGTTTGGGGGAAAAAATTGGGTAAAAATTGGGTTAAAAATGGGAAAGAAAGGGTTAAAAATGGGGGAAATGGGAAAGAAAGGGTTAAAAATTGGGAAAAACAAGGGAAAATAGAGGTTTGGGGTTACTGGTTTATACTGGTTTGTACTGGTTTATACTGGTTCGGACTGGGAGGGGGATTGGGGGAAAAAATTGGGGAAAAATTGGGGAAGAAAGGGTTAAAAATGGGGAAGAAAGGGTTAAAAATGGGGAAAAATGGGGGGAAATGGAGGGTTTGATACCGGTTTATACTGGTTTATACTGGTTTATACTGGTTTGTACTGGGAGGGAAAAATTGGGGAAAAAAAGGGGGAAAATGGGGAAGAAAGGGTTAAAAATGGGGAAGAAATGGGGGTTTGGGGTTACTGGTTTATACTGGTTTATACTGGGAGGGACTGGGAGGGAAAAAATAGGGGAAAAATGGGGAAATTGGGTTAAAAATTGGGAAGAAAGGGTTAAAAATGGGTGAAAAATGGCAAAGAAAGGGTTAAAAATGGCGAAGAAAGGGTTAAAATCGGGGGAAATGGGGGTTTGGGGTTACTGGTTTGTACTGGTTTGTACTGGGAGGGGACTGGGAGGGACTGGGAGGGAAAAAATTGAGGAAAAATGGGGAAGAAAGGGTTAAAAATGGGGAAGAAAGGGTTAAAAATGGGTGAAAAATGGGGAAAAATTGGGTTTTTTATACTGGTTTATACTGGTTTGATACTGGTTTGATACTGGGTTATACTGGTTTATACTGGTTTATACTGGGAGGGACTGGGAGGGAAAAAATTGGGGAAAAATTGGGGAAAATTGGGTTAAAAATGGGAAAGAAAGGGTTAAAAATGGGGGAAATGGGGGTTTGGGGTTACTGGTTTGTACTGGTTTATACTGGTTTGTACTGGGAGGGGGTTTGGGGGGTTAAAGGGTTAAAATTCCGGGGAAAAAAGGGTTAAAAATGGGGAAGGAAGGGTTAAAAATGGGGAAGAAAGGGTTAAAAATGGGGAAGAAAGGGTTAAAAATGGGGTAAATGGGGGTTTGGGGTTACTGGTTTATACTGGTTTGTACTGGGAGGGACTGGGAGCGAAAAATTGGGGAAAAATGGGAAAGAAAGGGTTAAAAATGGGTGAAAAATGGGAAAGAAAAGGGTTAAAAATGGCAGAGAAAGGGTTAAAGTGGGAAAGAAAGGGTTAAAAATGGCAGAAATGGGGATCTGGGGTTACTGGTTTATACTGGTTTGGACTGGGAGGGGGTTTGGGGGGTTAAAGGGTTAAAATTCCGGGGAAAAAAGGGTTAAAAATGGCCAAAAATGGGTTAAAAATGGGGAAGAAAGGGTTAAAAATGGCAAAGAAAGGGTTAAAAATGGGGGAAATATGGGGGTTTGGGGTTACTGGTTTATACTGGTTTATACTGGTTTATACTGGTTTGTACTGGGAGAAACTGGGAGGGGGTTTGGGGGAAAAAATTGGGTAAAAATTGGGTAAAAATTGGGTATAAATTGGGTAAAAATTGGGTTAAAATGGGAGAGAAAGGGTTAAAAATGGGGGAATTGGGGGTTTGGGGTTACTGGTTTATACTGGTTTATACTGGGAGGGACTGGGAGGGACTGGGAGGAGGTTTGGGGGAAAATATTGGGAAAAATTGGGGAAAATTGGGGGAAAATTGGGGAAAAAAGGGTTAAAAACGGGGATGAAAGGGTTAAAAAAGGGTTAAAAATGGGTTTAAAATGGGGAAAAAATTGGGTTTTTTATACTGGTTTATACTGGTTTATACTGGTTTGATACTGGTTTATACTGGGAGAGACTGGGAGGAAAAAACTGGGGAAAAATTGGGGAAAATTGGGTTAAAAATGGGGAAGAAAGGGTTAAAAATGGGTTTAAAATGGGTTAAAAATTGGGTTTTTTATACTGGTTTATACTGGTTTATACTGGTTTATACTGGTTTGATACTGGGAGGGGACTGGGAGGAAAAAATTGGGGAAAAATGGGAAAAAAAGGGTTAAAAATGGGGAAAAATGGGTTTAAAATTGGGAAAATGGGGAAAAAATTGAGTTTTTTATACTGGTTTATACTGGTTTATACTGGTTTGTACTGGGAGGGACTGGGAGGGAAAAATTGGGGAAAAATTGGGGAAAAATGGGAAAGAAAGGGTTAAAAGTGGGGGAAATGGGGGTTTGGGGTTACTGGTTTATACTGGTTTGTACTGGGAGGGACTGGGAGGGAAAAAATGGGGGGAAAATATGGGGGAAAAAGGGTTAAAAATGGGAAAGAAAGGGTTAAAAATGGGGTCAATGGGGGTTTGGGGTTACTGGTTTGTACTGGTTTATACTGGTTTGTACTGGTTTGGACTGGGAGGAGGTTTGGGGGAAAATATTGGGAAAAATTGGGGAAAATTGGGGGAAAATTGGGGAAAAAAGGGTTAAAAATGGGGATGAAAGGGTTAAAAAAGGGTTAAAAATGGGTTTAAAATGGGGAAAAAATTGGGTTTTTTATACTGGTTTATACTGGTTTATACTGGTTTGTACTGGTTTGTACTGGGAGGGGACTGGGAGGAAAAAATTGGAGAAAAATTGGGGAAAAAATGAGAAAAAATGGGGAAGAAAGGGTTAAAAATGGGGGGAAATGGGGGTTTGGGGTTACTGGGTTATACTGGTTTATACTGGGAGGGACTGGGAGGGGGTTTGGGGGTCCGTCAGTCTGTGTCCCCCCCCCCGTGCCTCAGTTTCCCTGTGCCTCAGTTTCCCCTCCCGTGCCTCAGTTTCCCCTCCTGTGCCTCAGTTTCCCCTCCTGTGCCTCAGTTTCCCCGTGCCTCAGTTTCCCCGTCCCCCAGAGGACTCGGTGTCCATGTCGGTCCCCCCCCCGTGCCTCAGTTTCCCTGTGCCTCAGTTTCCCTGTCCCCCAGAGGACTCGGTGTCCATGTCGGTCAGTCCGTGTCCCCCCCCATGGGCCGTGCCTCAGTTTCCCCGTCCCCCAGAGGACTCGGTGTCCATGTCGGTCAGTCCCTGTCCCCCCGCCATGGGCCGTGCCTCAGTTTCCCCAGTGTCCCCCAGAGGACTCGGTGTCCATGTCAGTCCCCCCCCCATGGGCCGTGCCTCAGTTTCCCCGTCCCCCAGAGGACTCGGTGTCCATGTCGGTCAGTCCCTGTCCCCCCCCACGGGCCGTGCCTCAGTTTCCCCGTCCCCCAGAGGACTCGGTGTCCATGTGGGTCAGTCCCTGTCCCCCCGCCATGGGCCGTGCCTCAGTTTCCCCAGTGTCCCCCAGAGGACTCGGTGTCCATGTCGGTCAGTCCCTGTCCCCCCCCATGGGCCGTGCCTCAGTTTCCCCGTCCCCCAGAGGACTCGGTGTCCATGTCGGTGCCCTTTGGCGAGTACCAGCCCCACGTGGGCGAGCAGGACGCGCTCAAGCTGACGGCGGCCGGGGCGGTGCAGGAGACGGGGCAGGTGCTGGCCAAGGAGCTGCTGGTGAGGCTGAGGACGCCGGAGCTCACCATGACGGTAACGAGCGGGGGGGGGGGAAAAATGGGGGAAAAAACGGGAAAAACGGGAAAAATGGGAAAAATGGGAAAAATGGGAAAAATGGGAAAAATGGGAACAATGGGAAAAATGGGAAAAATGGGAAAAATGGGAAAAAACGGGGGTAGACCTGTTGTCGCTCCATTCCCATTGACTTCAATGGGTAGACCTGTTGTCGCTACATTCCCATTGCCTTCAAGGGGTAGACCTGGTGTCGTTTTTATCCCATTTACTTCAATGGGTAGACCTGGTATCCAATGATCCCCACTGACTTCAATGGGTAGACCTGGTGTCCTGAAATTCCCATTGCCTTCAATAGGTAGACCTGGTGTCTATTTTATCCCATTGACTTCAATGGGTAGACCTGGTGTCCTTGAGTTCCCATTCACTTCAATGGGTAGACCTGGTGTCCCTCAATTCCCATTGACTTCAATGGGTAGACCTGGTATCCCTGAGTTCCCATTCACTTCAATGGGTAGACCTGGTGTCCTTTTTATCCCATTCACTTCAATGGGTAGACCTGGTGTCCTTGAGCTCCCATTCACTTCAATGGGTAGACCTGGTGTCCTGGCACACCACAGCTCACCATGACGGTAACTGGGAAAAACTGGGGGGAAATGGGGGAGACGGGGCAGGTGCTGGCCAAGGAGCTGCTGGTGAGGCTGAGGACGCCGGAGCTCACCATGACGGTAACGAGCGGGGGGGGGAAAAATGGGGGAAAAACCGGGAAAAATGGGAAAAATGGGAAAAATGGGAAAAATGGGAAAAATGGGAAAAATGGGAAAAAACGGTAGACCTGTTGTCGCTCCGTTCCCATTCACTTCAATGGGTAGACCTGGTGTCCTTTTTATCCCATTCACTTCAATGGGTAGACCTGTTGTCTCTCAATTCACATTGACTTCAATGGGTAGACCTGATGTCCTTGAGTTCCCATTCACTTCAATGGGTAGACCTGGTGTCCTTTTTATCCCATTGACTTCAATGGGTAGACCTGGTGTTCTTCAATTCCCATTGACTTCAATGGGTAGACCTGGTGTCCCTAAAACCCCATTGACTTCAATGGGTAGACCTGATGTCCTTGAGTTCCCATTCACTTCAATGGGTAGACCTGGTGTCCCCAAATTCCCATTGACTTCGATGGGTAGACCTGGTGTCGTTTTTATCCCATTTACTTCAATGGGTAGACCTGGTATCCAATGATCCCCATTGACTTCAATGGGTAGACCTGGTGTCCTTGAGTTCCCATTCACTTCAATGGGTAGACCTGGTGTCCTTGAGTTCCCATTCACTTCAATGGGTAGACCTGGTGTCCTTGAGCTCCCATTCACTTCAATGGGTAGACCTGGTGTCCTTGAGCTCCCATTCACTTCAATGGGTAGACCTGGTGTCCTGGCACACCACAGCTCACCATGACGGTAACTGGGAAAAACTGGGGGGAAATGGGGGAGACGGGGCAGGTGCTGGCCAAGGAGCTGCTGGTGAGGCTGAGGACGCCGGAGCTCACCATGACGGTAACGAGCGGGGGGGGGGAAAATGGGGGAAAAAACGGGAAAAACGGGAAAAATGGGAAAAATGGGAAAAATGGGAAAAAACGGGGGTAGACCTGTTGTCGCTCCGTTCCCATTGACTTCAATGGGTAGACCTGGTGTCCCTAAATTCTCATTGACTTCAATGGGTAGACCTGTTGTCCCTCCATTCCCATTGACTTCAATGGGTAGACCTGGTGTCCCATTTGTCCCATTCACTTCAATGGGTAGACCTGTTGTCTCTTAATTCCCATTGACTTCAATGGGTAGACCTGGTGTCCACGGATTCCCATTGGTTTCAATGGGTAGACCTGGTGTCCAAGGATTCCCATTGATTTCAACGGGTAGACCTGGTGTCCTGAAATTCCCATAGGTTTCAATGGGTAGACCTGGTGACCTTAAATTCCCATTGCCTTCAATGGGTAGACCTGGTGTCTCGAAATCCCCATAGGTTTCAATGGGTAGACCTGGTGTCCTTGAGCTCCCATTCACTTCAATAGGTAGACCTGTTGTCTCTAAATTCCCATTGACTTCAATGGGTAGACCTGGTGTCCTTTTTATCCCACTGACTTCAATGGGTAGACCTGGTGTCCTGGAATTCCCATTGACTTCAATGGGTACACCTGGTGTCTGTTTTATCCCATTGACTTCAATGGGTAGGCCTGGTGTCCCCAAATTCCCATTGACTTCAATGGGTAGACCTGGTGTCCTTGAGTTCCCATTCACTTCAATGGGTAGACCTGGTGTCCTTGAGTTCCCATTCACTTCAATGGGTAGACCTGGTGTCCTTGAGCTCCCATTCACTTCAATGGGTAGACCTGGTGTCCTGGCACACCACAGCTCACCATGACGGTAACTGGGAAAAACTGGGGGGAAATGGGGGAGACGGGGCAGGTGCTGGCCAAGGAGCTGCTGGTGAGGCTGAGGACGCCGGAGCTCACCATGACGGTAACGAGCGGGGGGGGGAAAATGGGGGAAAAACCGGGAAAAATGGGAAAAATGGGAAAAATGGGAAAAATGGGAAAAATGGGAAAAAACGGGGGTAGACCTGTTGTCGCTCCATTCCCATTGACTTCAATGGGTAGACCTGGTGTCCCTAAAATTCCCATTGACTTCAATGGGTAGACTTGGTGTCCCATTTGTCCCATTCACTTCAATGGGTAGACCTGTTGTCTCTTAATTCCCATTGACTTCAATGGGTAGACCTGGTGTCCCTGAGTTCCCATTGACTTCAATGGGTAGACCTGGTGTCTGTTTTATCCCATTGACTTCAATGGGTAGACCTGGTGTCCTTTTTATCCCATTGACTTCAATGGGTAGACCTGGTGTCCTTTTTATCCCATTGACTTCAATGGGTAGACCTGGTGTCCATAAATTCGCATTGACTTCAATGGGTAGACTTGATGTCCCATTTGTCCCATTCACTTCAATGGGTAGACCTGGTGTCTCTAAATTCCTATTGCCTTCAATGGGTAGACCTGGTGTCCCTAAAATCCCCATTGACTTCAATGGGTAGACCTGGTGCCGTTTTTATCCCATTGACTTCAATGGGTAGACCTGGTGTCCATAAATTCACATTGACTTCAATGGGTAGACCTGGTGTCCCTAGATTCCCATTGGGTTCAATGGGGCAGAATTTTGAGGTAAAAAACGGGATTTTTTGGGCCTTAAAAATGAGGATTTTAGAGCAAAAAACTGGAGATTTTTTGAGGAAAAAACCCGAGATTTTTTGAGGTAAAAAATGGGATTTTTTTGAGGTAAAAATAGGATTTTTTCGATTTAAAAATTCCCATTTTGAGGTAAAAAAATTGATTTTTTTTTTAAAAAAAACAGGATTTTTTCTGTTAAAAAACCGGGATTTTTTTTGGTGTAAAATCCGGGGATTTTGGGCAATTCCCAGATGATTTTTGGGGATGGATTTGGTGTCTCCCTGCAGCTCATGGGCCAGGCTGTGGTGGGGCAGGAGGTGCCGATCCAGGTGGTTTTCCAGAACCCTCTGCCCAAAGCTCTGAGCGGAGCCACCCTGCGCATGGAAGGGGCCGGAATCGCCTGCCCCAAACCCGCGGCGCTGGGGTGAGTCTGACTGGTTTGTACTGGTTTATACTGGGAGGGGTTTGGGGGGGTTAAAGGGTTAAAAATCCGGGGGAAAAAGGGTTAAAAATGGGTTAAAAATGGCAAAAAAAGGGTTAAAAGTGGGAAAGAAAGGGTTAAAAATGGCGGAAATGGGGGTTTGGGGTTACTGGTTTATACTGGTTTATACTGGGAGGGGATTGGGGGGGTTAAAGGGTTAAAAATCCTGGAAAGAAAGGGTTAAAAATGGGGAAAAAAAGGTTACTGGTCCATACTGGTTTATACTGGTTTATACTGGTTTATACCGTTCCATACTGGTCTATACCGGTCCATACTGGTTTATACTGGTCCATACTGGTCCATACTGGTCCATACTGGTCCATACCGGTCCATACTGGTTTATACTGGTCCATACTGGTTTATACTGGTCCATACTGGTCCATACTGGTTTACACTGGTTTATACTGGTCCATACTGGTTTATACTGGTTTATACCAGTCCATACTGATCCATACTGGTCCATACTGGTCCATACTGGTCCATACTGGTTTATACTGGTCCATACTGGTCCATACTGGTCCATACTGGTTTATACTGGTCCATACTGGTCCATACTGGTTTACACTGGTTTATACTGGTCCATACTGGTTTATACTGGTTTATACCAGTCCATACTGATCCATACTGGTCCATACTGGTCCATACTGGTCCATACTGGTTTATACTGGTCCATACTGGTCCATACTGGTCCATACTGGTTTATACTGGTCCATACTGGTCTATACTGGTCCATACCGTTCCATACTGGTCCATACTGGTTTATACTGGTCCATACTGGTCTATACTGGTCCATACCGGTCCATACTGGTTTATACTGTTCCATACTGGTCCATACTGGTCTATACTGGTCTATACTGGTCCATACTGGTTCTCCCCGCAGCTCGGTGGGGGCGGGGCAGACGCTCCGGCTCAGCCAATCAGTGACGCCGCTGCGGGCGGGGCAGCGCCGCCTGGCGGCTGTTCTGGAAAGTTCCTCCCTGGCGCCGCTGCACGGCAGCCTCCAGTTCCTGGTGCAAACTGGGAGCACTGGGAGCACTGGGAGCGGTGGGGGAGGGGAGGGGGGCGGCGGGAACGCGCTGGGGAATGGCGGGAACGCGCGCGGGGTGGGCGGGAGGAGGAGGGGGAGGAGGGGGAGGCGCGGGGGGAGCACGGGGGGGTGAACTGGGAGGGACTGGGAGGGACTGGGAGGGACTGGGAGTCATACTGGGATCACTGGGAGGGGAACTGGGAGGGACTAGAAGGGACTGGGAGGGACTGGGAGCACTGGGAGGGGTCACTGGTTCATACTGGGAGCACTGGGAGCCATACTGGGATCACTGGGAGGGACTGGGAGGGACTGGGAGGGACTGGGAGGGACTGGGAGTCATACTGGTCCATACTGGGAGCACTGGGAGCCATACTGGGATCACTGGGAACACTGGGAAGGGTCACTGGTTCATACTGGGAGCACTGGGAGGGGAACTGGGAGGGACTGGGAGGGACTAGAAGGGACTGGGAGGGACTGGGAGCACTGGGAGGGGTCACTGGTTCATACTGGGAGCACTGGGAGAGGAACTGGGAGGGACTGGGAGGGACTGGGAAGCACTGGGAGTCATACTGGGAGCACTGGGAGCCATACTGGGAGCACTGGGAGGGGTCACTGGTTCATACTGGGAGCACTGGGAGGGGTCACTGGCCCATACTGGGAGCACTGGGAGCCATACTGGGATCACTGGGAGCACTGGGAAGGGTCACTGGTTCATACTGGGAGCACTGGGAGGGGGACTGGGAGGGACTGGGAGGGACTGGGAGCCATACTGGGCCATACTGGGAGCACTGGGAGCACTGGGAGGGGTCACTGGTTCATACTGGGAGCACTGGGAGGGGAACTGGGAGGGACTGGGAGTCATACTGGGATCACTGGGAGCACTGGGAAGAGTCACTGGTTCATACTGGGAGCACTGGGAGGGGAACTGGGAGGGACTGGGAGGGACTGGGAGGGACTGGGAGGGACTGGGAGCCATACTGGGCCATACTGGGAGCACAGGGAGCACTGGGAGGAGTCACTGGTTCATACTGGGAGCACTGGGAGCCGTACTGGGATCACTGGGAACACTGGGAAGGGTCACTGGTTCATACTGGGAGCACTGGGAGGGGGACTGGGAGGAACTGGGAGGGACTGGGAAGCACTGGGAGTCATACTGGGAGCACTGGGAGCACTGGGAGGGGTCACTGGTTCATACTGGGAACACTGGGAGGGACTGGGAGGGGTCACTGGGCCATACTGGGAGCACTGGGAGAGGAACTGGGAGGGACTGGGAGGGACTGGGAGTCGTACTGGTTCATACTGGGAGCACTGGGAGGGGTCACTGGTCCATACTGGTCCATACTGGTCCATACTGGGAGCACTGGGACCGCCCCAGCCCCCTCCCCACCCCTCCCCATGACGTCACCGCTCCGGATGACGTCACTTTCCCGCCCTCCAATAAAAGCGCGGTTAAAAAAAAAACCAACCCCGAGTTCAGTGACGTCATTAAAGGGGCGGGGCCAAGGCGCGCGGGGGCTGCTCGGGATTGGCCGAAGCGGCGGCCAATGGGGAGCGAGCGCGGGCTGGGGCGCGGGCGCGCAGCGATGACGTCACTCGGGGCGCGACGCCGCCGCCGCCGCCGCTACCGGAGAGTCCCGGGAACCGGCGGGGCCGCGGCGGAAGTGACGTCACGGAGAGCGCGGGAAAGGGCGCGGGATGAGCGGGAGTGACGTCAGGTGAGGCGGGGGGGGAACTGGGATGGACTGGGATGGACTGGGATTGAACTGGGATGAACTGGGATGAACTGGGATGGACTGGGATGGACTGGGATGGACTGGGATGAACTGGGATGAACTGGGCTGAACTGGTTTGAACTGGGATTGAACTGGGATGGACTGGGATGGACTGGGATTGAACTGGGATTGAACTGGGATGAACTGGGATGGACTGGGATGGACTGGGATGAACTGGGATTGAACTGGGATGAACTGGGATGAACTGGGATGAACTGGGATTGAACTGGGATTGAACTGGGATGAACTGGGATGAACTGGGATGAACTGGGATGAACTGGGAGGGACTGGGATGAACTGGGATTGAACTGGGATGAACTGGGATGAACTGGGATGAACTGGGATGGACTGGGATGGACTGGGATGAACTGGGATTGAACTGGGATTGAACTGGGATGAACTGGGATGGACTGGGATGAACTGGGATTGAACCGGGATGAACTGGGATGAACTGGTTTGAAGTGGTTTGAACTGGTTTGAACTGGTTTGAACTGGGATTGAACTGGTTTGAACTGGTTTGAACTGGTTTCTCTCTCTCCCAGCCCCTCCCCCTCCCTCCGCCTGGCCATGGCCGGGGCCTGGTGGGCTCTGAGGGGGCGTGGCCTCGGTGGGCGTGGCCTGGATGGGCGTGGCCTGGATGGGCGTGGCTGGGGGCGGCTCCTGGCGCTGCTGGAGGCCGTCGGGGGCGGGGCCCCGGCGCTGCTGCGACCCCGGCACCGGGCCCGGCTCAGCCTGGGGCTGAGGGCACAGGTAGGACACGCCCACTTAAGCCCAGGCCACGCCCACTTAAGCCCAGGCCACGCCCACCCCGTCCCAGGCCACGCCCACCCATTAAACCCCACCCATTGTGGGTTATACGCAATTTAAGCCCTGCCCCTTTAAGACTAAGCCACGCCCACTCACGGCTAAGCCACGCCCACCCATTTAAACCCCGCCCATTGATGTTTAGGCCACGCCCACTTGCGTCTAAGCCACGCCCACTCCATTTAAACCCCACCCAGTTATGGTTATAAGCAATTAAGCCCTGCCCCTTTAAGGCTAAGCCACGCCCACCCCATTTAAACCCCACCCATATATGGCCATAAGCAATTTAAGCCCCGCCCCTTTATGGATAAACCACGCCCCTTTGTTTCTAGGCCACGCCCACCCATTGTGGCCATTGGGGGTTTAAGCCACGCCCATTTCTTCATAAGCCACGCCCCCTTCTTTCAGGCCACGCCCACTCCAATCCCCGGCCCATTTAGGGACTGAGCACTCAAGCCACGCCCCCTTTTGGTGAAGCCACGCCCACCCCCAGCAGCCTTAAATGGGCATTGAGAGGCCACGCCCACTCCTGTAAACCCCGCCCCCTTTTGTCCTTTTATGGGCATGGAGAGCTTTAGGCCACGCCCCCCACCCTGGCCCCGCCCCCTTGCAGGTGGTGACGTCATTACTGAGGGAGCTCGGCCCCTCCCCCGCCGTGCTGGATGCGCTGGATTGGCTCTTCCCGGAGGGGGCGGGGCCAGCGGCGGGACACGCCCTCGGGGTGAGACTGGGATGGACTGGGAGGGACTGGGATGAACTGGGATTGAACTGGGATGGACTGGGATGGACTGGGATGGACTGGGATGGACTGGGATTGAACTGGGATGGACTGGGATGGACTGGGATTGAACTGGGATGGACTGGGAGGGACTGGGATTGAACTGGGATGAACTGGGATGAACTGGGATTGAACTGGGATTGAACTGGGATGAACTGGGATGAACTGGGATGGGCTGGGATTGAACTGGGATTGAACTGGGATGAACTGGGATTGAACTGGGATGAACTGGGATGAACTGGGATGAACTGGGATGAACTGGGATGAACTGGGATTGAACTGGGATGGACTGGGATGAACTGGGATGAACTGGGATGAACTGGGATTGAACTGGGATTGAACTGGGATTGAACTGGGATGAACTGGGCTGAACTGGGATTGAACTGGGATGAACTGGGATTGAACTGGGATTGAACTGGGATGAACTGGGGCCATACTGGGAGCCCTGGACTCCCTTTAACCCCTCCCAGAGGGGGCGTGGCCAAATCCAACCCTATCCCATATATGGACAAAGGGGGCGTGGCCAACCCGCCCATTCCCATATATGGGCAAAGGGGGCGTGGCCAACCCGCCCATTCCCATATATGGGCAAAGGGGGCGTGGCCAAGCCACACATTCCCATATATGGGCAAAGGGGGCGTGGCCTGAGGCAGGCCCCGCCCCCAGACGCTGCAAGGGCGCCCCCTGGTGGCCGTGGCCGAGGAGAGCTTCCGGGAGCAGGTGCTGGGAATTCTGGGAAGTGGGCGGGGCCTGCAGCCCTTCCTGGAGGTGAGACCAGTACGGACCAGTATGGACCAGTATGGGGCGGTAACCCCCTCCCAGTTTGTCCCAGTATAAACCAGTGCCCTCCCAGTCCATCCCAGTTCCCTTCCAGTCGATCCCAGTATAAACCAGTTCCCTCCCAGTCCCTCCCAGTTCCCTCCCAGTCCATCCCAGTTCATCCCAGTTCCATCCCAGTTCCCTCCCAGTCCCTCCCAGTCCCTCCCAGTCCATCCCAGTCCATCCCAGTTCCGTCCCAGTCCATCCCAGTCCATCCCAGTCCCTCCCAGTTCCCTCCCAGTCCATCCCAGTATAAACCAGTTCCCGCCCAGTTCCCTCCCAGTTCCCTCCCAGTCCATCCCAGTTCATCCCAGTTTGGCCCCGGGTCATCCCAGTATGAACCAGTCCATCCCAGTCCCTCCCAGTCCCTCCCAGTTCATCCCAGTTCAATCCCAGTCCCTCCCAGTTCCCTCCCAGTTCCATCCCAGTATAAACCAGTTCCCTCCCAGTTCATCCCAGTAAAAACCAGTTCCCTCCTAGTCCCTCCCAGTGCCATCCCAGTCCATCCCAGTCCCTCCCAGTCCCTCCCAGTCCATCCCAGTTCCCTCCCAGTCCCTCCCATTTCCATCCCAGTCCATCCCACTTTGGCCCCAGTTCATCCCAGTTCCCTCCCAGTTCCCTCCCAGTCCATCCCAGTATAAACCACTTCCCTCCCAGTCCCTCCCAGTCCCTCCCAGTCCCTCCCAGTCCATCCCAGTTCCCATTCCCAGGAGTACGGGCCGCGTTTCCGGAATTCTCTCGGGAATCTTTTCCTGGAATTTTTGCTCCGCCTGGAGAGCGCCCTTCCCCCACCCGACCTGGCCCAGGTGAGTTTGGGGGCGTGGCCTCACCAAGCCCCGCCCCCTTTCCCTTAAACCCCGCCCATTTCCCCTTAAACCCCGCCCCTTTTGCTGAGGCCCCGCCCCTTTTTTCCTTATATGGCACAGCTGGACGCCCTCTGCCGAAGCCACGCCCCCCCGGGGGTCAGGACACGCCCCCTCCCCATCCTGCGCCGCTATTGGGCCGAGGTTGGCCACGCCCACCCGGGTAGGCGGGGCTTCAAAAGGGCGGGAAAGCCTTTATGCAAATTAGCTGTGTGATTAATGCAAAGCCACGCCCACAGCGCCGGTGCCGCGGCCAATCCCGGCTCGGAAGACCACGCCCATGTGAGTGGCCACGCCCACACACCCGTCATCTTAATGAATATGCTAATTTGGCCGCTAATTAATGAGTTTGTTGATGCAGGGTGAAGCCCCGCCCCCAGCGCCGCAGGCTCCGCCCACTCCGCTTCTCCCCTTACCGTGAGTGCGGAAGCTCCGCCCCCTCATTAGCATGGGGCAAACCATTGTAACGCGGGGGGGGGTTCGGGGCAGCCAATGAGGGTTCGCGGGGGGATTTTGGGGGCCAATCGCAGCCAGGAGTGGTTGGGGAGGGGTGTAACGTCGGCCGTGACGTCACGGAGCGTTCAAACAGCGAAATTTGGGGTAAAAAAGGGAAATTTTGGGAGTTTTCCGCCTTTTTTCCTCTCCCCCCCGCGGCAAACGGGAGCCGCTTTTGATTGACAGCGCCTCCAACCAATGGCGCGCGTCCAGAACCCGGAAGCGCTCTCAGAACTACAAACCCCGCCATTTTGAGCGCGGGCAGTAGGCGGGCGCAACGCGCTGATTGGCTGAGGCGCCGGAAGCGCTCCGCCCGCCATTTTGAATCCGGGCAGCCGGGCCGCAGCGGCCGCGTCCTCACTTCCGCTTCCGGTTTGGCGGCTCCTGAGGCGCCGCCGCAGCCGCCACGATGCTCATCAAAGTCAAGGTTTTTCTCTATTTATTTTGAGGTGAAAAACGGGGATTTCGGGCAAATCCGAGGGTTTTTCATCATCGGAAGGGGCGAGGGGGGGTTTTGGGGTGAAAAGGGCGGGTTTTGGGGGGGTTCTGGGCGGGATTTTGGCGCGGGGAGCGTGAGGGGAGCGCGCGGTGCATTGTGGGATGATGGCGCCCCCCACAGACGCTGACGGGAAAGGAGATCGAGATCGACATCGAACCCACGGACAAGGTGAGCTCCCAGTTTGGACCAGTATAAACCAGTTTGGGGTGGGTTGAGGTTGGGGGGGAACCGCCAGGGGGTTTCCCAGTAAGGGGGCAATGGTTCCCAGTATGGCCCAGTTCATCCCAGTTCACCCCAGTCCCTCCCAGTTCCCTCTCAGTTCATCCCAGTTCCTCCCAGTATGGCCCAGTTCATCCCAGTCCCTCCCAGTCCATCCCAGTCCATCCCAGTAGAGCCCAGATCCCTCCCAGTCCCTCCCAGTCCATCCCAGTTCCCTCCCAGTCCATCCCAGTTCATCCCAGTCCATCCCAGTATGCCCCAGTTCATCCCAGTAAGCCCCAATCCCCTCCCAGTGCTCCCAGCAACTCCTCCCAGTATTCCCAGTATGGTGCAAACTGGTCCCAGTCCATCCCAGTTCATCCCAGTCCATCCCAGTTCCTCCCAGTTCCCTCCCAGTCCCTCCCAGTCCCTCCCAGTCCATCCCAGTTCCCCCCCAGTTCCCTCCCAGTCCCTCCCAGTCCATCCCAGTTCCCCCCCAGTTCCCTCCCAGTCCCTCCCAGTCCATCCCAGTTCCTCCCTCCACCATCGCCCCTTTAAGCCCGGTCCCCACCCCCCATTGACAGCCGCTTTAATACCATAGACGAGTCCTCCGAGCCGCCCTGCGCGCCGCCTTTAGCCCCGCCCACTTCCGGCGGCGCTCCATCCCCCACTTCCCGCTCTCTATGACCACAAAAATGGCGGCGCCCGCTGCCGGAGCTCCAAAAGTGCCAAAAACCGCCCCAAATTTGCCCAAAATGCCCCGAAATGTCCCCAAATGTCCCCAGATGTGCCCCAGGTGTGCTCCAGGTGTGCTCCAGGTGTGCCCCAGGTGTGCTCCAGGTGTGTTTTTGGCGGCGCAGGTGGAGCGGATCAAGGAGCGCGTGGAGGAGAAGGAAGGGATCCCCCCCCAGCAGCAGCGGCTGATCTACAGCGGGAAGCAAATGTGGGCGGGGCTTAGCGGAGGGGGCGTGGCCTCGGGAAGGGGGCGTGGCCTCGGGAAGGGGGCGGCCTATTAGGGGAAGGGGGCGTGGTCTCGGGAAGGGGGCGTGGCCTAAGGGGTCTATGGGGAAACGCGTGGGCTCGGGAAGGGGGCGTGGCCTCGGGAAATGGGCGTGGCCTAAGGGGGTCTATAAGGGGAAGGGGCGTGGCCTCAAGGAGGGGGCGTGGCCTCGGGAAGGGGCAGCCTATAAGGGGAAGGGGGCGTGGCCTCGGGAATGGGGCGTGGCCTCGGGGATTGGCAGCCCATGCGGGGAAGGGGGCGTGGCCTCGGAAAGGGGGCGTGGCCTGGGGGGGGTCTGTGAGGAAAGGGGGCGTGGTCTCGGGAAGGGGGCGTGGCCTAAGAGGGTCTGTAAGGAAAGGGGGCGTGGTCTCGAGAAGGGGGCGTGGCCTCAGGGATCGGCAGCCTATGGGGAAAGGGGGCGTGGCCTCGGGGAGGGGGCGTGGCCTAAGAGGGTCTATGAGGAAAGGGGGCGTGGCCTAAGGGGTCTATGAGGGGAAGGGGGCGTGGCCTCAGGAGTGGTCTGTGAGGGAAGGGGCGTGGCCTCGGAAAGGGGGCGTGGCCTCGGGGATTGACAGCCTATGAGGAAAAGGGGGCGTGGCCTCGGAAAGGGGGCGTGGCCTAAGGGTGTCTATGGGGAAAGGGGGCGTGGCCTCAAGGAAAGGGGTGTGGCCTCGGGAAGGGGGCGTGGCCTAAGGGGGCGTGGCTTAGCTGGGGAGGGGTTGGGGGCAATGGGGGAATTTCGGGTTAAAAATTGAGGATTTTGGGTCAAAAATTGAGGATTTTTTTGGGTAAAAACGGTGGAATTTGGGTGGGAAATTGGGAATTTGGGGTAAAAATGGGGAAGTTTTGGGGAAAATTGGGAATTTTGGGTGGAAAATGAGGAAATTTGGGGTAAAAATGAGGAAATTTGGGTGAAAAACGGGGGAATTTGGGTAAAAAAGGGAAATTTTGGGATAAAAAATGGGAATTTTGGGTGAAAAATGAGGAATTTGGGGTAAAAATGGTGAAATTCAGGGGAAATTGGGAAATTTGGGGTAAAAATGGGGAAATTTGGGTGCAAAAAGGAGGAATTTGGATTAAAAATGAGGAAATTTGGGGGAAATTGGGAATTTGGATTAAAAATGGGGAAATTTGGGTTAAAAATGGGGAAATTTGGGGGAATATGGGAAATTTGGGTGGGAAATTGGAAATTTGGGGGAAATTGGGGATTTTGGGTGAAAAATTTGGGGATTTTGGGTGAAAAATGGGGAAATTTGGGGAGAAAATTGGGAATTTGGGGTAAAAATGGGAAATTTGGGGGAAATTTGGGAATTTTGAGTTAAAAATTTGGGAATTTGTGTTTAAAAATTGAGGATTTTTGGGTAAAAATGGAATTTGGGTGGGAAATTGGGAAATTTGGGGGAAATTGAGAATTTTGGGGTAAAAATTGAGGATTTTGGGGTAAAAATGGGGAAATTTGGGGGAAATTGGGATTTTTGGGTGAAAAATGGGGAATTTTGGGGTAAAAATTGAGGATTTTTTGGGTAAAAATGGTGGAATTTGGGTGGGAAATTGGGAATTTGGGGTAAAAATGGGGAAATTTTGGGAAAATTGGGAATTTTGGGTGAAAATGGTGAAATTTGCGTGGGAAATGGGGAATTTTGGGTAAAATTGGGGAAATTCGGGATTTTGGGTGGAAAATTTGGGAATTTTGGGTTAAAAATGGGTCATTTAGAGGAAATTGGGAAATTTGGGGTAAAAAAGGGGAAATTGGGTGGGAAATTGGGAATTTTGGGTGAAAAAAATGAGAATTTTGGGTAAAAATGGGGAAATTTGTGGGAAAAATTGGAAATTTGGGTGAAAAATGGAGGAATTTGGGTAAATGGGGGAGTTTGGGAGAAAAAATTGGGAATTTTGGGTGAAAATGGGGAAATTTGGGGTAAAAAATGGGAATTTTTGGAAAAAAATGGGGAAATCTGGGGTAAAAATGGGGAAATTTGTGGGAAATTGGGAATTTTGGGTGGGAAATGGGGAAATTTGTGGGAAATCGGGAGTTTTGGTTAAAAAACAGAATTTTATGTTAAAAAGGGGGAAAATTGGGGGAAATTGGGAAATTTTGGGGAAAAATGGGGCAGTTTGGGGGAAAATTGGGAATTTTGGGTGAAAAATGGGGGAATTTGGGGTAAAAATGGAGAGTTTGGGGGAAAATTGGGAGTTTTGGGTGAAAAATTGGGAATTTGGGTTAAAAATGAGGAATTTTGGGTGAAAAATTGGGAATTTGGGTTAAAAATGGTGGAATTGGGGTATAAAATGGAGGAATTCGGGGCAAATTTTTGGCGTCCGAAGACGAATTTGGGCTCAAAATTTGGGGTAAAAATGGGATTTAATGAGGTGGGCGTGGCTTGTTGGGGGCGGGGTTTATTTAAATGGGCGTGGCCAAAGTGGGCGTGGCCTCGCTGACCCCTCCCCCTCCCTCAGGAACGATGAGAAGACGGCGGCCGACTACAAAATCCAGGGGGGCTCCGTCCTCCATCTTGTGCTGGCCCTGCGGGGGGGCGTGGCCAGGCCCTGAGGAGGAGGAAGAAGGGGCGTGGCCACGCCCAGACCACGCCCACTCCCTTTCAAACCACGCCCACCCCTCATTTCCTTCCCCCCCCTGAGCTCCTTTCGCGCCGGTGACTCCGTTATTATTTAATAAAGGTTCGCTGATGACGTCAGCGGCGCGTCGATGACGTCACGCGCGTCTCCGTGATGTCATTTCCTGCTTCAAAACCTGGCGGGCCCCACTTATATCCGACATTGCCCTTTTAAGGCGGCGTTGCCCTTTTAAGAGCGTTGCCCCTTTAAGGCCGCTGTGGACCCCCCAACCCCCTCAGGGCAGCGTTGCCCTTTTAAGAGCTTTAACTCCAAACCAAATTTTTAGCCCCAAAATGTCCATTTTTAGCCCCAAAATCGCCGATTTCGCCCCCAAATCTTCAATCCCGCCCCCAAATTCTTCTTTTTACCTCTCAAATCCTTAAAATCCTCAGTTTTACCCCCAGAATTCCAAATTTTGAGGGGCAAAATGACCCCAAATCGCTTTATTTTGCCCCAAAATCAACATTCCGATCCCAAAGCAACCGAGTCGATCTTTTCAGCCCCAAAATCATCATTTTTAGCCCCAAAATCTCCCCTTTTAACCCTCAATCCTCCTTTTGTTCACAAAACCGCCCAAACTTTGCCCCAAAACCCCATTTTTTACCCCAAACCGACGATTTCACCCCTCAATAGCCGCTCTCAACCGCCAAATTCCCACTTTTAACCCCAAATTCGCCTTTTTGAGCCGATTTTTGCCCAAATTCCTCATTTTTAACCCCAAAATCGCCGCTTTTAACCCCAAATCCCCCCTCGCCCTTTTAAGAGCGGTCCCCACCTCTTAATGGCCGCTTTAAGACCATAGAGAAGTCCTCCAAGGCGGGTAGCGCGCCGCTTAGCCCCGCCCACTTCCGGCCGCGCTGCGCTTCACTTCCGCATTCTCACCGTTCCAAAATGGCGGCGCCCGCGCTGGAGCGGCTCCTGAGGGAGCTTTTGGAACCCGACAGCGCCGGGATTCGCCGGGTACCGGGAATTATTTGGGAATTATTTGGGAAAATTTGGGAAAATTTGGGAATTTTTCCATATTCCAAAGGATTTCGGTGGAATTTGGGGGGTTTTTTTTGGTCCCTTTCAGGCCACGGCGAAGCTGCGGGAGGCGCTGGAGGAGCCTGAGGGGAGCGAAGGCCTCGCGGTGCTGCTGAGGGAGGCGGAGACGCCGCAGGTGGGAGGGGATTGGGCGGGAAAATTGGGAATTCTGAGGGAAAATTTGGGAATTTTGAGGGAAAATTTGGGAATTCTGAGGGGAATTTGGGAATTCTGAGGGGAATTTTGGGAATTTAGAGGGAATTTTGGGAATTTTGAGGGGATTCTGAGGGGAATTTTGGGGATTCTGAGGGAATTTTGAGGGGAATTTTTGGGGATCCTGAGGGGATTTGGGCGGGAATTTGGGGATTCTGAGGGAAATTTGGGAATTCTGAGGGGAAATTTGGGGAATTCTGAGGGAAATTTGGGAATTTTGAGGGAATTTTGGGAATTCTGAGGGGAATTTTGGGATTTGGAGGGGAATTTTGGGATTTGGGGGGGAATTTTGAGGGGAATTTTTGGGGATCCTGAGGAGATTTGGGCGGGAAAATTGGGAATTCTGAGGGAAAAATTGGGAATTCTGAGGGAAAATTGGGAATTCTGAGGGAATTTTGGGGAATTCTGAGGGAATTTTGGGGAATTATGAGGGAATTTTGGGAATTTTGAGGGGATTCTGAGGGGAATTTTGGGATTTGGGGGGGAATTTTGGGATTTGGGGGGAATTTTGAGGGGAATTTTTGGGGATCCTGAGGGGATTTGGGCGGGAATTTGGGGAATTCTGAGGGAAAATTGGGAATTCTGAGGGAAAATTGGGAATTCTGAGGGAAATTTGGGGAATTATGAGGGAATTTTGGGAATTTTGAGGGGAATTTTTGGGGATCCTGAGGAGATTTGGGTGGGAATTTGGGGATTCTGAGGGAAATTTGGGAATTCTGAGGGAATTTTGGGAATTCTGAGGGAAAATTTGGGAATTCTGAGGGAAATTTGGGAATTCTGAGGGGAAATTTGGGAATTCTGAGGGAATTTTGGGGATCCTGAGGGGATTTGGGCGGGAATTTGGGAATTCTGAGGGAAATTTGGGGAATTCTGAGGGAAATTTGGGAATTCTGAGGGAATTTTGGGAATTTTGAGGGGATTCTGAGGGGAATTTTGGGGATTCTGAGGGAATTTTGGGAATTCTGAGGGGAAATTTGGGAATTCTGAGGGGAAATTTGGGAATTCTGAGGGAAATTTGGGGAATTCTGAGGGAATTTTGGGAATTCTGAGGGAAATTGGGAAATTCTGAGGGGAAATTTGGGAATTCTGAGGGAAATTGGGAAATTCTGAGGGGAAATTTGGGAATTCTGAGGGGAATTTGGGAATTCTGAGGGAATTTTGGGGATTCTGAGGGGAATTTTGGGGATTCTGAGGGAATTTTGAGGGGAATTTTGGGATTTGGGGGGAATTTTGAGGGGAATTTTTGGGGGTCCTGAGGGGATTTGGGCGGGAATTTTGGGGATTCTGAGGGAAATTTGGAATTCTGAGGGAATTTGGGAAATTCTGAGGGAAATTTGGGAATTCTGAGGGGAAATTTGGGATTTGGGGGAGAATTTTGGGAATTCTGAGGGGATTTTTGGGATTTGGGGGGGGAATTTTGGGGATTCTGAAGGAATTTTGAGGGGAATTTTTGGGGGATCCTGAGGGGATTTGGGCGGGAATTTGGGGATTCTGAGGGAAATTTGGGGAATTCTGAGGGAAATTTGGGAATTATGAGGGAATTTTGGGAATTTTGAGGGGATTCTGAGGGGAATCTTTGGATTTGGGGGGAATTTTGAGGGGAATTTTTGGGGATCCTGAGGGGATTTGGGCGGGGATTTGGGAATTCTGAGGGAAATTTGGGGAATTCTGAGGGAAATTTGGGAATTCTGAGGGAATTTTGGGGATTCTGAGGGGAATTTGGGAATTCTGAGGGAATTTTGGGAATTCTGAGGGGAATTTGGGAATTCTGAGGGAATTTTGGGAATTTTGAGGGAATTCTGAGGGGATTTTTGGGATTTGGGGGGGAATTTTGGGATTTGGGGGGGAATTTTGAGGGGAATTTTTGGGGATCCTGAGGGGATTTGGGCGGGAATTTGGGAATTCTGAGGGAAATTTGGGGAATTCTGAGGGAAATTTGGGAATTCTGAGGGAATTTTGGGGATTCTGAGGGAATTTTGAGGGGAATTTTTGGGGATCCTGAGGGGATTTGGGCGGGAAAATTGGGAATTCTGAGGGAAAATTGGGGAATTCTGAGGGGAAATTTGGGAATTCTGAGGGAAATTTGAGAATTTTGAGGGAAATTGGGAAATTCTGAGGGGAAATTTGGGAATTCTGAGGGGAATTTGGGAATTCTGAGGGAATTTTGGGAATTCTGAGGGGAATCTTGGGATTTGGGGGGGAATTTTGGGGATCCTGAGGGGATTTGGGCGGGAATTTGAGGATTCTGAGGGAATTTTGGGGAATTCTGAGGGAATTTTGGGAATTCTGAGGGAAATTTGGGAATTCTGAGGGGAAATTTGGGAATTCTGAGGGAAATTTGGGGATCCTGAGGGGAATTTTGGGAATTTTGAGGGGATTCTGAGGGGAATTTTGGGATTTGGGGGGAATTTTGAGGGGAATTTTTGGGGATCCTGAGGGGATTTGGGCGGAATTTTGGGAATTCTGAGGGAATTTTGGAGAATTATGAGGGAATTTTGGGAATTTTGAGGGGAATTTTGGGATTTGGGGGGAATTTTGAGGGGAATTTTTGGGGATCCTGAGGGGATTTGGGCGGGAATTTGGGGAATTCTGAGGGAAATTTGGGGATTCTGAGGGAATTTTGGGAATTCTGAGGGGAATTTGGGGAATTTTGTGGGAATCCTGGGGAAACTGAGGGGATTTGGGTGGGAATTTTGGGATTTGGGTGGGAATTTTGGAGGATTCTGAGGGAATTTTGGGGATTTGGGTGGAATTTTGGCAGATTCTGAAGGAATTTGGGGGATTCTGAGGGAAATTTGGGAATTCTGAGGGAATTTTGTGTTTCTGGGCGGATTTTGGGCTGATTTTTGCGGGGATTTTGGGGTTCCTACCTGGATTTTGGGGAATTTCGGGTGGATTTTGAGGATTCTCAGGCTTCCCAGCTGGATTTTGGGGTGAATTTTGGGGTGAATTTGGGGTGTTTTGGGTCCCAGGTCCGAAATTTGGCCGCGGTTTTGCTCCGGAGGCTCCTCAGGAAACTCCCTCAGGAATTGATTGACAGGTGGGCGGGGCCAGGGGCCCCATTGAAGTCAATGGGAGGGGGCGTGGCTTAAGCACCATTGGATTTAATGGGAGGGGGCGTGGCTTAAGCCCCATTGGAGTCAATGGGAGGGGGCGTGGCTTAAGCCCCATTGGGGTCAATGGGAGGGGGCGTGGCTTAGGCCCCATTGGAGTCAATGGGAAGGGGCGTGGCTTAAGCCCCATTGGAGTCAATGGGAGGGGGCGTGGCTTAAGCCCCATTGAAGTCAATGGGAGGGGGCGTGGCTTAAGCCCCATTGGAGTCAATGGAAGGGGGCGTGGCTTAAGCACCATTGAAGTCAATGGGAGGGGGCGTGGCTTAAGCCCCATTGGATTTAATGGGAAGGGGGCGTGGCTTAAGCCCCATTGGATTTAATGGGAGGGGGCGTGGCTTAAAGCTCCAAAGGGGCGGGGTTTGACCATATATGGTAATGAGGGGGGGGCGGGGCTAACCCTGGCCACGCCCCCTCCAGGCTCCCCCATCTCGTGGTCGAGGCCCTGGAGCGGGAGACGGAGTGAGTGGAAATTCCCAAAAAATTTATTATTTTTCCTCCTAAAATTCCCCAAATTTGGGGGATTTGGGAGAGAAATTTGGGGGTGGGGAAAAAATGGGAATTTGGGGGGAAAATTTGAAGGTTTTTGGGGGAGAAATCGGGAATTTTGGGGAAAAAAATGGGAAATTTGGGGGAAAATTTGGAATTTTTTGGGGGAATAAATTGGGAATTTTGGGGGAAAAAATGGGAATTTTGGGGAAAAATTTGTGGGAATTTTGGGGAAAAAATGGGAATTTTGGGGGAAAATTTAGGGGAATTTTGGGGAAAAAAATGGAAATTTTGGGGGGAAATTTGGAATTTTTTGGGGGGAGAAATTAGGAATTTTGGGGAAAAAGGAATTTTGGGGAAAAATGGGAATTTTGGGGAAAAAATCGGGAATTTTGGGGGAAAATTCGGAATTTTTGGGGGGAGAAATTGGGAATTTTGGGGGAAAAATGGGAATTTTGGGGGAAAATTTGGGGAAATTTTGGGGGAAAAATGGGAATTTTGGGGGAAAATTTTGGGGAAAAAAATGGGAATTTTGGGGAAAAAATGGGAATTTTTAGGGGAAATTTGGATTTTTTTGAGGGGGAAATGGGGAATTTTGGGAAAAACGGGAGGTTTTCCAGAAATCTGAATTTTTGGAAGAAAAATCGGGTTTTTTTTGCTGAAAAATGGGAATTTTGGGGGAAAATTTGGGATTTTTTGGTGATAGAGTGGGAAGTTTGGGGGGAAAATCAGGGATTTGGGGAAAAATTTGGATTTTTTTTCCCAAAAATGGGAGATTTTGGGAAAAAATTGGAATTTTTGGTGAAAATGTGGGAATTTAGGATAAAAATGGGAATTTTGTGGGGGAAAAAAGGGGATTTTGGGGGAAAACCTGGGAATTTTGGGGAGAAAATGGGATTTTTGCGAAAAAAAGGGGGATTTTAGCACAAAAATCGGGAATTTTGGGGTAAAAATTGAGAATTTTTACAAAAAAGGGGATTTTGGTGGAAAATTGGGATTTTTTTGGGGAAAAAAAGGTGAATTTGGGGGAAAATTGGGAATTTTTGGGGGAAAAATGAGAATTTTCCAGAAAAAAGGGGGATTTTGGTGGAAAATTGGGAAATTTTGGGGAAAAAAAGGGGATTTGGGGGAAAAATGGGAGTTTTCTAATAAAAATGGGGATTTTGGTGTAAAAATTCGGAATTTTTAGGGTGGGAAATGGGAATTTTCCAGAAAAAAGTGGGATTTTGGTGGAAAATTGGGAATTTTGGGGGAAAAAAGGGGGGATTTTGGGGAAAAAAATCAGAATTTTCCAATAATAGGGAGATTTTAGCACAAAAATTGGGATTTTAATGCTTAAAAAATCCATTTCAGGGGGGGAAAAAATTTGAATTTTGGGGGTAAAAACCTGAAAATTGGCTTAAAAAAAGTCAATTTTTTGGTAAAAAAAGCTGAATTTTGGTGAAAAAAAAACCAATTTTGGGTTTTTGGCCCCCAGCTCCTCCTGCCGAGGGTCCCTGGCCCAGCTCGGGGCGCGGCTGCTGCTCCTGGGGGGTCCCCAAGTTTGGGAACCGCTGGAAAAATGGATCCAGGAGGCGGCAAAAGATCCCCAAAAAACAGAGGTGAGAGCCCTAAAAAATGGGGAATTTGGGAAAATTAAAAAAAAACCTGAAAATTTATAAAATATTTTTAAAAAAATTACCAAAAATTTAAAAAAAATCCCCCAAAAATTCGTGAAAATTAAAAAAAAAAATCCCCCAAAAAATCCAAAAAAATCTCCAAAAAATTCCTAAAAATTGAAAAAAAAAATCATAAAAATTGAATAAAAATTGAATAAAAAAAATCCTAAAAACTGAAAAAAAAATCCCAAAAAATCCTCAAAAAAATATAAAAAATTCCCTCAAAAATTCCCAAAAATTCCCAAAAATCTTAAAAAAAAATCCCCAAAAAATCTCAAAAAAAATTCCTAAAAATTGAAAAAAAAATCCCCAAAAAAATCTCAAAAAATTCTCAAAAAATAATTAAAAAAAATCCCCCCAAAATTCCCCCAAATCCTCAAAAAAATTAAAAAAAAATTCCCCCCAAAACTCCCAAAAATTCCCAAAAATCTCCAAAAAATTCCTAAAAATTGAAAAAAAAAATCCTAAAAACTGAAAAAAAAAAATCCCCCAAAAATAAAAAAAAACCTCAAAAAAAATCCTAAAAATTGAAAAAGCAAATCCTAAAAACGGAAAAAAAAATCCCAAAAAATTGAAAAAAAAATCCCCAAAAAATCCCAAAAAATCCTCAAAAAAAAAAAAAAATTACCTCCAAAATTCCCAAAAAATTCCCAAAAATCTTAAAAAAAAATCCCAAAAAAATCGCCACAAAAATTCCTAAAAATTGAAAAAAAAATCCCCCAAAAAATCCCAAAAAATCTGAAAAAAATTCCTAAAAATTGAAAAAAAAAAATCCCCAAAAATCCCAAAAAATCCTGAAAAAAGTATAAAAAAATTCCCCCCAAAATTCCCCCAAATCCTCAAAAATCTTAAAAAAAAATCCCAAAAAATCTCAAAAAAATTCCTAAAAATGAAAAAAAAAATCCCCCAAAAAATCCCAAAAAATCTCAAAAAAATTCCTAAAAAATCCCCAAAAACCTCCAAAAATTTACTAAAAAAATCACAAATAAAATCCAAAAATTTCCTAAAAAAGTCCCCCAAAAAACCTCAAAAAATCTTCTAAAAAAATCACAAAAAACTTTAAAAAAATCACAAAAAATGACAAAAAAATTTCCAAAAAATCCCCAAAAACCTCCAAATAATTCCTAAAAAAATCCCCCAAAAATGCAAAAAATTCCTAAAAAATCTCAAAAAATCTCCAAAAAATCCTAAGAAAAATCCCCAAAAAACTCAAAAAAAAATCCTAAAAAAAAAATCCCAAAAAACCAAAAAATTTCTAAAAAAAATCCCAAAAAACCTCAAAAAATTCCTGAAGTATCCTAAAAAAACTCCAAAAAATTCCGAAAAAAAATCCCCAAAAAACTCCAAAAAAATTCCTAAAAAATCCCCCAAAAAATGCAAAAAATTCGTAAAAAAGTCACAAAAAAATTCCAAAAAATCCTTCAAAAAACTAAAAAAGAATCTCAAAAAAATCAAAAACATTCCTAAAAAAATTAAAAAATATATCAACAAAAACTTAAAAAAATGCAAAAAAAACCTCAAAAAATACTAAAAAAAAATCCCCAAAAACTGCCAAAAATTTCCTAAAAAAATCACAAAAAAATTCAGAAAAATTCCTAAAAAAATCCCCAAAAACTCTAAAAAAATCACAAAAAAATCACAAAAAATCCTCAAAAAAATTCCTAAAAAATCCCAAAAAATCTCCAAAAATTTACTAAAAAAATCACAAATAAAATCCAAACATTTCCTAAAAAAATCCCCCAAAAAACCTCAAAAAAATTCCTAAAAAATCTCAAAAAACTCCAAAAAATTCCTAAAAAAATAACAAAAAATTCAAAAAACTCCTTAAAAAAATCCCTAAAAAACCTCAAAAAATCTTCTAAAAAAATCACAAAAGAAATCCAAAAAATTCCTAAAAAATCCCCAAAAAACCTCAAAAAATTTCCTAAAAAAATCCCAAAAAACTCTAAAAAAATCAGAAAAAAATCACAAAAAATTCTCAAAAACCTCTAAATAATTCCTAAAAAAATCCCCCAAAAATGCAAAAAATTCCTAAAAAATCTCAAAACATCTCCAAAAAACCCTGAAAAAAATCCCCAAAAAACTCAAAAAAATTCCTAAAAAAATCCCAAAAAACGCCGAAAAAAAAATCCCAAAAAACCTTAAAAAAATTCCTAAAAAATCCCCAAAAAATGCAAAAAATTCCTAAAAAAGTCACAAAAAAAATCCAAAAAATCTCTCAAAAAACTCAAAAAAATTCCTAAAAAATCCCCAAAAAACTCTAAAAAAATCCCAAAAAATTGCCAAAAAATTCCTAAAAAATAAAAAAAAAATTCCAAAAAAATCCCCAAAATTCCCTCAAATCCCCTCATTCCAAAACACCCCAAAAATTCCCAAAATCCCCCCAAAATAATTCCCATTTTTCCCTCCTTCAGGCGTCTCTGCGGTTCCTGGGCGTGGCTCTGGGTGTGGCCGGCCCCGCCCTGATCCCAAAATCTCCCAAAAAATCCTCAAAAATTTCCCCAAAAATCTCAAAAAAAATCCCCCAAAATCCTCAAAAAAATTCCTTAAAAATTCCCAAAAACCTCCAAAAAATCCTAAAAAAAATCCCCAAGAAACTCAAAAAAATTCCTAAAAAAATTCCTAAAAAAAATCCAAAAAATTCCTAAAAAAACCCCAAAAAGCCTAAAAAAATTCCTAAAAAAAAAACCCCAAAAATCCTAAAAATTCCTAAAAAATCCCAGAAAAAATCCGAAAAATTCCTTGAAATAAGCAATAAAAAAAAAATCCTGCAAAACAATCTAAAAAATTCCTAAAAAATCTCAAAAACTCTCCAAAAAATTCCTAAAAATATCCCAAAAAAACCTCAAAAAAATTCCTAAAAAATCCACAAAAAACTCTAAAAAACTCAAAAAAATCCCTAAAAAAATAAATAAAAAATCCTGAAAAATCCCCCAAAAATGCAAAAAATTCCTAAAAAAGATCCAAAAATTTCCTAAAAAAAATCACAAAAAAATTCCCAAAAGAATCCCCAAAAAATCTCTAAAAAACTCCAAAAAATCCCTAAAAAAATAAAAAAAAATTTCCTGAAAAATCCCCCAAAAATGCAAAAAATTCCTAAAAAATCCCCAAAAAACTCCAAAAAACTCCTGAAAAAATAACAAAAAATCCCAAAAATTCTCCAAAAAAATCCTAAAAATTCCCTCAAATCCTCTCATTCCAAAACACCCCAAAAATTCCCAAAATTCCCAAAAACCTTCAAAAATTTCCTAAAAAAATCACAAAAAAATTCCAAAAAATTCCTAAAAAAATCCCAAAAAACTCTAAAAAAATCACAAAAAAATCACAAAAAAATCTCCAAAAAATCCCCAAAAACCTCCAAATAATTCCTAAAAAAATCCCCCAAAAATGCAAAAAATTCCTAAAAAATCTCAAAACATCTCCAAAAATTCCTAAAAAAAATCCCCAAAAAACTCAAAAAAAATTCCTAAAAAAAAAATCCCAAAAAAACCAAAAAATTCCTAAAAAAAATCCCAAAAAACCTCAAAAAATTCCTGAAGTATCCTAAAAAAACTCCAAAAAATTCCGAAAAAAAATCCCCAAAAAACTCCAAAAAAATTCCAAATAAATCCCAAAAAAATGCAAAAAATTCCTAAAAAAGTCACAAAAAAATTCCAAAAAATCCTTCAAAAAACTAAAAAAGAATCTCAAAAAAATCAAAAAAATTCCTAAAAAAATTAAAAAATATATCAACAAAAACTTAAAAAAATGCAAAAAAAATCTCAAAAAAAATCCTAAAAAAGATCCCCAAAAAAACTCCAAAAAATCCTAAAAAATCCCCAAAAACTCAAAAAAATTCCTAAAAACTTCCTAAAAAAAATAAAAAAAATTCCTAAAAAAATCCCAAAAAAATCTAAAAAATTGCTAAAAAATCCCAAAAATAACTCAAAAAAACTCCTAAAAAAAATCCCAAAAAACCAAAAAATGCCTAAAAAAAATCCCCAAAAAACCTCCAAAAAATTCCTAAAAAAAATTCCCAAAAACCTCCAAAAAATTCATAAAAAATCCTCAAAAAATTCCTAAAAAAATCACAAAAAAAATCCAAAAAATTAATAAAAAATCCCCAAAAAACCTCAAAAAAATTCCTAAAAAAATCCCAAAAAACTCTAAAAAATCACAAAAAAATCACAAAAAACTCCTAAAAAATCCAAAAAAATTCCTCAAATTCCCAAAATTCCCCAAATTCCTAAATCCCCCCAAAATAATTTCTATTTTTTCTCTCCTTCAGGCGTCTCTGCGTTTCCTGGGCGTGGCTCTGGGCGTGGCCGGCCCCGCCCTTTCTGGCCGTGGCTCCGCCCTTTCCGGGCTGTGCCGGGGGGGGCTCCGAGCCCGGAGCGATCCCGGAATCCTCGGAGCCGCCCTGGGAGCCCTGGGGGGGCTGGCGGCCGCCGTGGGACCCAAAAAAACCGTGAGTCACCCAAAATTCAGGGATTTTCACCCAAAATTCGGGAGTTTCCACCCAAAATTTGGATTTTTTGACCCAAAATTTGGGGGTTTTGACCCAAAATTCGAATTTTTGGCTCAAAATTTGGATTTTTCGACCCAAAATTTCGATTTTTTAACGCAAAATTTGGATTTTTTGACCCAAAATTAGAATTCTTTGACCCAAAATTTGGATTTTTTGACCCAAAATTTGGGGGTTTTGACCCAAAATTCGAATTCTTTGACCCAAAATTTGAATTTCTTGACCCAAAATTTGAATTCTTTGTCCCAAAATTTGGGTTTTTTAACGCAAAATTTCGATTTTTTGACCCAAAATTTGGGGGTTTTGGCCCAAAATTCGAATTTTTTGTCTCAAAATTTGGATTTTTTAACCCAAAATTAGAAATTTTTGACCCAAAATTTGGGATTTTTTGACCCAAAATTTGGGGGTTTTGACCCAAAATTCGAATTTTTTGACCCAAAATTCAGACATTTTGACCCAAAATTTGGATTTTTTTGACCCAAAATTTGTGATTTTTAACCCAAAATTTGTTTTTTTCTCCTAAAAATTTGGATTTTTTGACCCAAAATTTGGGGGTTTTGACCCAAAATTTGAATTTTTTGAGTCAAAATTTGGATTTTTGATCCAAAATTGGTTTTTTTGTCCCAAAAATTTGAGGTTTTTAATCAAAATTTGGGGTTTGAGCTCAAAAAGTTCAGGGGTTTTGACCCAAAATTCAGATTTTTTGACCCAAAAATCGGGAAGGGATAAAAAAATGGGAATTTTGGGGAAAAATGGGAATTTTGGAGGAAAAAAAAAAGGGAATTTTGGGGGAAAAAATGGGAATTTTGGGTTAAAAAAATGTGAATTTTGGGGGAAAAAAATGGGAATTTTGGGGAAAAAACCAGGAATTTCCAGCTGTAAAAAAATGGGAATTTTTTTGGGGGAAAAAATGGGAATTTTTGAGGCTGAATCCCCAATTTTGGGGAGTTTTTAACTCTTTTTTTTCCCGTTTTTTAACCCAAATTTTCCCATTTTTTTTCCCTAGAAATTCCTTCAATCTCTGGTCCCTGAAATCCTCCAGGCTCTCCAGGACCTGCTGAACATGGATGAGGTGAATTTTTGGGGAAAAACCTGAAAGATTTGGGAAAAAATTGAAAAAAATTGGGAAAAATAAAAAAAAAATTCAAAAAAAATTCAAAAAAATTTAAAAAAATTCCAAAAAAATTCCAAAAAAATTCCAAAAAAAATTCAAAAAAAATTTAAAAAAAATCAAAATTTGGGGAAAATCCAAGGAAAAAATTTGGGGCTAAAAAGGAGGAATTGGGAGGGAAAACCTGAGGTGAAAAATTGGGAATATTTTAGGAAAATTTGGGGTTAAAAGGAGGAAATTTTGGGTGGAATTCCGGCGATTTCTGCTCCAGGATCGCGGCGCCGACGCTCTGGAAGTCCTGGATGAATTCTTGGAAGCCAATCCTGAATCGCTGATCCCACACCTGAGGCCCATGCTGGAGCTTTGCCTGCAGGTAAATGCCAAAAATGGGGGGTTTGGAGACAAAATTTGGGAATTTTGAAGCCAAAATTTGGGGTTTTTAACCCAAAATGGAAGTGGGACACCAGGTCTACCCATTGAAATGAATGGGGATCATTGGACACCAGGTCTACCCATTGAAGACAATGGGGATCATTGGACATCAGGTCTACCCATTGAAGTCAATGGGAGAAATGGGACACCAGGTCTTCCCATTGAAATGAATGGGGATGAAGGGACACCAGGTCTACCCATTAAAGTAAATGAGGATCATTGGACACCAGGTCTACCCATTAAAGTCAATGGGATGAAAAGGACACCAGGTCTACCCATTGAAATCAATGGGGATTATTGGACACCAGGTCTACCCATTAAAGTCAATGGGGATCATTGGATACACCAGGTCTACCCATTGAAGTAAATGGAATTAGAAAGACACCAGGTCTACCCATTAAAGTCAATGGGGATTGAAAGGACACCAGGTCTACCCACTGAAATCAATGGGAGAAATGGGACAACAGGTCTACCCATTGAAGTCAATGGGAATCGTTGGACATCAGGTCTACCCATTAAAGTTAATAGAGATTGAAGGGACACCAGGTCTACCCATTGAAATGAATGGGGATTGAAAGGACACCAAGTCTACCCATTAAAGTGAATGGGGATTTTGGGACACCAGGTCTACCCATTGAAACCAATGGGAATTTTTGGACATCAGGTCTACCCATTAAAATCAATGGGGATCATTGGACACCAGGTCTACCCATTGAAGTCAATGGGGATTTAGGGACACCAGGTCTACCCATTGAAACCAATGGGAATTTAGGGACACCCATTCCCAGGATTTTGGGGCAATTCCCGGGGATTTTTTTGGGAATTCCCCCGCCTCCCCTGGAGGATTTTTTGGGACTCCCCAGCTGGGATTTCACCCTCAGGTGGCCGGGGACGAGTGCAGGGGCGACGCCGTGCGGGTTCGTGCGCTGGCCACCGTGACCTTCCTGGCCCAGAAGAGACCCAGGGTGAGACTGGGAGCCACTGGTTTATACTGGGAGGGACCTTGGCACTCCTAAAACCCTCAAAAACGGGGAAAAAAACGCTGATTTTCATACTGGTTCTTACTGGTTTTTACTGGTGCAGGCTTTGCTCCGAGGGAACCTCCTCGCTCTGGTCCTCAGGGGGCTCCTGGTCCCTCTTTGTGCCGAAATCCGCCCGGAAAATCCCGATCCCGAGGAAATTTGGGATGAGGATGAAGGAGGACAGGGGCCCTGCCCCCGCCACGCCGCCGCCCAGGTCAGAATTCCCAAAAAATTCCCAAAAAATTCCCAAAAATTTCCCAAAATTCTGGCATTTTTCCCCTTTTTATTTGGAATTTTTCCACATTTTTTGTTGGAATTTTGGGGATTTTTCCCATTTTATTGGCAATTTTCCCAAATTTCACAGATTTTTGGGTGAATTTTGAGGATTTTTCCCATTTATTTGGAATTTTCCCCCAATTTTGCAGAGTTTTGGGTGAATTTCGGGGATTTTTCCCATTTTATTTGGGAATTTTCCCAAATTTTGCAGAATTTTATGTGAATTTCGGGGATTTTTCCAATTTATTTGGGAATTTTCCCAAATTTTGCAGAGTTTTGGGTGAATTTCGGGGATTTTTCCCATTTTATTGTGAATTTTCCCCAATTTTGCAGAATTTTGGGTGAATTTCGGGGATTTTTCCCATTTTATTGTGAATTTTCCCAAATTTTCCCAAGTTTTGGGTGAATTTTGGGCATTTTTCCCATTTTATTGGGAATTTTCCCAAATTTTGCAGAGTTTTGGGTGAATTTGGGGATTTTTCCCATTTATTTGTGAATTCTCCCAAATTTCACAGATTTTTGGGTGAATTTTGGGGATTTTTCCCATTTATTTGGAATTTTCCCCAATTTCACAGAGTTTTGGGTGAATTTTGAGGATTTTTCCCATTTAATTGAGAATTTCCCCAAATTTCACAGATTTTTGGGTGAATTTTGAGGATTTTTCCCATTTATTGTGAATTTTCCCAAATTTTGCAGAGTTTTGGGTGAATTTTGAGGATTTTTCCCATTTATTTGTGAATTTTCCCAAATTTTGCAGAATTTTGGGTGAATTTCGGGGATTTTTCCCTTTTATTGTGAATTTTCCCAAATTTTGCAGAATTTTGGGTGATTTTTGAGGATTTTTCCCATTTATTTGTGAATTTTCCCAAATTTTGCAGATTTTTGGGTGAATTTTGGTGATTTTTCCCATTTAATTGGGAATTTTCCCAAATTTCACAGATTTTTGGGTGAATTTTGAGGATTTTTCCCATTTATTTGTGAATTTTCCCAAATTTTCCTGAGTTTTGGGTGAATTTTGAGGATTTCTGTTGGAATTTTGGGGATTTTTCCCAATTTTGCCTCATTTTGATCACTTTAGGATGAATTTTTGGAGATTTTCCCCAAATTATTTCATTCTTTTCCCAATTTTTTCCTAATTTTCCGATATTTTTGCTTTTTTCCCTGTTTTTTTTAAATTTTCCCATTTTTTGGGGAATTTTCCCACTTTTCACCCATTTCCACCCAATTCATTCAAAAATCCCCCTTTTTCCAGGGAGTTTTCCCCAAATTTCCACCATTTTACCCCAAAATCCCCCAAATTTTCCTGAAAATCTCATTTTTCCCAAAAATCTCCATTTTTAATCAAAATTTAAACCAATTTTAAGCCCCAATTTCACCATTTTAGTGCAAATTTTCCCAATTTTTTTGCTGTTTTTCCTTTTTTTTTAAGATTCACCAAATTCAGGGAGAAATTCCAAATTTTGGGGGGAATTTTGCCCAAATTTGGGAGTTTTTGACCCAATTTTGTTCCCCTCAGGCTTTGGACGCTCTGGCTCAGGGGCTGCCCCCAGAAAAGCTGCTGAAAGAAGTGGTGAGTTTTGAGGGAAAAATGGGAATTTTTTGAGGGAATTTTCAGGAATTTGGAGATTTTGGAGATTTTTGGGAATTTTTAGGGAATTTTGGGAATTTTCCCCGGATTTTTAAAGTTTTTTTTGAGGAATTTTGTGATTTTTTTTACGTCCTTTTAGGACTTTTTTGGGGAAGAATTTGGAGAATCCTGAGGGGAATTTTGGGGAGAATTGGGGAGATTTTGGGGTTGGGGTTGGATTGAAAAAATTGGGAATTTTTGAGGAATTTTTGGGGAATTTTTTGGAATTTTTTTTATTTTTTAATAATTTTTTTCAGAATTTTTTTTCAATTTTCACTGAGGGGTTTTTGACCTTCCAGGACCTTTTTTGAGCGGGAATTTGGGAGATCCTGAGGGGAATTTTGGGTGGAATTTTAAGGATTTTGGGTTCAGGATTTCCTTGAGGGATTTGGGAATTTGGGGAAAAAATTTTTTGACATTTTTAGCGAAATTTTTTTATTTTATAAAAAATTTTTTCACGAATTTTTAGATTTTTTTTCCCGCCCTTTCAGGACCTTTTGAGCTCATTTTGTGACTCCTGAGGCGAATTTTGGAAATTTTGGGGTCAGGACGCACAAAAATCGCAAATTTTGGGTGAAATTCACCAAAACTTGGAAAAATTCGATGATTTTTCCCTCACTTTTATTCAAATTTTATTTATTTTTATTTTTTTAATCACGAGTTTTCCTTAGCGACCATCCAGGACCTTCCTCATGGAAAACCTGGAAAAATCCGGGAAAAAAACCCTGAAATTTTCATCTTTTGGGATGAAAATTTTTCAAATTCTGCAATTTTTAGGGAATTTGACGCTTTTTAGCCCCGATTTTGGTGCAATTTCCCTGATTTCGGTGCATTTTATACCAATTTTGATACATTCCATGCCCATTTTCAGGCGTTTTTCGCTAATTCCCGCTCTCTCCTCCCGTTTTTCCCCGGCTTTTTTCCCTTTTCCCTCCTCCCCCTCACTCTCCGCTCCCCCTCCCCCCTCTCCCCCCTCACCCCCGCCCGTTTTTTGGGTGAAAATCCGGCGATTTTGGGGTCGGGCCGAACCCGGAAGTTGCCGTTGCTGGAGGGGCCGGGCCGGGGCGGTTCCGCCGGCGGCCGCAAGGGGGCGCTGTTGGCGCTGGCGGCGCTGGCGCGCGGCTGTGGCGCCACCCTGCGGCAGCGGTGAGGGGGCGTGGCCAATGCCCATATATGGGGAAAACGGGCGGGGCTTCGCTGCGGGGGCGTGGTTTATGCCCTTATATGGGAAAAATGGGCGGGGCTTCGCTGCGGGGGCGGGGTTTGTGGCCTTATATGCGAAAAATGGGCGGGGCTTCGCTGCGGGGGCGGGGTTTGTGCCCATATATGGTAAAAATGGGCGGGGCTTCGAGGCGGGGGGCGGGGTTTTGCCCTTATATGGCAAAATGGGCGGGGCTTAAAGCCTTTTATGGGTTGTGGGCGGGGTTTAACCCAGAAAAGGGGCGGGGCTTATGGTTCCTCTGGGGGTGCTTTATACTGGTTTATACTGGTCCATACTGGTTTATACTGGTTTAGACTGGTTTATACTGGTCCATACTGGTCCATACTGTTTTATACTGGTTTATACTGGTTTATACTGGTCCATACTGGTCCATACTGGTCTATACTGGTGCAGGTTCCTGGCCCCGGTGCTGGGGGCCCTGCGGGGGGGCCTGGGAGACCCCGACGGCGCCGTCAGGGGGGCGGCGGCGGCGGCGCTGAGGGAGCTGAGGGAGCAGCTGCAGGTACTGGTTTGTACTGGTTTATACTGGTTTGGGACTGGTTTCTACTGGTTTGGGACTGGGAGGGGTTTTGACGATTTTTTGGGGGAATTTTTGGGGAGTTTCGAGGGAATTTTGGGAAAATTTTGGAGGAATTTGGAGGGAATTTTTATGGAATTTTTATGGAATTTTTAAGGAATTTTTAAGGAATTTTTAAGGGATTTTGAGGGAATTTTTAAGGAATTTTGAGGGAATTTTTAAGGAATTTTGAGGGAATTTTTAAGGAATTTTGAGGGATTTTTATGGGATTTTTATGGAATTTTTAAGGAATTTTGAGGGAATTTTTGAGGGATTTTGAGGGAATTTTTAAGGAATTTTTATGGAATTTTTAAGGAATTTTTATGGAATTTTTGAGGGAATTTGGGGGTATTTTTACGGAATTTTAAGGGATTTTTATGGAATTTTTAGAGAATTTTTAAGGAATTTTGGAAAAAAAAATTGAGGAATTTTTGGGAAAAAATTGAGGAATTTGGAAGGAATTTTGAAGGAATTTTTTGGAGAACTTTGAGGGAATTTTGGGAATATTTTGGGAGAAATTTTGGGAAGTTTTGGGAGGAAATTTTTGGAATTTTTGGGGTGAAATTTGGGGAATTTTTGAGGGAATTTTTGGATTTTTTGGGGGAATTTCGGGGGGGAAATTTTGGGATTTTTTGGGAGAAATTTTGGGAATTTTTTTGGGAAATTTTGGAATTTTTGGGGGAATTTTGGGGGAAAATTTTTGGGGGAAATTTTGGGAATTTTTGGTGGAAATTTTGGGAATATTTTATGGAAAATTTGGGCATTTTTGGGAGGAAATTTTTGGAATTTTTTGGGAGAAATTTTGGGAATTTTTGGAATTTTTTGAGGGAAATTTTGAGATTTTTTCAGGAAATCTTGGAATTTTTGGGGTAAAATTTGGGGAATTTTGGGGGGAATTTTAGGAATTTTTTGGGGGTGATTTTGGGACTTTTTGGGGGAAAATTTTTGGAACTTTTTGAGGGGAATTTTGGGAACTTTTGGGGAAATTTTGGGAATTTTTAGAGGGAATTTTGGGAATTTTTTGAAGGGAATTTTGAGATTTTTTCTTGAAATTTTGGAATTTTTGGGGTGAAATTTTGGGAATTTTTGGAGGGAATTTTTGGAATTTTTTGGGGGTGATTTTGGGACTTTTTGGGGGAAAATTTTTGGAATTTTTGGGATGAAATTTGGGGAATTTTGGGGGGAATTTTGGGAATTTTTGGGGAGGAATTTTTGGATTTTTTGGGGAAATTTTGGGACTTTTGGGGGAAAATTTTTGGGCATTTTTGAGGAGAATTTTGGGAATTTTTTGAGGGAAATTTTGGGATTTTTTCAGGAAATTTTGGAATTTTTGGGGTGAAATTTGGGGAATTTTGGGAAATGTTTTTGGGTGATTTTGGGACTTTTTGGGAGGAAATTTTGGGAATTTTTAAAGGGGAATTTTGGGAATATTTGGGTGGGAATTTTGGGAATTTTCAGAGGGAATTTTGGGAATATTTTAAGGAAAATTTGGGCATTTTTGAGAGGAAATTTTGGGAATTTTTTGAGGTGAATTTTGGGATTTTTTTCAGGAAATTTTGGAATTTTTGGGGTGAAATTTGGGGAATTTTTGGGGGAATTTTGGGGAATTTTGGGGGAAAATTTTGGGAATTTTTGGTGGAAATTTTGGGAATATTTTGTGGAAAATTTGGGCATTTTTGGGAGGAAATTTTTGGAATTTTTGAGGGGAATTTTGGGAATTTTTTGGGGGAAAATTTTGGGAATTTTGGGGGGAGTTTTTTGGGGGAATTTTGGGATTTTTTGGGGGAAATTTTGAGAATTTTTTGAGGAGAATTTTGGGAATTTTTTGAGGGAAATTTTGGGATTTTTTCAGGAAATTTTGGAATTTTTGGGGTGAAATTTGGGAATTTTTTGGGTGAAATTTCGGTAATTTTGGGAATATTTTGGGGTGGAATTTTGGGAACATTCCAGTCTATTCCCTCCCCTCCCTTACTGGTTTATACTGGTTTATACTGGGAGCAGCCCGAGCTGGCTCAGGTGGCGGCCGAGGCCCTCCCGAGGATTTTGGGGGAATTTTGGGGCTCCCAGAATTCCCAAAATTCCCCAAATCCCGACCCCAAATCCTGGTTCGTGCTGGAGACGCTGCTGGAGGCTCTGGGTGAGGAATTCTGGGGGAAAAAACGGGAATTTTGGGAAAAAAATGGGAATTTTGGGAAAAAAATGGGAATTTTGGGGGAAAAAATGGGAATTTTGGGAAAAAAATGGGAATTTTGGGGAAAAAAAAGGGAATTTCTGGGGAAATTTGGGAATTTTGGGAAAAAAAAGGGAATTTTGGGAAAAAAATGGGAATTTTAGGGGAAAAATGGGAATTTCTGGGGAAATTTGGGAATTTTGGGAAAAAAATGGGAATTTTGGGGGAAAATTGGGAATTTTGGAGGAAATTTGGGAATTTTGGGGAAAAAATGGGAATTTTGGGAATAAATTGGGAATTTCTGGGGAAATTTGGGAATTCTGGGGGAAAAATGGGAATTTTGGGGAAAAAATGGGAATTTTGGGGGAAAAAATGGGAATTTTGGGGGAAAAATGGGAATTTTGGGGGGAAAAATGGGAATTTTGGGGGAAAAAATGGGAATTTTGGGGATAAATTGGGAATTTCTGGGGAAATTTGGGAATTTTGGTAAAAAAAGGGAATTTTGACAGAAAATTGGGAGTTTTGGAGGAAATTTGGGAATTTTGGGGAAAAAATGGGAATTTTGGGGGAAAAAATGGGAATTTTGGGAAAAAAATGGGAATTTTGGGGGAAATTGGGAATTCTGGAGGAAATTTGGGAATTCTGGGGGAAAAAATGGGAATTCTGGGAGAAATTTGGGAATTCTGGGGGAAAATTGGGAATTTCTGGGAGAAATTTGGGAATTCTGGGAGAAAACTTGGAATTTTGGGGAGGTTTGGGGTGGAATTCTGGGAATTTGGGGAAAAATGGGGAAAATTTGGAAATTCTGGGGGAAATTTGGGAATTTTGGGGGGAAATTTGGGAATTTTGGGATGAAATTGAGGGAATTTTGGGAAAAATGGGGGTAGAAATGAGAATTTTGGGGAAATGTGGGGAAATCTGAAGGATTTTGGGTCAAAATCTTGGAATTTTGGGAAAAAAACGGGGAAAAATTGGGAAATTTTAAGGATTTGGGGTGAAAATCTTGAATTTTTGGGGTAAAATCCTGGGAATTTTGGGGAATTTTTGGGAGTTTTGGGGATTTTGGGGAAATGTTGGATTTGGGGTGGGATTTTGGGGTGAATTTGTGGTTTTTTGGGGCTGGGCAGGGGAGGGGGTGCAGCCCTGGCTGCCCCAGGTGATTCCCAGGATTTTGGGAGCTTTGGAGGCGTCGGAGCCGGAGCGGAGCCGGGAGCTGGCGCTGAGCGCGCTGCACACGCTGGGTGAGAGCGAAAAACACCCCAAAAACGGCCAAAACAACCCAAAAACACCCAAAAAACAGCCAAAACAACCCAAAAACACCCAAAAAACAGCCAAAACAACCCAAAAATATCCCAAAAACACCCGAAACAACCCAAAACCACCTGAAACAGCCCAAAAACAGCCAAAAAACAGCCAAAAAACACCCAAAAATAGCCAAAAAAATACCCCAAAACCACCTGAAACACCCCAAAAACAGCTAAAAAAACACCAGAAAAAAAACCAAAAAACACCCAAAACCACCCCAAAAATACCCCCAAAAACACCCCGAAAACAACCAAAAAGTACCAAAAAAATACCGAAAACCACCCAAAAAACCACCCAAAACTGCCCCAAAAATACCCCAAAAAACACCAGAAAAAACCTAAAAAATACCCCAAAAACACCCGAAAAATACCCCCAAAAATACCCCAAAAACAACCAAAAAATACCCAAAAAATACCCAAAAAACACCCAAAACCCAAAAACAACCAAAAATACCCCAAAACCACCCCAAAAACACCTGAAATGCCCAAAAAACACCCAAAAAACCCAAAAACATCCCAAAAAACACCAGAAAAAACCCCAAAGTACCCAAAACCACCCGAAAAATACCCAAAAAAACCACAAAAAAACCCACCTAAAACCACCCCAAAAACACAAGAAAACCACCCCAAAAACAACCAAAAAATACCAAAAAAATACCAAAAAACACCCAAAAAACCACCCAAGAAACCACCCCAAAAGTCACCCAAAAAACACCTGAAATGCCCCAAAAACACCCCCAAAAAACCCAAAAAAAACCCAAAAAACCACCTAAAAACACCCCAAAAACAACCAAAAAATATCCAAAAAATACCGAAAAACACCCAAAAAACACCTGAAACAACCCAAAACCACCCCAAAAATCACCCAAAAACCACCCAAAAATCACCCAAAACACCCAAAAAAACCCAAAAAATCCCGAAATTCACCCAAAAAACCCCAAAACACCCCAAAAACACCCTAAAAATACCCTCAAAAAACTCCGAAAACAACCAAAAAATATCCAAAAAATACAGAAAAACACCCAAAAAACACCAAAAAAACACCCAAAAATCACCCAAAAATCACCCAAAAATCACCTGAAATGCCCCAAAAAACACCAGAAAAAAACCCCAAAATACCCAAAAACACCCGAAAAATACCCCAAAAATACACCAAAAAAACCACCCAAAAAACACCTGAAAAAACCCCAAAATACTCAAAAACACCCGAAAAATACCCCAAAAAAACACCATGAAAAACACCCCGAAAACAACCAAAAAATACCCCAAAAATACCAAAAAACACCCAAAAACCACCCCAAAAATCACCAAAAAAATCACCCAAAAAACACCTGAAATGCCTCAAAAACACCCCAAAAATACCCCCAAAATACCCCAAAAACAACCAAAAAATACCCAAAAAATACAGAAAAACACCCCAAAAACCACCAAAAAAACCACCCAAAACCCACCAAAAATATCCCCAAAAACACCCCCAAAACAACCAAAAAATACCCAAAAAATACTGAAAAACACCCCAAAAAACACCCCAAAAATCACCTAAAAATCACTGGAAATGCCCCAAAAACACCCAAAAAACACCCGAAAAAACCCAAAAACAGCCAAAAAAACACCAGAAAAAAAACCAAAAATACCCAAAACCATCCCAAAAATACCCCAAAAAACAACCAAAAAATACCCAAAAAATACTGAAAAACACCCAAAAAACACCACAAAAATACCCCCAAAAACACCCAAAAAACACCAAAAAAACCACCCAAAACCACCCAAAAATCACCTGAAATGCCCCAAAAACACCCAAAAAACACCTGAAAAAACCCAAAAATACCCGAAAAATACCCCAAAAAAACACCAAAAAAACCACCTAAAAACACCTCAAAAATACCCCAAAAATACCCTCAAAAACACCCAAAAACACCCAAAAACACCCCGAAAACAACCAAAAAATACCCAAAAAATACTGAAAAACACCCAAAAAACCACCAAAAAAACCCACCTGAAAAATACCCAAAAAACCCCAAAAACACCCCAAAAATACCCCCCAAAAATACCCCCAAAAACAACCAAAAAATACCCAAAAAATACCCAAAAACACCCAAAAAACACCCAAAAAACCACCCAAAAATGCCCCAAAAAACACCTGAAATGCCCCAAAAACACCCGAAAAATACCCCCAAAAAACACCAAAAAACCACCTAAAAACACCCCAAAAACACCTCAAAATCACCCAAAACACCCCAAAAATCACTGGAAATGCCCCAAAATCACCCAAAAAAAACCCCCAAAAATTCCCCCTAAAATTTCCAATTTTTCTGGAATTTTCCAGGATTTTTTCCTGAGATTTTTCCTGAATTTTCCCCAATTTTTCCAGAATTTTTCCCAGATTTTTTCTCGGATTTTTCCGGAACTTTCCGGGATTTTTTCCCGGGATTTTTCCAGAATTTTCCTTGGAATTTTCCTGGAATTTCCCAGAATTTTCCGGATTGTTCCCGGAATTTTCCCAGAATTTTCCTGGACTTTTTCCCGGGATTTTTCCGGAACATTCCAGGGATTTTTCCCAGGATTTTTCCAGAATTTTCCAGGATTTTTTCCTGGGATTTTTCCAGAATTTTCCTGTAATTTTCCTGAGATTTTTTCCAGATTTTTTCCCTGGATTTTTCCGGAACTTTCCTGGGATTTTTCCGGGATTTTTTTCCGAAATTTTTCCCGCATTTTTCCGGAATTTTCCAGGATTTTTCCAGAATTTTCCCTGGAATTTTCCTGGATTTTTCCCAGATTTTTTCCCAGATTTTTCTGGAATTTTCCCCGGAATTTCCCCCAGATTTTCCTCAGAATTTTCTGGAATTTTTCCCAGAATTTTCCCAGAAATTTCTGGGAATTTTTCCAGAATTTTCCCGGGATTTTTCCGGAACTTTCCGTGTCTTTCCCCAGCCTGCAGCTCCGGGACTCTGGATCTCCCCTCCCCCGCCCTGGGAGCCGTCACCGCCCTGGCCCGGGGGGGACCCCACCAGTTACAGGCACTGGGTGAGACTGGTTTATACTGGTTTGTACTGGGAGGGACTGGGAGGGGAGAAATGGGGGAAAAACGGGAAAATTTGGGGGAAAAAAGGCAAAAAAAGGGTTAAAAATGGGGAAGAAAGGGTTAAAAATGGGGAAAATGGGGGTTTGGGGTTACTGGTTTATACTGGTTTATACTGGGAGGGACTGGTTTGTACTGGGAGGAGATTTTGGGGAATTTTTGGGAATTTTTGGGTTGAAAAATGGGGAAAAAAAGGGGAAAAATTGGGGAATTTTGAGTACTGGTTTATACTGGTTTATACTGGTCCATACTGGTCCATACTGGTTTATACTGGTTTATACCAGTCCCTACTGGTCCATACTGGTTTATACTGGTCCATACTGGTCCATACTGGTCCCTACTGGTCCATACTGGTTTATACTGGTCCATACTGGTCCATACTGGTCCATACTGGTTTATACTGGTCCATACTGGTCCATACTGGTCCATACTGGTCCATACTGGTCCATACTGGTTTATACTGGTCCATACTGGTCCATACTGGTTTATACTGGTTTATACTGGTCCATACTGGTCTATACTGGTCCATACTGGTCTATACTGGTCCATACTGGTTTATACTGGTCCATACTGGTTCCAGAGGTGCTGGCGGCGCTGGGCCCGGCCGTGGTGGGGGAGGGGCTGCTGGAGGCTCTGGAGCGGGGGCTGGGCCTGGCCCCGGGGGACCCTGAGGCCACCAGGGTGACGTGAGTGACGCAATTCCCGGAATTCCCAGAATTCCCAGAATTCCCAAAAACCCCAAAATTCCCAAAAATTCCCAAAAAACCCCAAAATTCCCAAAAAACCCCAAAATTCCAGGAAAAATCCCTCGAAATTCCCCCCAAAAAATCCCCAGAAAATTCCCCTTGGCCACGCCCCCTCCCGCTAAGCCCCGCCCCTCCCATTAAGCCCCGCCCACTTTGTCATTTAAGCCCCGCCCACTCCCATTAACCCCCATTCATTCCCTTAAAGCCCCGCCCACTTCCTTATTTGGACACGCCCACTCCCCTTTGGCCACGCCCACTCGCATAAGCCCCGCCCATTTGTCGCTGAAGCCACGCCCACTCCCCTTTAGCCACGCCCACTCCCCTTTAGCCATGCCCCCTCCCATTAAGCCCCATTCACTGCTCAAGCCACGCCCACTCCCCTTTGGCCACGCCCCCTCCCCTTTAGCCACGCCCACTCCCATTAAGCACCATTCACAGTTGAAGCCCCGCCCACTCCCCTTTAGCCACGCCCACGCCCATCAAGCCCCACCCATTTGTCACTGAAGCCCCGCCCACTCCCCTTTAGCCACACCCACTTCCATTAAGCCCCACCCATTTATTCCTGAAGCCCCGCCCACTCCCATTTAGCCACGCCCCCTCCCATTAAGCACCGCCCACTTCCCTTTGGCCACGCCCACTCCCATTAAGCACCATTCACAGTTGAAGCCCTGCCCACTCCCCTTTAGCCACGCCCACTTCCCATTAAGCCCCGCCCACTCCCCTTTAGCCATGCCCCCTCCCATTAAGCGCCATTCAAGCCACGCCCACTCCCCTTTAGCCACGCCCACTCCCATCAAGCCCCGCCCATTTATCCCTGAAGCCCCGCCCACTCCCCTTTAGCCACGCCCCCTCCCATTGAGCGCCATTCACTGCTCAAGCCCCGCCCACTCCCCTTTGGCCACGCCCCCTCCCATTAAGCCCCTCCCACTCCCTTTAGCCACACCCCCTCCCATTAAGCGCCATTCACTCCTTTAGCCACGCCCACTCCCCGTTAGCCACGCCCCCTCTCATTAAGCCACGCCCACTTTGCCATTAAAGCATTGCCCGTTCCCCTTTAAGCCCCGCCCACTTCCTTATATGGCCACGCCCACTTCCCTTTAGCACCGCCCACTCCCCTTCTAAGCCACGCCCACTTTGTCCTTTGGCCACGCCCCCTTTTCTGCCTCCCAGTTCATCCCAGTTCATCCCAGTCCATCCCAGTTCATCCCAGTTCATCCCAGTCCCTCCCAGTCCATCCCAGTTCATCCCAGTTCAATCCCAGTTCATCCCAGTTCATCCCAGTTCAATCCCAGTCCATCCCAGTCCATCCCAGTTCAATCCCAGTCCATCCCAGTCCATCCCAGTTCAATCCCAGTCCCTCCCAGTCCCTCCCAGTCCCTCCCAGTCCCCTCCCAGTATAAACCAGTTCCTCCCAGTTTGCAGCTGCTGTCGTCGGTCTCGGAGCTGTTGGGGGAGGGGGCGGGGCCTGTCCTGCCCCGGGTGCTGCCCCTCCTGCAGGGGGCGCTGTGTCCCCCCCAGCCCCCCGTGAGTACTGGTTTATACTGGTTTGTACTGGTTTATACTGGTTTACACTGGTTTATACTGGTTTATACTGGTTTATACTGGTTTATACTGGTTTATAGCGGGTTTGGGCTCTGGGGTTACTGGTTTGGACTGGGATGGGACTGGGAGGGGGTTCTGGGGTTACCGGGAGGGGTTTGGGGGTGAACTGGGGATGGGTTTGGGGGTTACTGGTTTGTACTGGTTTATACTGGTTTATACTGGTTTATACCAGGTTTGGGCTCTGGGGTTACTGGTTTGGACTGGTTTGGACTGGGAGGGGACTGGGAGGGGGTTAAAGGGTTAAAAATGGGGGGAGTTGGGGTTAAAGGGGGGGTTTTGTACTGGTTTGTACTGGTTTGGGGTTACTGGTTTATACTGGGAGGGAACTGGGATGTTACTGGTCTATACTGGTCCATACTGGTTTATACTGGGAGGGAACTGGGGTGTTACTGGTCCGTACTGGTTTATACTGGTTTATACTGGTCCATACTGGTCCATACTGGTCCATACTGGTCCGTACTGGTCCGTACTGGTCCATACTGTTCCATACTGGTCCATACTGGTTTATACTGGTTTATACCGGTCCATACTGGTTTATACTGTTCCATACTGGTCCATACTGGTCCATACTGGTTTATACTGTTCCATACTGGTCCATACTGGTCCATATTGGTTTATACTGGTCCATACTGGTCCGTACTGGTCCATACTGGTCCATACTGGTCCATACTGGTCTATACCGGTTTATACTGGTCCATACTGGTCCATACCAGTCCACACTGGTCCATACTGGTTTATACTGGTCCATACTGGTTTATACTGGTCCATACTGGTTTATACTGGTCCATACTGGTCCATACTGGTTTATACTGGTCCATACTGGTTTACACTGGTCCATACTAGTCCATACTAGTTTATACTGGTTTATACTGGTCCATACTGGTCCATACTGGTCCATCCTCCCCCCCATCTCCCCCCAGCCCCCCGCCGAGGCTCCTGATTGGCTGCTCCATCTCCACGACGACGCCGAGGGGGCGGAGCCCATGGACGATGACGTCATCGCCTGGGAGGAGCCTCTGCCGTGAGGAGGGGGCGGGGCCATGGCCGGGTGGGCGGGGCTTAGAAAGGGGGCGGGGCTTAAAGGGGGCGTGGCTTAGAGGAGGGGGCGTGGCTTTGTGGGAAGTGGGCGGGGCTTGTGGACCCGGCAATGCCCATTTATGGTCATGGCCACGCCCCCCTCACAGGGCGGAAGTGGGCGGAGCCTTCCCCGGATTGGCCGAGGCGGCGCTGGGGACGCTGGGGGAGCTGGCGGAGAACTGCGGGTAACTGGTTTATACTGGTTTATACTGGTTTATACTGGTTTATACTGGTTTATACTGGTTTATACTGGTTTATACTGGGAGGGACTGGTTTATACTGGTTTATACTGGGAGGGACTGGTTTGGACTGGGAGGGACTGGTTTATACTGGTTTATACTGGTTTATACTGGTTTATACTGGGTTATACTGGTTTATACTGGGAGGGACTGGTTTATACTGGTTTATACTGGTTCAGACTGGTTTACACTGGTTTCTACTGGTTTGGACTGGAGAGACTGGTTTAGACTGGGAGGGATTGGGAGGGACTGGTTTATACTGGTTTATACTGGGAGGGATTGGTTTATACTGGTTTTTACTGGTTTGGACTGGGATGGACTGGTTTGTACTGGTTTATACTGGGGGGGACTGGTTTAGACTGGGCCGGATTGGGAGGGACTGGTTTATACTGGTTTATACTGGTTTATACTGGTTTATATTGATTTATACTGGTTTATACTGGTTTGGACTGGGAGGGATTGGTTTATACTGGTTTATACTGGTTTGGACTGGGAGAGATTGGGAGGGACTGGTTTATACTGGTTTATACTGGGAGGGACTGGTTTATACTGGGAGGTCTGTGGGAAGGGGTTTGGGGTTACTGGTTTATACTGGGAGGGGTCACGGGTTTGAACTGGGAGTTACTGGAGGGGCAGCTACTGGTTTATACTGGTCCATACTGGTTTATACTGGTTTGTACTGGCCCATACTGGTTTATACTGGTTTATACTGGTCCATACTGGTTTATACTGGTTTATACTGGTTTATACTGGTTTATACTGGTCCCCAGCTCCGCCTTCCTGCCTTACCTGGAGCCCAGCCTGGCGGCCATCTTGGATCTGACCCAGGTGAGCCCTCCCAGTTCATCCCAGTTCATCCCAGTTCATCCCAGTTCATCCCAGTTCAGTCCCAGTTCATCCCAGTCCATCCCAGTTCAATCCCAGTTCAATCCCAGTTCATCCCAGTTCCATCCCAGTCCCCTCCCAGTTCATCCCAGTTCAATCCCAGTCCATCCCAGTTCAATCCCAGTTCATCCCAGTCCATCCCAGTCCATCCCAGTTCATCCCAGTTCAATCCCAGTCCCTCCCAGTCCATCCCAGTCCATCCCAGTCCCCTCCCAGTCCAAACCAGTAACTCCCAGTCTCTCCCAGTTCCCCCAGTCCGAGGTCAGAGCCGCCGCCTTCGAGGCCCTGGGGAGCCTCTGCTGCTGCGGGAGGGGCCGGGAGCCGCAGACTGGTTTGTACTGGTTTATACTGGTTTATACTGGTTTGGACTGGGAGGGGACTGGTTGGGGCTGGAGGGGACTGGGAGTTACTGGTTTTTACTGGGAGGGAACTGGGATGAACTGGGATAAACTGGGAGGGACTGGGAGGGGTTTGAACAGGTCCATACTGGTCCATACTGGTCCATACTGGTTTATACTGGTCCATACTGGTCCATACTGGTTTATACTGGTCCATACTGGTTTATACTGGTCCATACTGGCCCATACTGGTCCATACTGGTCCATACTGGTCCATACTGGTTTTGCAGGCCCCACCCCCGCCCAGCACGGGGCTCTCCGGGCTCTCCTGGAGGGGCTGAGGGCGGAGCCGGAAGTGGGCGGGGCCTTGGGGGCGGTGGGCGGGGCCGGGCGGATCCTGCAGCCCCCAGGCCACGCCCCCAAGGAATGGCTGGAGCCCATTGGCCGAGCCCTGTGTGACGTCATCGCTGGGGAGGTGAGGGGCGGGGCTTAAACCACAGGGGGCGGGGCTTGAATGAAAGGGGCGGGGTTTAAACCAAAGGGGGCGGGGCTTGAATGAAAGGGGCGGGGTTTAAACCAAAGGGGGCGGGGCTTGAATGAAAGGGGCGGTGCTTAAACCAAAGGGGGCGGGGCTTGAATAAAGGGGCGGGGCTTAAACCAAAGGGGGCGGGGCTTAACCCAAAGGGGCGGGGCTTAATCCTTTTAAGGAGTTGTGGGCGTGGCTTAAATGGGGTTGTGGGCGTGGCTTAACGGGGTGGGCGTGGCTTAAAGGGGTTGTGGGCGGGGTTTAATGGAGTGGGCGTGGCTTAATGGGGTTGTGGGCGGGGTTTAATGGGGTGGGCGTGGCCTAACTCGCCCCTCCCCCCCTCCCCAGATCGCCTGCCTGAGGCGCCGGGGGGACGACGATGACGAGGATGAGGTGGGGGAGGGGCGCCCAGTTCGTCCCAGTTCATCCCAGTTCCTCCCAGTTCATCCCAGTAACCCCAAATCCCCATCCCAGTTCATCCCAGTTCCTCCCAGTAACTCCCAGTGACCCCAAATCCCCTCCCAGTCCGTCCCAGTTCATCCCAGTAACCCCAAATCCCCTCCCAGTCCCTCCCAGTTCCTCCCAGTTCCTCCCAGTAACCCCAAATCCCCTCCCAGTTCCTCCCAGTAACCCCAAAACCCCATCCCAGTCCGTCCCAGTTCATCCCAGTAACCCCAAATCCTTTTCCCAGTCCATCCCAGTTCCCTCCCAGTAACCCCAAATCCCCTCCCAGTTCCTTCCAGTTCATCCCAGTAACCCAAAATCCCTGTCCCAGTTTAACCCAGTAGCTCCAAATCCCCTCCCAGTCCCTCCCAGTTCCTCCCAGTAACCCCAAATCCCTATCCCAGTCCGTCCCAGTTCCTCCCAGTACCCCCAAATCCTTTTCCCAGTCCATCCCAGTTCCCTCCCAGTAACCCCAAAACCCCATCCCAGTCCCTCCCAGTTCATCCCAGTAACCCCAAATCCTTTTCCCAGTTTAACCCAGTAGCTCCAAATCCCCTCCCAGTTCATCCCAGTTCATCCCAGTAACCCCAAATCCCCTCCCAGTTCCTTCCAGTTCCTCCCAGTAACCCCAAAACCCCATCCAAGTCCATCCCAGTTCCTCCCAGTAACTCCCAGTAACCCCAAATCCCCATCCCAGTTCATCCCAGTTCCTCCCAGTAACCTCGAATCCTTTTCCCAGTTCATCCCAGTCCCTCCCAGTTCATCCCAGTAACCCCAAATCCCCATCCCAGTTCATCCCAGTTCATCCCAGTTCATCCCAGTTCATCCCAGTTCATCCCAGTAACCCAAAATCCCTGTCCCAGTTTAACCCCGTCCCCTTCCAGTCCCAGTTCCCTCCCAGTTCATCCCAGTCCCTCCCAGTAACCCCAAATCCCCTCCCAGTTCCTCCCAGTTCCTCCCAGTAACCCCAAATCCTTTTCCCAGTCCATCCCAGTTCCCTCCCAGTAACCCCAAATCCCTTCCCAGTCCGTCCCAGTTCATCCCAGTAACCCCAAAACCCCATCCCAGTTCCTCCCAGTCCCTCCCAGTTCATCCCAGTAACCCCAAATCCTTTTCCCAGTCCATCCCAGTTCCCTCCCAGTAACCCCAAAACCCCATCCCAGTCCATCCCAGTTCCTCCCAGTTCATCCCAGTTCATCCCAGTAACCCAAAATCCCCATCCCAGTTCCTCCCAGTCCCTCCCAATCCGTCCCAGTTCTTCCCAGTAACCCCAAAACCCCCTCCCAGTCCATCCCAGTCCCTCCCAGTAACCCCCAGTCCCCCCCAGACCTCCCAGCGCGCCGAGCTCCGCGAAGCCGCCTCCGATTGGCTGCCGGAACTGGGCGCGGCCTTGGCCCGAAGCCAAACAGGAAATGACGTCATCAACCCCGGAAGGGGCGTGGCTTTCCCGCCCCACCTCTTCCGCCGCATCCTCCCCTCCCTATTGGCCGCTCTGGCTGACCCCGCCCACCCGGGGGCGCGGTCGTGGGCGGGGGCCGTGATTGGTCAGCTCGGCCACGCCCTGGGCGAGGAGGCCACGCCCTTTTTACCCGATTTGGTTCCCGCGTTCCGATTGGCCGTCGGCGACGCCGACCCCGAGGTCAGGTCCAACGTCTTCTACGCCATTGGACGGATCGGGGAGGCCTTGGGACACGCCCACCACGAGTATCCACCAATCAGGGGAGGGGAAACGGGAGGGGAAACCCCGCCCACATTCCCATAGAAGGAAAAAACCCATTGGAATTTCCATATAGGGTTAAGCCCCGCCCACATTCCCATATATGGCAAAATCCCATTGGAATTTCCATATAAGGTTAAGCCCCGCCCACATTCCCATATATGGATAAACCCCGCCCACATTCCCATATATGGATAAACCCCGCTCCATTTCCATATAAGGTTAAGCCCCACCCACATTCCCATATATGGACAAACCCTGCCCCCATTCCCATATATGGTTAAACCCCAGCTACATTTCCATATAAGGAAAAATCCCATTGGATTTTCCATATAAGGTTAAACCCCACCCACATTCCCATATATGGCAAAATCCGATTGGAATTTCCATATATGGATAAGCCCCGCCCACATTCCCTTATAAGGAACAATTGAAATTGCCATATAAGGTTAAACCCCGCCCACATTCCCATATATGGATAAACACCACCCCCATTCCCATATAAGGCCAAGCCCCGCCCCATTCCCATATAAGCCCCGCCCCATTCCCATATAAGGCAAGGCCCCGCCCCCATTCCCATATATGGCAAAATCTAATTGGAATTTCCATATGTGGATAAACCCCGCCCATATTCCCATATACAGTTAAGCCCCGCCCCCATTCCTATATATGGTTAAACCCCGCCCCCATTCCCATATATGGATAAACCCCAACCCCATTCCTATATAAGATTAAGCCCCGCCCACATTCCCATATATGGATAAACCCCACCCCCATTTCCATATAAGCCCCGCCCCCATTTCCATATAAGGCAAAGCCGTGCCCCCATTTCCATCTATGGCAAAATCCCATTGGAATTTCCATATAAGGTTAAGCCCCACCCACATTCCCATATATGGCAAAATCCAACTGGAATTTCCATATATGGATAAACCCCACCCACATTCCCATATAAGGTTAAGCCCCTCCCCATTCCCATATATGGATAAACCCCACCTCCATTTCCATATAAGGCCAAGCCCCACCCCCATTCCCATATAAGGCAAAGCCCAGCCCCATTTCCATATAAGGATAAAGCCCAACCCCATTCCTATATAAGGTTAAGCCCCGCCCACATTCCCATATAAGGAAAAATATAATGGAAATTTCCATATAAGGTTAAGCTCCACCCACATTCCCATATATGGCAACATCTGATTGGAATTTCCATATATGGATAAACCCCGCCCACATTCCCATAGAAGGTTAAGCCCCGCCCACATTCCCATATATGGATAACGCACACCCCCATTCCCATAAGGTCAAGCCCCGCCCACATTCCCATATAAGGAAAAATCCCATAGGAATTTCCATAGAAGGTTAAGCCCCGCCCACATTCCCATATAAGGAAAAATATAATGGAAATTTCCATATATGGATAAGCCCCACCCATATTCCCATATATGGATAAACCCCATCACCATTCCCATATAAGGTTAAGTCCCACCCACATTCCCATATATGGATAAACCCCGCCCCCATTCCTATATATGGCCAAGCCCTGCCCCCATTCCCATATAAGGAAAAATCCAATTGAAATTTCCGTATATGGATAAGCCCCGCCCACATTCCCATATATGGCCAAGCCCCACCCACATTCCCATATATGAATAAACCCACACCCATTTCCATATAAGGTTAAGCCCCGCCCCCATTCCTATATAAGGATAAACCCTGCCCACATTCCCATATATGGATAAACCCCGCCCCCATTTCCATATAAGGAAAAATCCCATTGGAATTTCCATATAAGGTTAAGCCCCGCCCCCATTTCCATATAAGGAAAAATCCCATTGGAATTTCCATAGAAGGTTAAGCCCCGCCCACATTCCCATATAAGGAAAAATCCCATTGGAATTTCCATATTAGATCAAGCCCCGCCCCCATTCCCATATATGGATAAACCCCGCCCCCATTTCCATATATGGATAAAGCCCACCACTATTCCCATATAAGGTTAAGCCCCGCCCCCATTCCCATATATGGATAAACCCCGCCCCCATTCCCATATAAGGAAAAATCCAATTGGAATTTCCATATAAGGTTAAACCCCGCCCCCATTCCCATATAAGGTTAAGCCCCACCCACATTTCCATATAAGGAAAAATCCCATTGGAATTTCCATATAAGGTTAAGCCCCGCCTCCATTACCATATATGGATAAACACCACCCCCATTCCCATATAAGGTTAAGCCCCGCCCACATTCCCATATATGGCAAAGTATGGTTGGAATTTCCATATAAGGTTAAGCCCCGCCCCATTTCCATATAAGGTCAAGCCCCGCCCACATTCCCATATATGGATAAACCCCGCCCCATTCCCATATAAGGTTAAGCCCCTCCCCATTTCCATATATGGATAAACCCCACCCCATTTCCATATAAGGTCAAGCCCTGCCTACATTCCCATATATGGATAAACCCCAACCCCATTCCTATATAAGGTTAAGCCCCACCCACATTCCCATATAAGGCCAAGCCCCGCCCACATTCCCATATAAGGTCAGGCCCCGCCCCATTCCCATATAAGCCCCGCCCCCGTTTCCATATAAGCCCCGCCCCCATTCCCATATAAGGCCAAGCCCCGCCCCATTCCCACATAAGCCCCGCCCCCATGTCCATATAAGCCCCGCCCCCATGTCCATATAAGGTCAGGCCCCGCCCCCATTCCCATATAAGCCCTGCCCCATTCCCATATAAGGCCAAGCCCCGCCCACATTCCCATATAAGGACAAGCCCCGCCCCCATTCCCATATAAGCCCCGCCCCATCCCATATAAGGCCAAGCCCACATTCCCATTTTCATATAAGGCCAAGCCCCGCCCCCATTCCCATATAAGGTCAGGCCCCGCCCCCATGTCCATATAAGGTCAGGCCCCGCCTCCATTCCCATATAAGCCCCGCCCCCATTCCCATATAAGGTCAGGCCCCGCCCCTTTTCCTTAACCCCTCCCCCAGGGGGGCGTGGCCGGGGGCGGAGCTTTGCTGCCGCGCCCTGGGGGAGGGGGGGGAGGGGCCGGGCCGGGTGCGGGACAACGCACTGGGAGCACTGGTGAGACAGCAGGGGGCGCCACTGGGCCAGGTGAGTACTGGTTTGTACTGGTTTGTACTGGTTTGGACTGGTTTATACTGGTTTGGACTGGTTTGGACTGGTTTGGACTGGTTTATACTGGTTTATACTGGTTTGGACTGGTTTATACTGGTTTGTACTGGTTTATACTGGTTTGTACTGGTTTATACTGGTTTGGACTGGTTTGGACTGGTTTGGACTGGTTTATACTGGTTTATACTGGTTTATACTGGTTTATATTGGTTTGGACTGGTTTAGACTGGTTTGGATTGGTTTGGATTGGTTTGGATTAATTTGGACTGGTTTATACTGGTTTATACTGGTTTGGAGTGGTTTGGACTGGGAGGGGGTCTGGGGGTTACTGGTTTATACTGGGAGGGCACTGGTTTGGGCTGGGGGGTTACTGGGAGGGACTGGGAGGGTTTGGACTGGTTTGAACTGGTTTGAACTGGTCCGTACTGGTCCATACTGGTCCATACTGGTCCATACTGGTCCATACTGGTTTATACTGGTCCATACTGGTCCATACTGGTCCATACTGGTCCATACTGGTTCATACTGGTCCATACTGGTTTATACTGGTCCATACTGGTCCATACTGGTTTATACTGGTTTATACTGGTCCATACTGGTCCATACTGGTCCATACTGGTCCATACTGGTCCATACTGGTCCCCAGGTGCTGCCGCTGGTTCTGGGGGCGCTGCCCCTGCAGGAGGATCTTGAGGAAGAGGAGCCGGTGCTGAGGTTCCTGCTGGGGGCGGGGCCTGAGCGGGTGAGGCCACGCCCACAAATCCCCTCATTTGCATAAAGCCCGGGAAATTTGCATAAAAATAGCTGGAAATTTGCATAAAACCCGGGAAATTTGCATAAGACCCCGAGAAATTTGCATAAAGATCGTGAAATTTGCATAAAGTTGCTGGAAATTTTCATAGAACCCAGGAAATTTGCATAAAAATCGCTGGAAATTTGAATAAAATTTGGGGAATTTGCACTAAAATGGGGTGATTTGCATAAAGTCATAATTAATTTGTATAAAAGATACGGAATTTGCATAAAAGTCAGAAATTTGCATAAAAATTGCCAGAATTTTGCATAAAAATCACAGGAAATTTGCATAAAAAATCAGAGGAAATGTACATAATAAATCAGGGGAAATTTACATAAAATCCCAGGGAAATTTGCATTAAAAATTGGGAAATTTGCATACAAATCAGAGGAAATTCACATTAAAAAAACAGGGAAATTTGCATAAAAATCTGGGAGAATTTGCATAAAAATCGCTGGAATTTTGCATAAAAATCACAGGGAATTTGCATAAAAATCGGAGGAAATTTGCATAAAATTTTGGGAAATATTTGCATTAAAAATCACAGAAAATTTGCAAAAAAATCAGGAGAAATTTACATAAAAATCAGGGGAAATTTGCAAAAAAATGGCTGGAATTTTGCATAAAAATCAGAGGAAATTTGCATAAAGAATCACTGGGAATTTGCATAAAAATCAGAGGAAATTTGCATAAAATTGTAGGAAATATTTACATAAAAATCTCCGGAATTTTTGCATAAAGATCCCATAGAAATTTGCATAAAAATTGGAGGAAATTTGAATAAAGTTTTGGGAAATATTTGCATATAAAAATCACAAAAAATTTGCATAAAAAATCTCAGGAAATTTGCATAATGAGTAGGGGACATTTGCATAGAGGTCACACTTAATTTGCATAGAAGTCAGGTAAAATTTACATAAAAATTAGGAGAAATAAGTATAAAAATCAGGGAAATTTGCATAAAAATCAGGGAAAATTTGCATAAAATTGTGGGAAATATTTGCATAAAAATCACATAAAATTTGCATAAAAGTAAGAGGAAATTTGCATAAAATTGTAGGAAATATTTGCATTAAAATCTGGAGAATTTGCATAAAAATCACTCAAAATTTGCATAAAAATTGGGAAATTTCCATAAAAGCTGGGGAAATTTTTATAAAAGTAACAGGAAATTTGTATAAAAAGTGAGAAATTTGCATAAAAGAAATAAATTTGCATAATCTTAGAGGAGATTTGCATAAAATTAGAAAATTTTACATAAAGTTTAGAGAAAATTTGCATAAAAATCCCCCCAAAAAATCATCAAAATCCCCCAGAATTTCCCCAAAAATCCCAAAAAATTCCCAAAAATTCCCCAAAATCCCAAAATTTCCTTAAAATTCCCCAAATTCTTCCCAATTTCTCCCCAAAAATTCTCAAAAAATCCCCAAAATTTCCCCAAAATCCCCAAAAAATAAAAAAAATTCCCCAAAATTCCCCAAATTCTCCCAAAAAATCCCCAAAATTTCCTTAAAATTCCCCAAATTCTTCCCAATTTCTCCCCCAAAAATTCCCAAAATTTCCCAAAAATCCCCAAAAATCTTCAAATTCCTCGGAATTCTCCCCCAAAATTCCCCCAAAAATTCCCCAAAAATTCCAAAAAATTCCAAAAAAATTCAAAAAAATTCCCAAAAATTCCCCAAATTCCCCAAAAATTCCCAAAATTTCCCAAAAATCCCCAAAAATCTTCAAATTCCTTGGAATTCTCCCCAAATTTCCCAAAATTCCCCAAAAATCCCCAAAAAATTCCCAAAATTTCCCCAAAATTCCCCAAATTCTCCCTAAAAATTCCCAAAATTCCCCAAAAAAATCCCAAAAAATCCCAAAAAATTCCCAAAAAATAAAAAAAAATCCCAAAAATTCCCCAAATTCTCCCAAAAATTCCCAAAATTTCCCAAAAATCCCCAAAAATCTTTAAATTTCCTCAAATTCTCCCCAAAAATTCCCAAAAATTCCCCAAAAATCCCAAAAAATTCCCAAAAATTCCCCAAATTCTCCCTTAAAATTCCAAAAAAATCCCCAAAAAATCAAAAAAAAATCCAAAAAATTCCCCAAAAAATCCCAAAAAATTCCAAAAAAATTCCCAAAAAATCCCCAAAAATTCCCCAAATTCCCCCAAATTCCCAAATTTCCCAAATTTTTGGGATTTGATCCCAATTTTCCCTCCCCAGCTCCTCCCCCACCTCCCCGAGCTCGTCCGCGGCGTCGGCCCCGCCCTGGCCCAGAACCGGCTGGATCCGGGTGAGGAAAATCCGGGAATTCCGGGAAAATCTGGGAATTCTGGGGAAATTTGGGAATTTTGGGGAAATTTGGGAATTTTTGGGGGAATTTTGGGGGAATTTTAAGGGGATTTTTGGGGAAAAATTGGGAAAAAATGGGATTTTTTAAAGGGATTTTAGGGGAAAATTGGGATTTTTTGGAGGGAATTTGGGAATTCTGGGAGGATTTTTGGGGAATTTTGGGGGAATTTGGGAATTTTCTGGGAATTTTTGGGTCGTTTTAAGGGGATTTTGGGGAAAAAATAGGGGAAAAATTGGGATTTTTTGGGGGAAATTTGGGAATTTTGGGGGAATTTTTGGGGAATTTTGGGAGAATTTTGAGGAAATTTGGGAATTTGGGGGAAATTTGGGAATTTGGGGGAAATTTTGGGGAAATTTTGGGGGAATTTTAAAAGGATTTTGGGGAAAAATTGGAGAAAAATGGGATTTTTTAAAGGGATTTTAGGGGAAAATTGGGATTTTTTGGAGGGAATTTGGGAATTTTGGGGGAATTTTTGGGAATTTTTTGGGAATTTTGGTGGAAATTTGGGAATTTTGGGGGAAATTTGGGAATTTTGGGGGAAATTTGGGAATTTTGAGTAAATTTGGGATTTTTTTGGGGAAATTTGGGAATTTTGGGGGAATTTTAAGGAGATTTGGGGGAAAAATTGAGGGAAAATTGGGATTTTTTGGAGGGAATTTGGGAATTTTGGGGGGAATTTTGAGGAATTTTGATGGAAATTTGGGAATTTGGGGAAATTTGGGAATTTTGGTGGAAATTTGGGAATTTTGGGGGAGTTTTTGGGTTGTTTTAAGGGGATTTTGGGGTAAAATTGGGATTTTTTTAGAGGGAATTTGGGGGGAAATTGGGATTTTTTGGGGGGAAATTTGGGAATTTTGGGAGAATTTTTGGGGAAATTTGGGGAACTTTGGTGGAAATTTGGGAATTTTGGAGGAATTTGGGAATTTTGGGGGAGTTTTTGGGTCATTTTAAGGGGATTTTGGGGTAAAATTGGGATTTTTTTAGAGGGAATTTGGGGGAAAATTGGGATTTTTGAGGGAATTTGGGAATTTTTGGGGAAATTTGGGGATTTTGAGGAAATTTGGGAATTTTGGGGTCGTTTTAAGGGGATTTGGGGGAAAAATTGAGGAAAAATTGGGATTTTTTATTAAAATTCAGGGAAAAATGGGAAAATCTTGGTTTAGAGAAGGAAAAATTTGGGATTTTGGGGAAATTTTGGGAATTTGGGATAATTTTGGGTAAAAAAATGGGAATTTTAGCCAGAAAATTTAGGAATTTTGGTTGTTTAGGAGAGATTTGGGATAAAAATCGGAATTTTGGGGGAAATTTGGGAATTTTGGGATCATTTGTGGGAATTTGGAAATTTTGGAGGGAATTTCGGGAAAAATGGGGATTTTTTTCATGGATTTGGGGGAAAATTTGGGGTTTTTTGGAGGAATTTTGGGGAAAAATTGGGATTTTTGAAGAAATTTGGGAATTTTGGGAAATTTGGAGAAAAATTGGGAATTTTTGAGGGAAAAACGGGATTTTTGTGGGGAAAACTTGGGAATTTTTGTTGTTTTGGGGGAATTTGGGAGGGATTTGGGTAAAATTTGGGAATTTCAGGAAAAAATTCCGGATTTTTTGCTGCTTTTTCCTCATTTTTTGGTCACTTCCGGTTTTGCTCCCTTTGGCCCCGCCCCCTTTCAGCTCTCAGCCAATCCCTGCTCGAGTTGCTCCGGGAAATGGGCGTGGCCAACCCTCAGCGCTTCCGGGTGGGCGTGGCCTCGCTGGACCCCGCCCATGCCGCCATCTTGGGCCGACTTTTGGATGACGTCATCATCGGCAGCCAATAAAAACGCGGGGAGGGAAAGGGGGCGTGGTTTATTCCGGAAGTGGGCGGGGCTTGGGGAATTCCCGAGATTTTGGGGGGAAAAATTCCTGGAATTTGTTAAATTGGGAGGGAAATTCCACAAAATTCCCCAAAATACCAAAATTTACCCCAAAAAAATCTTAAAAATAAACCCAAAATTCCCAAAAAATTCCCAAAAAAATCACAAAAAATTCCCAAAAATTCCCAAAAAATTCCCAAAAAATTCCCCAAAAATTCCCTAAAAATAAACACAAAATTCCCAAAAAATTCCAAAAAAATTCCCCCAAAATTCCCAAAAATTCCCAAAAAATTCCAAAAAAATTCCCAAAATCCCTTAAAAATAACCCCAAAATTCCCAAAAATTCCCATTAAAATTCCCAAAAAAAAACCCCAAAAAATCCCAAATTCCCAAAAATTCCCCCAAAAATTCCCGTAAAAATTCCAAAAAAATTCCCTAAAAATAAACACAAAATTCCCAAAAAAAATTACTTTAAAAATTCCTCCCAAAATTCCCCAAAATCCCTTAAAAATAACCTCAAAATTCCCAAAAATTCCCTGTAAAAATGAACCCAAAATTCCCAAAAATTCCCCTAAAAAACCCTGTAAAAATTCCCAAAAAATCTCTAAAAATAATCCCAAAATTCCCAAAAATTCCCTAAAAATGAACCCAAAATACCCAAAAATTTCAAAAAAAAATTCCCAAAAAAAACCCCCAAAAAATCCCAAATTCCCAAAAATTCCACCAAAAATTCCTGTAAAAATTCCCAAAAAATAAACACAAAATTCCCTCCCAAAATCCCATAAAAATTCCCCAAAAAATTCCCCAAAATCCCTTAAAAACAACCCAAAAAATTCCAAAAATTCCACTTAAAAATGAACCCAAAATTCCCATAAAAATTCCCAAAAAAAACCCCAAAAAAATCCCAAATTCCCAAAAATTCCCACAAAAAATTCCCGTAAAAATTTCAAAAAAATTCCCTCAAAATAAACACAAAATTCCCCCCAAAAGTCCCATAAAAATTCCAAAAAAATTCCCCAAAATCCCTTAAAAACAACCCAAAAATTCCCAAAAATTTCTCCGTAAAAATGAACCCAAAATACCCAAAAATTCCCATTAAAATTTCCAAAAAAACCCCCCCAAAAAAATCCCAAATTCCCAAAAATTCCCAAAAAAATTCGTGTAAAAATTCCCAAAAAAATCCCTAAAAATGAACCCAAAATTCCAAAAAAATTCCATAAAAATCAACCCAAAATTCCCCAAAAAATTCCCATAAAAATTCCCAAAAATCCCTTAAAAACAACCCCAAAATTCCCAAAAATTCCACCAAAAATTTTCCCTCTAAAATTCCCAAAAATCCCTTAAAATGACCCCAAAATTCCCCCAAAAATTCCAAATAAACCCTGAAAAAAAAAGCCCAAAATTCCTCAAAATTCCCCCAAAATATTCCCAAAAATTCCCTAAAAATGAACCCAAAATTCCCAAAAAATTCCATAAAAATTCCCAAAAATTCTCCCAAAAAATCCCTAAAAATGAACCCAAAATTCCCCAAAAAATTCCAAATAAATCTTAAAAAAAAGCCCCAAAATTCCTCAAAATTCCCCCAAAATATTCCCAAAAATTCCCTAAAAATGAACCCAAAATTCCCAAAAAATTCCATAAAAATCAACCCAAAATTCCCCAAAAAATTCCCATAAAAATTCCCAAAAATCCCTTAAAAACAAACCCAAAATTCCCAAAAATTCCACCAAAAATTTTCCCTCTAAAATTCCCAAAAATCCCTTAAAATGACCCCAAAATTCCCCAAAAAATTCCAAATAAACCCTGAAAAAAAAAGCCCAAAATTCCTCAAAATTCCCCCAAAATATTCCCAAAAATTCCCTAAAAATGAACCCAAAATTCCAAAAAAATTCCATAAAAATTCCCAAAAATTCTACCAAAAAATCCTCTAAAAATGAACCCAAAATTCCCAAAAAATTCCCCCAAAAATCCCTTAAAAATCAACCCAAAATTCCCAAAAAATTCCATAAAAATTCCCAAAAAATTCCATAAAAATTCCCAAAAAATTCCATAAAAATTCCCAAAAAATTCCCCCAAAATCCCTTAAAAATCAACCCAAAATTCCCAAAAAATTCCATAAAAATTCCCAAAAAATTCCATAAAAATTCCCAAAAAATTCCATAAAAATTCCCAAAAAATTCCCCCAAAATCCCTTAAAAATCAACCCAAAATTCCCAAAAAATTCCATAAAAATTCCCTAAAAATGAACCCAAAATTCCATAAAAATTCCATAAAAATTCCCAAAAAATTCCATAAAAATTCCATAAAAATTCCCAAAAAATTCCATAAAAATTCCATAAAAATTCCCAAAAATTCTCCCAAAATTCCCCCAAAAATTCCCAAAAAATTCCATAAAAATTCCCAAAAATCCCAAAAAAATCCCCAAAAACTCCCAAAAATTCACCCCAAAATTCCCGCCAAAATTTTCCCGCCAAAATCCCCCAAAATTCCCTTTAAACAACCCCAAAATTCCCAAAATTCCCCAAAAAACCGACTCCAACTCCATATATGGTCATGTGGGCGGGGTTTATTGGCGCTGTGGGCGGAGCTTGATCCTGATTGGTCCGTAGGGGCGGGGCTGCTCCAGCTGCAGCCAATGGGAGGCGCAGAGCTCTAAAAAGGGGCGGGGCTTGTGAAAAATTGGCGGGAAATCCCCAAAAATTCACGAAATTCCATAAAAATTCCCAAAAAAAATCGGATTTTTTTTGGTTTTTCTAAAATTTGGGAATTTTTAGGGAATTTCGGAAAAATTTGAGGGAAGTTTTGGAGATTTGGTGGAATTTTTCCCCAAAAAATTTTCCTTAAAAATGAACCCAAGAATTCCAAAAAAACTCCCGGAAAAATTTTTAATATTATTAATTTAATATTATTAGTTAATAATATTTATTAAATGTTTATAATTAAATATTATATATTTAATAAATAGTACTAATTTATTATTTAATAATATTTATTAAATATTTATAATTAAATATTATATATTTAATAAATAGTATTAATTTGTTGTTATCTAATAATATTTATTAAATATTTCTAATTAAATATATAATATTTAAAAAGTAGTATTAATTCATTATTAGCTAATAATACTTATTAAATATTTATAATTAAATATATAATATTTAATAAATAGTGTTAATTTATTATTATCTATAATATTTATTAAATATTTATAATTAAATATATATTTAATAAATAGTATTAATTTATTATTATCTAATAATATTTATTAAATATTTACAATTAAATATATAATATTTAATAAATAGTATTAACTCATTATTAGCTAATAATACTTATTAAATATTTATAATTAAATATAAAATATTTAATAATTACAATATTACATCTAATTAATATAATGAATAATATTTATTAACGATTTTTTATTAAATATATTATATTTATTAATTATAATATTGCATTTATTTAATATTATTGTTTAATGATATTTATTAATTATTTATTATAAAATTATAGTATTTTTAATTATATTATTAATAATATTAATAATAATTGTATTATTAATAATTATATTATTAATAATCATATTACTAATAATTATATTATAAATAATTAATAATATTTTAAACTATATAATATTATTATTTAATAACATTTAATAAAATAATTTAATATTAATAACATCAATATTTAATTAATATTTTAATTATATTTCCAAAAATTCATGGAAATTTAATTAAAATATTCCCCACAAAAAATTAACTTGGAATTCCAGAAAATTCCCTTAAAAGTTTTCCTGGAATTCCCAAAAAATTTTATGGATAACCATAAAAAATTCCTTTAAAATTCCCATAATAATAATTAATAACAATAATAATAATAATAAATAATTCCCATAAAATTCCTGAAAATATCTTTTAAAAATTTTAAAAATATTCCCAAATTTTCACCCAAAATTATGGAAAATTCCATTAAAAACTTCCTTTAAAAATCCCTAAAAAAATTTGGGAATATCCCAGAAAAATCCAATTAAAAACATCCCTGAAATTCCATAAAAATTCCCCAAATTCCCAAAAAAAAATGGGAAAAATTCCAGAAATTTCATCCCAAAATTCCCGCCAAAAATTCCCAAAAATTTCCCTGAAATCCTGGAAAAAAATCCTCCAAAATTCCCGGAATTTATCCCAAAAAAAATCCCGGAAAATTTGGGGTTGTTTGGAAAAGGAGGCGGGGCTTAAAGGGTTAAAAGGGGCGGGGCTTCAGTGATTGACAGGTCAGGAGAAATGGGGCGTGGCCTAAATGGGTTAAAAGGGGCGGGGCTTAAGTGATTGACAGGTTGGGGGTAAAGGGGCGGGGCTGAAATGATTGACAGGTCTGGATAAAATGGGTGGGGCTTAAAGGGGCGGGGCTTAAGTGATTGACAGGTCAGGGCAAAAAGGGGCGTGGCTTAAAGGGGGCGGGGCTTAAAGGGGTTGGGCTCAAATGAGTGGGGCTAAAAGGGGCGGGGCTTAAGTGATTGACAGGTCACGAGAAAAGGGGGCGGGGCTTAAAGGGGTTAAATGGGGCGGGGCTTAAAGGGGTTGGGCTCAAATGGGCGGGGCTAAAAGGGGCGGGGCTTAAGTGATTGACAGGTCTGGGGAATGGGCGGGGCTTAGGGGTTAAAGGGGGCGGGGCTTAAATGGCTTGGGCTCAAATGGGAGGGGCTTAAGGGGGCGGGGCTTAAGTGATTGACAGGTCTGGGGAAATGGGTGGAGCATGAAGGGGTTAAAAGGGGTGGGGCTTAAGTGATTGACAGGTCAGGAGAAAAGGGGGCATGGCCTAAAGGGGTGGGGCTTAAAGGGGTTAAAGGGGCGGGGCTGAAGTGATTGACAGGTCAGGAGAAAGGCGTGTGGCCTAAAGGGGGTGGGGCTTAAAGGGGTGGGGCTGAAATAATTGACAGGTCTGGGGATAAAGGGGCGTGGCCTAAATGGGTTAAAAGGGGCGGGGCTTAAAGGGTTTAAAGGCGTGGAGCTTAAGTGATTGACAGGTCCGGAGAAAGGGGGCGTGGCCTAAAGGGGCGGGGCTTAATGGGGTTAAAGGGGCGGGGCTTAAGTGATTGACAGGTCTGGGTAAAATGGGTGGGGCTTAACGAGTTAAAAGGGGTGGGGCTTAAAGGATTAAAAGGGGCGGGGCTTAAGTGATTGACAGGTCTGGGGAAATGGGTGGGGCTTAAGGAGCTAAAAAGGGCGGGGCTTAAGTGATTGACAGGTCAGGAGAAAAGGGGTGTGGCCTATATGGGTTAAAAGGGGGCGGGGCTTAAAGGGTTTAAAGGGGCGGGGCTTAAGTGATTGACAGGTCTGGGGTAAAGGGGCGGGTCTGAAATGATTGACAGGTCTGGGGAAATGGGTGGGGCTTAAAGGGTTTAAAGGGGTGGGGCTTAAGTGATTGACAGGTCGGGAGAAAAGGGGCGTGGCCTTAAGGGGGTGGGGCTTAAAGGGGCGGGGCTGAAATGATTGACAGGTCTGGGTAAAGGGGGCGGGGCTTAAAGGGGGCGGGGCTTAGGGGGTTAAAGGGGGCGGGGCTTAAAGGGGTTGGGCTCAAATGGGTGGGGCTAAAAGGGGCGGGGCTTAAGTGATTGACAGGTCAGGGTAAAATGGGCGGGGCTAAAAGGGGTTAAAAGGGGCGGGGCTTCAATGATTGACAGGTCTGGGGAAATGGGCAGGGCTTAAAGGGGTTAAAAGGGGCGGGGCTTAAAGGGGTTGGGCTCAAATGGGCGGGGCTAAAAGGGGCGGGGCTTAAGTGATTGACAGGTCAGGATAAAAGGGGCAAGGCTTAAGGGAAAGGGGGCGGGGCTTCAGGAAAAGGGGGCGGGGCTTACCCAGGCAGAGAGCGAAGGCCCGAGCCACGAGTGGGCGTGGCCAAGCCGGATCCAAGATGGCGGCAAGCTCCGCCCCTTCCGGAAGTTGGGCGTGGTCAAGGATCAGCCTGGGGTGGGGGAGGGGAGATTAATTATTAATTTTAATTTGATTTAATTGATTTAATTGATTTAATTTATTTAATTGATTTAATTTATTTAATTTAATTAATTTTAAAAAATTGGGAATTTTTAGGGGGAATTTTGGGGTTTTTTGGGAATTTTTGGGGGGAAAATTGGGGAAAAATTAGAGGAAAAATGGAAAAAAAAATTGGGGGAAATTATTCAGGAATGTTAAAAATTTGGGAATTTTTTATTGGAATTGTGGAAAATTTTGAGGGGAAATTTTCCTGAAATTTGGGGAAAAAAGAGGAAAAATTAAAAAAAAAAAAAAAGGAGAAAAATGGGAAAAATTTGGGAATTTTTTAGGAAAAAATTTGGGAAAAATTCAGGAAAAATCAGGAAAAGAATCAAGAAAAAATATTTAAAAATTTGGGAAAAAAACAGGAAAAAATGGGAAAAATTCTGGAAAAAAATGGGAAAAATTCTGGAAAAAATCAGGAAAAAAATTTATTAAAAAGGGAAAAAACAGAGAAAAAAATCAGGGAAAAGTCAGGAAAAATCTGAGGAAATTCAGAAAAAATCAGGAAAAATTCAGACAAAATAAATGGAAAAATTTGTTGAAAATTGAAGGAAAAAATTAGGAAAAAAATAGAAAAAAAATAAAAAAAAATCTAGAAAAAATTCTGGAAAAAATCAGGAAAAAATTGGGAAATATCAGGAAAGAAAAATGGGGAAAAAATTATTAAAAAAGGGAAAAAAAGAGAAAAAAAGCAGGAAAAAGTCAGGAAAAATCGGGGGAAATTCAGGAAAAATTCAGGAAAAAGAAACGAAAAATTTGTTGAAAATTGAAGTAAAAAATCAGGAAAAAAACAAAAAAAAAAAATCAAAAAATTCTGGGAAAAATTCTGGAAAAAATCAGGAAAAAATTGGGAAATATCAGGAAAGAAAAATGGGGAAAAAATTATTAAAAAAGGGAAAAAAAGAGAAAAAAAGCAGGAAAAATTCAGGAAAAATTCAGGAAAATTCAGGAAAAATAAACTGAAAAATTTGTTGAAAATTGAAGTAAAAAATCAGGAAAAAAACAAAAAAAAAATCAAAAAATTCTGGGAAAAATCAGGAAAAAAGGGAAAAAAATCAGGAAAAAAACCCAGGAAAAATTTATAAAAAAACGGAAAAAAAGAGAAAAAAAATCAGGGAAACGTCAGGAAAAATTCAGGAAAAATAAACGAAAAAAATAATTTAAAATTGAAGTAAAAAATCAGGAAAAGAATCAAGAAAAAATTCTAAAAAATGTGAAAAAAATGAGAAAAAACGGGGGAAAATTCAGGAAAAAATCAGGAAAAAATCAGGAAAAAAATCAGGAAAAAATCAGGAAAAAATCAGGAAAACTTCTGGAAAAAATTAAGAAAAATTCAGGAAAAATTTAATAAAAAACAAGAAAAAAAAATTCATTGAAATCCCCCCAAAAAATTGTCCAAAATTCCTAAAAAAAAATCCCCAAAATTCCTCCTCAAAACCTCCCAAAAAAATCCCCAAATCCCCCCAAAAATTCCTCTAATTCCTAAAAAATTCCTTCAAAATTCTTAAAAAAATTTAAAATTCCCAAAAATTTCATTAAAATCCTCAAAAAACTCGGAAAGTTCACAAAAAATTCCTCAAAAATTCCCAAAAATTCCAAAAAATTCCCCAAAAAATTCCCAAAAATTCCCCAAAAGATTCCCAAAAATTCCCCCAAAATTCCCCCAAAAAATCCCCAAAATTCCCAAAAAATTCCCAAAAAATTCCCAAAAAATTCCTTAAAAATTTCCAAAAACTTCCAAAAAAATCCCCCAAAAATTCCAAAAATTTCCCCAAAAATTCCCCAAAAAATCCCCAAAAAATTCCAAAAAAATTCCCCCAAAAATTCCCAAAAAATTCCAAAAAAATTCCCCCAAAAATTCCCAAAAAATTCCCAAAAAATTCCCTAAAATTTCAAAAAAATTTCCAAAAAATCCCCCAAAAATTCCCAAAAAAACCCCCCAAAAATCCCAAAAAATTCCCAAAAGAATTCCCAAAAATTCCCCCAAAAATTCCCAAAAAATTTCCAAAAATTCCCAAAAAATTCCCAAAAAATTCCCCAAAAATTCCCAAAAATCCCCAAAAAATTCCCAAAAAATTCCCAAAAAATTCCAAAAAAATCCCCAAAAATTCCCAAAAAACTGAAGATTCCCAAAAAATTTCTTCAAAGTTAAAAAAAAAATTTAAATTCCAAATAAATTTCATTAAAATTCCCAAAAATTCCCTCAAAATTCCCCAAAAAATTCAAAAATTCCCAAAAAATTTCTTTAAAATCCTCAAAAATTTTTTAAATTTTTCAAAAATTCCCAAAATTCTTCAAAATTCCCGAATTTTTCCCAAAAATTCCGGATTTTTCCCCATTTTTGGGGCCTCACCTGCGGAGGTCGAGCGCCGGCGCTTCCGGAACTTCCGGGAGAACCTCGGGGGGCGGAGCCGGAAGTGGCGGGATGCTGGAATGATGACGTCATCGGTCAAGCCCCGCCCACTTCCGGTTTGAAAAACGTCATTTCTGGTGTTGGAATTTTTATTGTTTAAAAATATTTTAATTTTTAAATTTTAAAAAATTTTAATTAAATTTTTTTTTTAATTTTTAATTTTTTTAATTAAATTTTTTCCTTTAAATTTTCCACTTTTATTAAAATTCTGAATTAAAGTTTTGATTTGGTTTTAATTAATTTTTAATTAATTAATTTTTTTATCTTTAATTATTTTAATTTTTTTCCTCTCGATTTTTAATTTCGAATTTTTAAACTTTTTTTTTTTTTGTTTCTTCCATTTCTAAACTGAAAATTTTTGAGCCTTTTAATTCAATTAAATTGATTAATTAATGTATTAATTATCAATTTATTAATTATTAATTTATTAATTTATTAATTACTTATCATTTATTCATTAATTAATTTAATTTAATGAATTTTTTAATTTTAAATTTAATTTTAAATTAATTAATTTTAATTTTATTTAATTTATTATTTATTTATTTATTATTATTTATTATTTATTAATTTAATTTATTACTAATTAAATAAATTTAATTCAATTAAATTTAATTTTAAATTAATAAATTTTAAATTAATTAAATAAATTTAATTAAATTAATTTAATTTAATTAAATTAAATTCATTAAAAACCAATTTTTGAAATTTTGAATTTGGAATTTTTTTTTTTCCATTCAAATTTTTAATTTTTTTAAAATTTCCATTTTTTAATTTAAATTTTTCAATAAAATCCTATTATTAATTTATTAATTATTAATTTATTAATTTATTAATTATTTATTTATCATTTATTCATTAATTAATTTAATTTAATTTATTTTAATTAATTTTTTAATTTTAAATTTAATTTTAAATTAATTAATTTTAATTTAATTTATTGTTTATTTATTTATTATTATTATTTATTATTAATTTAATTTATTATTAATTGAATAAATTTAATTCAATTAAATTTAATTTTAAATTAATTAATTTTAAATTAACTAAACAAATTTAATTAAATTAATTTAATTTAATTAAATTAAATTCATTAAAAACCAATTTTCGAAATTTTGAATTTCTAAGTTTTTTTTTTTCAATTTAAATTTTTAAATTCTTTAAAATTTCGATTTTTTAATTTCAATTTTTCATTAAAATCCTATTATTAATTTATTAATTATTAATTTATTAATTCATTAATTATTTATTTATCATTTATTCATTAATTAATTAAATTTTATTTAATTTAATTAATTTTTTAATTTTAAATTTAATTTTAAATTAATTAATTTTAAATTAATTAAATAAATTTAATTAAATTAATTTAATTTAATTTAATTCATTAAAAACCAATTTTCCAAATTTTGAATTTCTAAATTTTTTTTTTCCATTTAAATTTTTAAATTTTTCAAAATTTCCATTTTTTAATTTCAATTTTTCATTAAAATCCTATTATTAATTTATTAATTATTAATTTATTAATTTATTATTTATTTATCATTTATTCGTTAATTAATTTAATTTAATTTAATTAATTTTTTAATTTTGAATTTAATTGTAAATTAATTAATTTTAATTTAATTTAATTTATTATTTATTTATTTCTTTATTTTTATTATTTATTATTTATTAATTTATTATTAATTAAATAAATTTAACTTAATTAAATTTAATTTTAAATTAATTAATTTTAAATTAATTAAATAAATATAATTAAATTAATTTAATTTAATTTAATCCATTAAAAACCAATTTTCAAAATTTTTAATTTCTAAATTTTTTTTTTTATTTAAATTTTAAAATTTTTTAAAATTTCCATTTTTTAATTTAAATTTTTATTTAAAATCCTCAAATTTCAAACTTTTTTTTAATCATTTTTAATTATTAAAATTTCCAATTAATTAATTTCTTTTCAGGCCAAATTATTTCAAATTTTTTAAAATTTTTATTTCAGATTTTGTCTCTTTTTATATTTTTATCTTTTCCCATTTTTCTCTTTTTTTTCCTTTAAAACTTTTAAACCTCGAATTTTAAAGTTTTTAATTTTTATATTTTTATATTTTAAATTCTTAAATTTTTTAATTTTTAAATTTTTAAATTTTTAAATTTTTTATTTTGGATTTTTTAACAATTTTTTAATGAAGAATTTTAATTTTTTATCAGCTCATTTAAATATTTAATAAAATTAAATTAATTCAAATTTAATTTTTTCAATTAAAATTAAATTAAATTAAATTTTTTTTTAATTTTAAAATTAAATTAAATTAAATTAAATTTTTTCAATTAAAATTAAATTAAATTAAATTTTTTTAATTTTAAAATTAAATTAAATTAAATTAAATTTTTTCAATTAAAATTAAATTAAATTAAATTAAATTTTTTTTTAATTTTAAAATTAAATTAAATTAAATTAAATTCTTTCAATTAAAATTAAATTAAATTAAATTAAATTTTTTCAATTAAAATTAAACTAAATTAATTCTTTTAATTTTAAAATAAATTTTTTTATATTTTCATTAAAATATTTTTTTCCAAATTTTCGAATTATTTTCCAATTTTTAATTAATTTTTAAAAATTAAATTTCCCCATTTCCGGTTTAAGCCCCGCCCACTTCCGGCCGCCATTTTGTGCCTCCACTTCCGGCCGCCATTTTGTGATTCTACTTCCGGCCGCCATTTTGTTTTCCCAATTTTTCCCTCAAAATTCCCAGAAAATTCCAGAAATTTCTCCCAAATCCCAAAGATTTTTTCCCACAATTCCCCCATTTCCGGTCTGGTTTTCAACTTCCGGTTTTAGCCCCGCCCCCACCTGGGCTCTTCCTCCATCGGCTCCAGGGAAAGCTCTGGGGGGGGGAGGGGCAAAATCAGAGAGAAAATTCCCAAAATTCCACAAAAAATTCCCAAATTTTTCCCAAAATTCCCAATTTTTATTCCAAATTTTCCCCAAATTCCTCCAAAATTCCCAAAAAATTCCCAAAAAAATTCCCCAAAAAATCCCCAAAAATTCCAAAAAAATTCCCTAAAATTTCTAAAAAAATTCCCCAAAAAATTCCCAAAAAATCCCAAAAAATTCCCAAAAAATTCCCCCCAAAATTTCCAAAAATTTCCCCAAAATTCCCCAAAAATTAAAAAAAAATTCCCAAAAAATTCCAAAAAAAATCCCAAAAATTCCCCAAAATCCCCAAAAAAATTCCCAAAAATGCCCAAAAAATTCCAAAAAAAATCCCCCCAAAAATCCCAAAAATTTCCCCAAAATTCCCCAAAAATTAAAAAAAAATTCCCAAAAAATTCCCAAAAAAATCCCAAAAATTCCCAAAAAATCCCAAAAAAATCCCCAAAAATTCCAAAAAAATTCCCCCAAAATTCTCCCAAAATTCCCCAAAAAAATCCCAAAAATTTAAAAACAAATCCCAAAAATTCCCAAAGAAATCCCCAAAATTCCCCAAAAAATTCCCAAAATTTTCCCCAAAAAATTCCCAAAAAATTCCCCCAAAAATCCCAAAAAATCCCCAAAAAATTCCCAAAAATTCCCCAAAAATTCCAAAAAAATTCTCCCAAAAATTCCAAAAAATTTCCAAAAATTCCAAAAAAAATTCCCCAAAAAAATCCCCCAAAAATTCCCAAAAATTCCAAAAAATTCCCCAAAAAATTCCAAAAAATTCCCAAAAAAATTCCCAAAGTTTCCCCAAAATTCCCAATTTTCCCCCAAAATTCCCAATTTTCCCCAGAATTCCCGATTTTTCCCGGAATTCCCGATTTTCTCACCGGAGCTGGGGGGGGGCAGGCTCGGCTCCAGCGCCTCCCGAAGAACCTGGGGGGGAAAATTTGGGGCAAAATCACAAAATTTTGGGAAAAAAACGGGAATTTGGGGGAAAAAATGGGAATTTTCGGGAAATTTTGGGATTTTGGGGTGAAAATTTGGGATTTTTTGGGCAAAATTGGGGAAAAAATGAGAATTTTTGGAGGAAAATTGCGAATTTTTGGAGAAATTTTGGGATTTTTTGGGCAAAATTGGGGAAAAAATGAGAATTTTTGGGGGAAAATTTGGGAATTTTGGGGGAAAAATTGGGATTTTGGGGAAAAATGGGAATTTTTGGATGAAAAATTTGGGAATTTTGGGGGAAATTTTGAAATTTTTGGGCAAAAAATGGTAAAAAATGGGAATTTTTTAGGGAAAAATTGGGATTTTGGGGCAAAATTTGGGATTTTTGGGCAAAATTGGGGAAAAGTGGAAATTTTTAAAGAAAATTTGGGAATTTTGAGGGAAATTTTGGGATTTTTGGGGAAAAAATGGGAAAAATTGGAATTTTTGGACAAAAATTGGGATTTTTGGGTGAAAATTTGGGATTTTGGGGTGAAATTGGGGAAAAATGAGAATTTTTGGAGGAAAATTTGGGAATTTTTGGGGAAATTTTGGGATTTTTGGGGCAAAAATTGGGATTTTGGGGAAAAATGGGAATTTTTGGAGGAAAATTTTGGGATTTTGGGGGGAAAATTTGGGATTTTTTGGGTGAAATTGGGGAAAAAATGAGAATTTTTGGGGGAAAATTTGGGAATTTTTGGAGAAATTTGGGGATTTTTGGGGGAAAAATTGGAATTTTTGGGCAAAAATTGGGATTTTGAGGGAAAATTTGGGATTTTTGGGGCAAAAATTGGGAATTGCGAAGGAAATTTGGGGATTTTTGGGATGAAAATTGGGGGAAAAATCGGAATTTTGGGGGAAAATTGGGAATTTTTGGGAGAATTTGGGATCTATGGGGCAGAGTTTGGATCTATGGGGCAGTGACAGGATCTATGGGGCAGTGACAGGATCTATGGGGCAGGGATTGGGATCTATGGGGCAGAGTTCAGATCTATGGGGCAGGGACGAGATCTATGGGGCAGGGATCAGGATCTACGGGCAGGGATAGGATCTATGGGGCAGGAATTGGGATCTATGGGGCAGAGTTGAGATCTATGGGGCAGGGATTGGGATCTATGGGGCAGAACTCAGGATCTATGGGGCGGGAGTTGGGATCTATGGGGCAGGATCAGGATCTATGGGGCAGAGTTTGGATCTATGGGGCAGGGACAAGATCTATGGGGCAGGGATGGGATCTATGGGGCAGAGTTTGGATCTATGGGGCAGAACTCAGATCTATGGGGCAGGAATTGGGATCTATGGGGCAGAGTTCGGATCTATGGGGCAGGGACGAGATCTATGGGGCAGGGGCAGGATCTATGGGGTAGGATCATATCTATGGGGCAGGGACAGGATCTATGGGGCAGGATCAGGATCTATGGGGCAGAGTTCGGATCTATGGGGCAGGAATTGGGATCTATGGAGCAGGAATTGGGATCTATGGGGCAGGAATGGGATCTATGGGGCAGGGACGGGATCTATGGAGCAGGATCAGGATCTATGGGACAGAACTCAGATCTATGGGGCAGGGATTGGGATCTATGGGGCAGAGTTCAGATCTATGGGGCAGGGACGGGATCTATGGGGCAGTAATTGGGATCTATGGGGCAGGACAGGATCTATAGATCAGAGATGGGATCTATGGGGCAGAGTTCGGATCTATGGGGCAGGGGCAGGATGTATGGGGTAGGATCAGGATCTATGGGGCAGAGTTCCGATCTATGGGGCAGGGATTGGGATCTATGGGGCACAAATTGGGATCTATGGGGTGGGAACTGGGATCTATGGGGCAGGGACAGGATCTATGGGGCAGGGATGGGATCTATGGGGCAGGATCAGATCTATGGGGTAGGGATTGGGATCTATGGGGCAGGATTTGGGATCTATGGGGCAGGGACAGGATCTATGGGGCAGGATCAGGATCTATGGGGTAGGATTTGGGATCTATGGGGCAGAGAACAGATCTATGGGGCAGGGATGGGATCTATGGGGCAGAGTTCCGATCTATGGGGCAGCCCCACCTCCACCTCGCTCGGCGGCTCCGGGGGCGGCTCCGGGGGGCGGGGGAGGGGCCGGACCAGACGAGCCCAAAGGCGGCGAAGCTCCGGGGGCAGCAGAGCTGGGGGGAAACTGAGGCACGTGAGGGGCCGGGGGGAAACTGAGGCACCAGTGGGGCTGGGGGAAACAGACATGAGTGGGGCAGGAGGGAAACTGAGGCACGTGAGGGGCCGGGGGGAAACTGAGGCACGAGTGGGGCTGGGGGAAACTGAGGCATGTGAGAGGCCGGGGGAAACTGAGGCACGAGTGGGGCTGGGATCTATGGGGCTGGGAGGGAAACTGAGGCACATGTGGTGCAGGATCTGTGGATCTGAAGGGAAACTGAGGCAGGAGTGGGGCCGGGGGAAACTGAGGCAGGAGTGGCGCTGGGATTGATGGGGCTGGGAGGGAAACTGAGGCACGTGAAGAGCTAGGGGGAAACTGAGGCACAAGTGGGGCTGGGGGAAACTGAGGCAGGAGCAAGGTTGGGGGAAACTGAGGCACGAGTGAGGCTGGGAATGTGCGGGGCAGGGAGGGAAACTGAGGCACGTGCAGGGCTGGCGGGAAACTGAGGCACGAGTGGGGCTGGAAGGAAACTGAGGCCCGAGTGGGCCTGGGATCTATGGGGCTGGGAGGGAAACTGAGGCACGTTTGTGGCTGGGGGAAACTGAGGCACGAGTGGGGCTGGGAGAGAAACTGAGTCACGAGTGGGGATGGGGGAAACCGAGGCACATGAGGGGTTGGGGGAAACTGAGGCACGTGTAGGGCTGGGAGGAAACTGAGGCATGAGTGGGGCTGGGGGAAACTGAGGCACGAGTGGGGTTGGGATTGATGAGGCTGGAAGGGAAACTGAGGCACGGATGGGGCTGGGGGGAAACAGAGGCACGTGAGGGGCCGGGGGAAACTGAGGCACGGGTGGGGCTGGGAGGGAAACTGAAGCACGAGAAAGGCTGGGGGAAACTGAGGCACGGGTGGGCTGGGAACCTATGGGGCTGGGGGGGAAACTGAGGCATGTGTGGGGCAGGGAATGTGTGGGGCAGAGAATGTGTGGGGCAGGAATGTGCAGGGTAGGGAATGTGTGGGGCAGGATCTGTGGGGCAGGGAATGTGTGGGGCAGGATCTATGGGGCAGGGAATGTGTGGGGCAGGATCTATGGGGCAGGATCTGTGGGGCAGGATCAGAAAATATAGGGCAGGGATGGGATCTACAGGGCAAACTTATGGGGCAGGGTTTCAGGATCTATGGGGCAGGATTTAGGATCCGTGGGGCAGGATTTGGGGTCTATGGGGCGGGATCAGATCCATGGGGCAGAACTGGATCTATGGGGCAGGGATGGGATCTATAGGGCAGGGTCAGATCTATGGGGCAGGATCAGGATCTATGGGGCAGGACTTAGGATCTATGGGGCAGGATTTTGGGATCTATGGGGCAGAACCAGATCTATGGGGCAAAGATGGGATCTATGGGGCAGAACTGGATCTATGAGGCAGGATTTGGGATCCCTGGGGCAGGATTTGGGATCTATGGGGCAGAACTGGATCTATGGGGCAGGGATGGGATCCATGGGGCAGGATTTGGGGTCTATGGGGCAGGATCAGATCTATGGGGCAGGGACGGGATCTATGGGGCAGGATTTTGGGATCTATGGGGCAGGACCGGATCTATGGGGCAGGATTTGGGATCCGTAGGGCTCTCACGGTGACTGGGCGCCCCCAGCAGCTCGTTCGGGGTCCGGCGCAGGGTGTGGGGCAGAGACACCGGCTCCTGTGGGGCAGAGAAAGACAAAAGGGATAGGGAAAGGATCTATGGGGCAGAACCGGATCTGTGGGGCAGAACCGGAACTATGGGGCAGGGAAAGGATCTATGGGGCAGAACCGGATCTATGGGGCAGAACCGGATCTATGGGGCAGGGATGGGATCTGTGGGGCAGGGATGGGATCTATGGGGCAGAACCAGATCTATGGGGCAGGAACGGGATCTATGGGGCAGAAACAGATCTGTGGGGCAGAACTGGATTTATGGGACAAGAACACGACCTATGGGGCAGAACCGGATCTATGGGGCAGGGACGGGATCTATGGGGCAGAACCAAATCTATGGGGCAGAACTGGATCTATGGGGCAGGAACGGGTTTTATGGGGCAGAACTGGATCTATGGGGCAGAACGGATCTATGGGGCAGGAACGGGATCTATGGGGCAGAACCAGATCTGTGGGGCAGAACCGGATCTATGGGGCAGGAACAGGATCTATGGGGCAGGATCAGATCTATGAGAAAAAACCGGATCTGTAAGCAGGGACGGGATCTGTGGGGCAGAACTGGATCTATGGGGCAGAACTGGATCTATGGGGTAGAACCGGATCTATGGGGCAGGATTTGGGATCTATGGGGCAGGGGCGGGATCTGTGGGCCAGAACCGGATCTATGGGGCAGGGACGGGATCTGTGGGGCAGGGACGGGATCTGTGGGGCAGAACCGGATCTGTCGGGCAGGGATGAGATCTATGGGGCAGAACTAAATCTATAGGGCACAACAGAATCTATAGATGAGGATTTGGAATCTATGGGGCAGACCTGAATCTATGGGGCAGGAATTGAGAATCTATGGGGCAGAACTGGATCTATGGGGCAGGGATGGAATCTCTGGGTCTGAATTCAGGATCTATGGGGCAGAACTCAAGTCTATGGGGCAGGGATGTGATCTATGGGGCAGAGCTGGATCTATGGGGCAGAACCGAATCTTTGGGGCAGGAATTCAGATCTGTGGGGCAGGGATGGGATCTGTGGGGCAGAACCAGATCTATGGAGAAGGATTTCAGCATCTATGGGGCAGAGCTGGATCTATGGGGCAGAGCTGAATCTATGGGGCAAGAATTCAGATCTATGGGGCAGGGATGGGATCTCTGGGGCAGAACCAAGTCTATGGGGCAGGGCTTGGTTTCTATGGGGCAGGACCTGATCTATGGGGCACGATTAGATCTATGGGTCAGGAATTCGGGATCTATGGGGCAGAACTGGATCTATGGGGCAGGGATGGGATTTATGTGGCACAATCAGATCTATGGGGCAGGAATTCGGGATCTATGGGGCAGAACTGGATCTATGGGGCAGGGATGGGATTTATGTGGCACAATCAGATCTATGGGGCAGGAATTCGGGATCTATGGGGCAGAACTGGATCTATGGGGCAGGGATGGGACTTATGTGGCACAATCAGATCTATGGGGCAGGAATTCGGGATCTATGGGGAAGAACCAAGTCTATGAGAGAGAGATGGGATCTGTGGGTCTGGATTCAGGATCTATGGGGCAGAATCAAATCTATGGGGCAGAACTGGGTCTATGGGGCAAAACTCAGATCTATGGGGCAGGATCTCAGATCTAGGGGGCAGAACTAAATCTATGGGGTAGGATCAGAATCTGTGGGTCAGAACAAGACCTATGAAACAGGAACTCAGGATCTATGGGGCAGAAATGAATCTATGGGGCAGGGATACAATTTATGGGGCAGGGATGGGATCTGTGGGGCGAAACCAAATCTGTGGGGCAGGAAATCAGATCTATGGGGCAGGATCAGGATCTATGGGGCAGAACCGAATCTATGGGTCTGGATTCAGGATCTATGGGGCAGAACTCAGATCTATGGGGCAGGATTTCAGATCTAGGGGGCAGAGCTGGATCTATGGGGCAGGGATGGAATCTGTGGGGCAGGGACGGGATCTATGGGGCAGGATTGGGATCTATGGGGCAGAACTAAATCTGTGGGGCAGGGACGGGATCTATGGGGCAGGGACGGGATCTATGGGGCAGGAATTGAGGATCTATGGGGCAGAGCTGGATCTATGGGGCAGGATTTGGAATCTATGGGGCAAAACTGAATCTATGGGGCAGGAATTCAGAATCTATAGAGCAAGGATGGGATCTGTGGGGCAGAACCAAGTCTATGGGGCAGGGCTTGGTTTCTATGGGGCAGGACCTGATCTATGGGGCACGATCAGATCTATGGGTCAGGAATTCGGGATCTATGGGGCAGAACAGGATCTATGGGGCAGAAACTCAGATCTATGGGGTAGGGATGGGATCTATGGGGCAAAACTAAATCTATGGGGCAGAACTGGGTCTATGGGGCAGGGATGGAATTTATGTGGCACAATCAGATCTATGGGGCAGGAATTCGGGATCTATGGGGCAGAACCAGATCTATGGGGTAGAGCTGGATCTATGGGGCAGAGCTGGATCTATGGGGCAGGATTTGGGATCTATGGGGCAGAACTGAATCTATGGGGCAGGAATTGAGGATCTATGGGGCAGGAATTCCGATCTATGGGGCAGGGATGGGATCTGTGGGGCAGAACCAGATCTATGGGGCAGGGCTTGGTTTCTATGGGGCAGGACCTGATCTATGGGGCACAATCAGATCTATGGGGCAGGAATTCAGGATCTATGGGGCAGAATTCCAGGATTTCCTGCCTCAGAATTCCCAGATTTCCCCCAGAATTCCGGGAATTTCCATGGAACATTCTGGAATTCCCCCAGAATTCCCAGATTTTTCCCAGAATTCCCACATTTCCCCCAGAATTCCAGGATTTTTCCCAGAATATTCCGGAATTTCCATGGAATATTCCAGAATTTCCCCCCAGAATTCCCAGAATTTCCCCCTCAGAATTCCCAAATTTTCCATGGAACATTCCAGAACTTTCCTGGCTCAGAATTCCCAAATTTTCCCCCAGAATTCCCAGATTTCCCCCAGAATTCCCAGATTTTTCCCAGAATTCCCAGAATTTCCCCAGAATTCTGGGATTTTTCCCAGAATATTCCGGAATTTCCAAGGAATATTCCAGAATTTCCCCCAGAATTCCCCCCCAGAATTCCCAGATTTTTCCCAGAATTCCCAGATTTCCTCTCAGAATTCCAGGATTTTCCCCGGAATATTCCAGAATTTCCCAGAATTCCCAGATTTTTCCCAAAATTCCCGGATTTTCCCCGGAACATTCCGGAATTTTTCCTCACCCTCTCCCGGCTGTCGGCTCCGATTTCCCGGATCCGTTCCCGGATTTTTCCGGCCGGGATTTGGCTCCGGGGGTCCCAGAGGGGGGAGGGGGGGAGGGGCCGGGGGGGGGGAGGGGGAGGAGGAGGAAGAGGGGGGGGAGGGGCGGGGAGGGGGAGGGGTGGAGCCAAAGGGGGGGCGGGGCCTGAAAAGGGGAAAAAAATTCCCAAATTTTATCCCAAAATTCCCAGAAAATTCCCAAATTTTATCCCAAAATTCCCAGAAAATTCCCAAATTTTATCCCCAAAATTCCCAAATTTTCCCCCCAAAATTCCCAAAATTTCCCCCCAAAATTCCCAAATTTTATCCCCAAAATTCCCAAAATTTTCCCCCAAAATTCCCAAATTTTCCCCCCAAAATTCCCAAATTTTCCCCCCAAAATTCCCCCAAAAATTCCCGAATTTCCCCCAAAATTCCCAAATTTTTCCCAAATTCCCCCAAATTTCCCAATTTTTTCCCCCAAAGTCTCCTCAAATTCCCAAATTTTCCCCAAAATTCCCAAATTTTCCCCAAATTTTCCCATTATTCCAAATTTTTTCCCCAAATTTTCTCCTCAAATCCCCAAATTTTTCCCAAATTTCCCAAAATTTCCCAAATTTTTCCCCAAAATTCCCTCAAATTCCCAAATTTTCTCCTCAGATTCCCAAATTTTCCCCCCAAAATTCCCAAATTTTATGGAAAATTTCACATTTCCCCCCAAAATTCCCAAATTTCCCCCCAAATTCCCAAATTTTCCCCAATTTTCCCCAAATTTTCCCATTTTTCCCAAATTTTTCCCCAAAATTCCCTCAAATTCCCAAATTTTCTCCTCAAATCCCCAAATTTTCCCCAAAATTCCCCCCAAAATTCCCAAATTTTATAAAAAATCCCCAAATTTTCCCCAAATTCCCAATTTTTTCCCAAATTTCCCCGAATTTCCACCCAAAATCCCCAAATTTTCCCCAAAATTCCCCCCAAATTCCCAAATTTCCCCCAAATTTTCCCAAATTTTTCCCCCAAATTCCCCAATTTTCCCAAATTCCCCCCAAAATTCCCAATTTTTTCCCAAATTTCCCTTTTTTTACCCCAAATTTTCCCCCAAACCTCCCAAAATTCCCATTTTTTACCAAAATTCCCCCAAATTTCCCCAATTTTTTCAGATTTTTCCCAAATTTTCCGGAATTTTCCCCAAATTCCTCACGGGGGGGGAGGGGCAGCTCCAGCTCCGGCGCCTCCACTGGGGGGGAGGGGAGAGAAAAATCACAAAAATCACCCAAAATCACCCAAAATCACCCAAAAATCACCCAAAATTCACCCAAAATTCACCCAAAATCACCCAAAAATGAACAAAAATGACCCAAAATGACCCAAAATTCACCAAAATCACCCAAAATGACCCAAAAATGACCAAAATTACCCAAAAAAATCCCAAAAAATTCCCAGAATTCCCAAAAATTCCCAAAAATTCCCCAAAAATTCCCAGAATTCCAAAATTCCCCAAAATTCCCAAAATTTCCCCCAAATTTGACAAAAATTCCCAAAAAAGTTCCCGAAAAAATCCCCAAAAATTCCCAAAAAATCCAAAAAAATTCTGAAAAAATTCCCAAAAATTCCGATTCCAAAATTCCCCAAAATTCCCCAAAAATTCCCCAAAAATTCCCCAAAAATTTCCAAAAAATTCCCAAAAAAATTCTAAAAAAACCCCAAAAAATTCCCAAAAAATCCCCCAAAAATTCCCCAAAAAATCCCAAAAAAATCCCCAAAAAATTCCCAAAAAATCCCCAAAAATTCCCAGAACTTCCCCAAAAATTCCCAGAATTCCCAGAATTCCCAGATTCCCAAAATTCCCCAAAATTCCGCAAAAAAATCCCCAAAAATTCCCAAAAAAATCCCAAAAATTCCCAAAAAATCTCAAAAATTCCCGATAATTCCCAAAAATTCCCCAAAATTCCCCAAAAAATTCCCCAAAAATTCCCAAAAAAATCCCAAAAAAACCCCAAAAAATTCCAAAAAATTCAAAAAAAATTAAAAAAAATCCCCAAAATCCCCAAATATTCCCAGAACTTCCCCAAAAATTCCCAGAATTCCCAGATCCCCAAAATTCCCCAAAATTCCCCAAAAAAATTCCAAAAAATTCCCAAAAAAATTAAAAAAAAATCCAAAAAAATCCCAAAAAATCCCAAAAAAATCCCAAAAAATCCCAAAAAATTCTGAAAAAATTCCCAAAAATTCCCAAAAATTCTAGAATTCCCAAATTCCCCAAAATTCCCCAAAATTCCCAAAAAATTCCCAAAAAATTCCAAAAAAATCCCAAAAAAATCCCAAAAAAAACCCCAAAAATTCCCAAAAAATCCCAAAAAAATCTGAAAAAATTCCCAAAAATTCCCAAAAATTCCCAAAAATTCCAGAATTCCCAAATTCCCCAAAATTCCCCCAAATTCCCCAAAATTTCCCAAAAAAATCCCAAAAATTCCCCAAAAAATTCCCAAAAAATTCCCCAAAAAATCCCAAAAAATCCCAAAAAATCCCAAAAAATCCCAAAAAATTCCCAGAAATTCCCAAAAGATTCCCAGAATTCCCAGAATTCCCAGAATTCCCCAATTCCCCCCGGAATTCCCGGTACCTTCAGCCTCCAGCAGCAGCTGCAGCTCCCGCGGGGTCACCTCAGGCAGCTCCTCCTGGCCAAAAATGACCAAAAATGGTTAAAATTGACCCAAAAATTGTTAAAATCGACCCAAAATTGATCAAAATTGACCCAAAAATTGTGAAAATTGACCCAAAATTGACCAAAATTAACCCAAAACTGACAAAAATTGACCCAAAATTGACCAAAATTGATCAAAATTGAACCAAAAATTGAATAAAATGACCCAAAATTGACCCAAAGTTGGTTAAAATTGACCCAAAATTGACCCAAAATTCATTAAAATCGATCCAAAATTGACCAAAATTGGATAAAATTGACCCAAAATTGACCCAAAATCGACCAAAATTGATTAAAATTGAACCAAAAATGATCAAAATTGACCCAAAATTCACTAAAATTGACCCAAAATTGACCAAATTTGATCAAAATTGGTTAAAATTGACCCAAAATTGACCAAAATGGTCCCAAAATGGTCCCAAAATTGACAAAATTGGATAAAAATTGACCAAAATTGGTTAAAATCGACCCAAAATTGACTAAAATTGACCCAAAAAATGAAAAAAAATCCCAAAAATTCCCAAAAATTCCCAAAAAATTCTCAAAAATTTTCAAAAAAATTCCCAAAGAATTCCCCAAAAATGTCAAAAAAAATTCCCAAAAAATCCCAAAAATCCAAAAAAATTTCCCCAAAAATTCCAAAAAATTCCCCAAAAATTCCCCAAAAAATCCCCCAAAAATTCCCCAAAAATTTCCAAAAATTTCTCCAAAAAAAATCCCCAAAAATTCCCAAAAAAATCCCAAAAATTCCCAAAAAATCCCGAAAACTTCTAAAAAAATTCCTAAAAAATTCTTTAAAATTTCCACAAAAAATCCCAAAAAATTCCCCCCAAAATTTCCCCAAAATTCCCCAAAAAATCCCCAAAAAATTCCAAAAAATCCCAAAAAATTTCCCAAAAAATTCCCCAAAAAATCCCAAAAAATTCCACAAAAATTCACAAAAATTCACAGAAGTTCCCAAAAAATTCCCCAAAAAATTCCCAAAGATCAAAAACGAAATTCCCAAAAAACCCCAAAAACTTCTAAAAAAAATCCCAAAAAATAAAAAAAAATCCCCCAAAAATTCCCAAAAAAATCCAAAAAAATTCCCAAAAAATCCCCCAAAAATTCCCAAAATTCCCCCAAAAATTCCCCAAAAATCCCAAAAAAATTCCCAAAAAATCCCAAAAAATTCCCCAAAAATTCCCAAAAAATCCAAAAAAATTTCCCAAAAATTCACAAAAAATTTCCAAAAATTCCCAGAAAATTCCCCCAAAAATTCCCAAAAAACCCCAAAAACTTCTAAAAAAAATCCTAAAAAATCCCAAAAAATCCCCCAAAAATCACAAAATTCCCCAAAATATCCCCAAAATATTTCCAAAAAATCCCAAAAAATTCCCCAAAAATGCCCCCAAAAAATCGCAAAAAATCCCCAAAAAATTCCCCAAAAAATCCCAAAAATTCCCTAAAAATTCACAAAAAAATTCCAAAAATCCCCAGAAAATCCCCAAAAAAATCCCCAAAAATCCCAAAAACTCCTAAAAAAAATTCCTAAAAAATCCCAAAAAATTCCCAAAATAATCCAAAAAAAATCCCCAAAAATTCTCAAAAAATTCCCAAAAAAACCCCCCAAAAAATTCCACAAAAATTCCCCAAAAAATCCCAAAAATTCCCAAAAAATTCCACAAAAATTCCCAAAAAATCCCAAAAAATTCCCCATAAATGCCCCCAAAAAATCCCAAAAATTCCCAAAAATTCCTCAAAAAATTCCAAAATTCCTAAAAAATTCCCAAAAAATCCCAAAAAATTCCCCAAAAACTCCCCAAAAAATCCCAAAAATTCCCAAAAAATTCTACAAAAATTCCCAAAAAATTCCCCAAAAAGTTCCCAAAAATTTCCCAAAAAAATCCCAAAAAATCCCTAAAAAATTCCCCAAAATTCCCAAGAATTCCCAGAATTCCCAAATTTCCAGAATTCCGGGAATTTTCCCGTTTTTCTCTCACCTCGGGCGGCTCCGGGGGGGGGAGGGGCGGCTCCGGCTCCCTCAGGGTGATCAACTCCGGAGACGCCACCAACGGAACCTCTGGGAATGTTCCGGAACGTTCCGGGAATTCCGGGAGAATTCCAGGAGAATTCCAGGGATTTTGGGGAGAATTTGGGGATTTTTTGGGGATTTTTTTGGGAATTTTTTGGGAAATTTTTGGGGAAATTTTGGGGAATTTTTTGGGAATTTTTTGGATTTTTTTTGGGTTTTTGGGGATTTTTTGGGGGATTTTTTGGGGAATTTTTTGGGAATTTTGGGGAATTTTTTGGGGATTTTTGGGGAATTTTTTGGGAAATTTTTGGGGAAATTTTGGGGAATTTTTGGGGAATTTTAGGGGAATTTTTTTTTGATTTTTTTGGGATTTTTTTGGGAATTTCTTTGAATTTTCTGGGAATTTTTGGGGATTTTTTGGGATTTTTTTGGGATTTTTTTGGGAATTTTTTGGGAATTTTTTCAGAATTTTTTGGGGTTTTTTGGGAATTTTTTGGGGGATTTTTTTGGGAATTTTTTGGGGTTTTTTGGGAATTTTTGGGAAATTTTTGGGGAATTTTTTGGGATTTTTTTGGGATTTTTTTGGGAATTTTTTGGGGAATTTTTGGGATTTTTTGGGGAATTTTTTCAGGAATTTTTTCAGAATTTTTTGGGAATTTTTTAGGAATTTTTTGGGGTTTTTTGGGAATTTTTGGGAAATTTTGGGGAATTTTCTTGGGAATTTTTGGGACTTTTTGGGGGAATTTTTGGGATTTTTTGGAATTTTTTGGGATTTTTTTGGGAATTTTTTGGGATTTTTTTGGGAATTTTTCGGGAATTTTTTCAGAATTTTTTGGGAATTTTTTGGGAATTTTTTAGGAATTTTTTGGGGTTTTTTGGGAATTTTTGGGACTTTTGGGGGGATTTTTTGGGAATTTTTTGGGATTTTTTGGGGAATTTTTTCAGGAATTTTTCAGAATTTTTGGGGAATTTTTTGGGAATTTTTGGGGAATTTTTTTGGGAAGTTTTTGGGGTTTTTCAGGAAATTTTGGGAAATTTTTGGGGAATTTTTTGGGAATTTTTGGGAACTTTTTGTGGGGATTTTTGGGGATTTTTTGGGGTGAATTTGGGGGATTTTGGGAATTTTTGGGAATTTTGGGAATTTTTGGGGTGAATTTGGGGGATTTTTGGGAATTTTGGGGAATTTTGGGAATTTTTGGGGTGAATTTGGGGGATTTTGGGTCAGACCTGGGGGCTCCTCCGGGGGCAGCAGCTCCTGAACCTGGAATGGGGCAAAAAACGGGAAAAACGGGAAAATTCCGGTTAAAAAACGGAAATTTGGGATAAAAACGGGAAAATTTGGGATAAAATTGGGAATTTTGGGTTAAAAATGGGAAAATTTGGGGGAAAATCAGGAAAAATTGGGAAATTTGGGATAAAAATGGGAAAATTTGGGATAAAAATTGAGAAATTTGGGATAAAAATTGGGAATTTGGGGAAAATTTGGGGAATTTGGAGGAAAAATGGGAAAATTTGGGATAAAATTGGGGAAATTTGGGGAAAAAATTGATAATTTTGGGGGAAAAATTGGGAAAAAGTTGGGAAAAATTGGGAAAAATTGGGAAAAAACAGAAAAAAATTGGGAAAAATAAAGAGAAAAAAATGGGGAAAAAAAGGAGAAAAATTGGAAAAAAAAAAAAAAAAAGGGAAAAAATTCAGGGAAAAAAAGAAAAAAATGGGAAAAAAATCAGGAAAAAAATGGGAAAAAAAAACCAAGAAAAAAATGGGAAAAAATTGGGAAAAATGGAAAAAAATGGGAAAAATTTGGGAAAAATGGGGAAAAAATTTGGGGAAAAATGGAAAAAAATTGGAAAAAAATCAGGAAAAAATGGGAAAAAATGACAAAAAATTGGGAAAAAATTGGGAAAAATTTGGGAAAAAAATGGGAAAAAAAATAAGGAAAAAAATAAGGAAAAAATGTTGGGGAAAAAATGGGAAAAAATTGGGAAAAAAACCAAGAAAAAAATGGGAAAAAAATGGGAAAAATGGGGAAAAATTTGGGGAAAATGAGAAAAAATGGGAAAAAAATTGGGAAAAAAATTGGGAAAAAATGGGAAAAAAATGGGAAAAATTTAGGAAAAAAAATGGGAAAAAATTGGGGAAAAAATGGGAAAAAAATGGGAAAAAATGGGAAAAATTGGGAAAAATGGGGAAAAATTTGGGGAAAAATCAGGGGAAAATGGGAAAGAAATGGGAAAAAAATTGGGAAAAAATGAGGAAAAATTTGGGAAAAATTTGGGAAAAATTGGGAAAAAATTGGGGAAAATTTGGGAAAAATGGGGAAAAAATCAAGAAAAAATGGGAAAAAAATTGGGAAAAAATTGGGAAAAAATTGGGAAAAATTGGGAAAAATGGGGAAAAAATGGGAAAAAAATGGGAAAAAAATTGGGAAAAATTTGGGAAAAAGGGGAAAAAATGGGAAAAAATTTGCAAAAAAATAAGGAAAAAATGGGAAAAAAATCAGGAAAAAAATGCGAAAAAAAAAGGGAAAAAATCAGGAAAAAATGGGGAAAAAATTGGGGAAAATTTGGGAAAAAATCAGGAAAAAATGGGAAAAAAATGGGAAAAAAATTGGAAAAAAATTGGGAAAAATGGGAAAAAATTGGGGAAAATTTGGGAAATTTTTGGGAAAAATAAGGAAAAAATGGGAAAAAATTGGGGAAAAAATTGGAAAAAAATTGGGGAAAAAATTGGGAAAAAATTGGGAAAAATTTGGGAAAAAATTGGGAATAATGGGGAAAAAATCAGGAAAAAATGGGAAAAAAATTGGGAAAAAATTGGGAAAAAACGAGGAAAAATTTGGGAAAAATAGGGGAAAAAATAAAGAAAAAATGGGAAAAAAATGGGAAAAAAAAGAGAAAAAAATGGGAAAAAAGTGGGAAAAATTGGGAAAAATGGGGGAAAAATGGGAAAAAAATTGGGAAAAAATTGGGAAAAAATGGGAAAAATTGGGAAAAATGGGGAAAAAATGGGAAAAAAATGGGAAAAAAATTGGGAAAAATTTGGGAAAAAAGGGGAAAAAATGGGAAAAAATTTGCAAAAAAATAAGGAAAAAATGGGAAAAAATCAGGAAAAAAATGCGAAAAAAAAATGGGAAAAAAATAGGAAAAAATGGGGAAAAATTTGGGAAAAATTTGGGAAAAATGGGGAAAAAATGGGAAAAAATTGGGAAAAAAAATGGAAAAAAATTTGTGAAAAATGGGGAAAAATTGGGAAAAATTGGGAAAAATTTGGGGAAAAATCAGGGGAAAATGGGAAAAAAATGGGAAAAAATTGGGAAAAATTGGGAAAAGATTGGGAAAAATGGGGAAAAATCAGGAAAAAATGTGAAAAAAATTGGGAAAAAATAAAGAAAAAATGGGAAAATTTGGGAAAAAAAAAACCAAGAAAAAATGGGAAAAAATTGGGTAAAAATGACAAAAAATTGGGAAAAATTGACAAAAAATTGGGAAAAAAATGGAAAAAAATTTGGGAAAAATGGGAAAAATTCAGGAAAAAAATGGGAAAAAATTGGGGAAAATTTAGGAAAAAAATGGGAAAAATTTGGGAAAAATGGGGAAAAAATGGGAAAATTGGGAAAAAATTGGGAAAAAAATGGAAGAAATTTGGGAAAAATTTGGGAAAAATTTGGGAAAAATGGGGAAAAAATGGGAAAAATTGGGGAACAATTTGGAAAAAAATAAGGAAAAAATGGGAAAAATCAGGAAAAACATTAAAAAAAATTGGGAAAAAACCAGGAAAAAATTTGGAAAAAATGGGGGAAAATTTGAGAAAAAAATAAAGAAAAAACGGGAAAAAATTGGGAAAAAATGGGAAAAATGGGGAAAAAATGGGAAAAAATTTGGGAAAAATGGGAAAAATTCAGGGAAAAAAAATGGGAAAAAATTGGGGAAAAAATGGGAAAAAAATTGGGGAAAATTTGGGAAAAAATGAGGAAAAATTGGAAAAAAATTGGGAAAAAATGGGAAAGAAATGGGAAAAAAAAGAGAAAAAAATGGGAAAAAACTGGGAAAAAATTGGGAAAAATTTGGAAAAATGGGGAAAAAATGGGAAAAAATAGGAAACAATTTGGAAAAAAATAAGAAAAAAATGGGAAAAAGTCAGGAAAAAATGGGGAAAAATTTGGGGAAAAAATGGGAAAAAATTGGGGAAAAATTGGGAAAAAATTGGGGAAAAATGGGGAAAAAATCAGGAAAAAATGGGAAAAAAATTGGGAAAAAATTGGGAAAAAATTGGGAAAAAAATGGGAAAAATTTGAGAAAAAATGAGGAAAAATTTGGGAAAAATTTGGGAAAAAATGACAAAAAATTGGGAAAAAATTGGGAAAAAAATGGGAAAAAATGGGAAAAAAATGGGAAAAAAATGGGAAAAAATAAAGAAAAATTGGGAAAAATTGGGAAAAAAAATGGAAAAAAATTTGGAAAAAATGGGGAAAAATTGGGAAAAAAATGGGAAAAAATTGGGGAAAATCTGGGAAAAAATGGGAAAAAAATAAGGAAAAAATTGGGGAAAACTTGGGAAAATGGGGAAAGAAATGGGAAACAATTTGGAAAAAAATGAAAAAATGGGAAAAAATCAGGAAAAAAATGGGGGAAAATTTGGGAAAAAAATAAGGAAAAAATGGGGAAAAAATGGGAAAAAATTGGGGAAAAATTTGGGAAAAATTGACAAAAAATTGGGAAAAAACATGGGAAAAATTTGGGAAAAATGGGGGAAAAACGGGAAAAAATTTGGAAAAAAATAAGGAAAAAATGGGAAAAAATCAGGAAAAAATTGGGAAAAATTTGGGAAAAAATCAGGAAAAAATTGGGAAAAATTTGGGAAAAAATAAAGAAAAAATGGGAAAAATTGGGAAAAAAATGGGAAAAAATTGGGAAAAAAATTGGAAAAAAATTTGGGAAAAATGGGAAAAATTCAGGGAAAAAAATGGGAAAAAATTGGGGAAAAAATGGAAAAAAAATGGGAAAAAATGGGAAAAAAATGGGAAAAAATTGGGAAAAAATTGGGGAAAATTTGGGAAAAATTTGGGAAAAATGGGAAATGTTGGGAATGTTGGGAATGCGGAATTTGGGGAATTTTGGGGTGGAATTTGGGGATTTTGGGGCTCACCTGGGGCAGCTCCACCCCCATGATCCCGAAGAAAGGGTCGGGAGCTTCCTCCAGTTCCTCCATCAGAGCTCGGGAATCCGGGAGCAGCAGGGACCTGGAAAATGGGGGAAAAAATGGGAAAAATGGGAAAAATGGGGGGAAAATGGGGAAATGGGGGGAAAATGGGGGGAAAATGGGGAAAATGGGGGGAAAATGGGGGGAAAATGGGGAAAAAATGGGAAAAATGGGATGAAAATGGGGGAAAATGGGGAAAAAAAATGAAAAAATGGGGATAAAATGGGATAAAATTGGGATAAAATGGGGAAAAATTGGGATAAAATGGGGAAAAATTGGGATAAAATTGGGGGAAAATGGGAAAAAAATGGGGAAAAATGGGGGAAAATGGGAAAAATGGGAAAAAGGGGAAAAAATTGGGATGAAAGTTTTGGGGAAAATTCTGAGGGGATTTTTGGGTGAATTTTGGGTGATTTTTGGGTGATTTTTGGGTGATTTTTGGGGTGAATTTGGAGGATTTTTAGGGGATTTTTTGGGTGATTTTTGTGTGTTTTTTGGGTAATTTTGGGAGATTTTTGGGGTTGAATTTGGGTGATTTTAGGATAATTTTGGGGTGAATTTTGGGTGATTTTTGGGTGTTTTTTGGATAATTTTTGGGGTGAATTTAGGTGATTTTTGGGGTGAATTTAGGTGATTTTTGGGTGATTTTTGGGTGATTTTTGGGGTGAATTTGGGTGATTTTTGGGTGGTTTTTGATGATTTTTGGGGTGAATTTGGGTGATTTTTGGGGGATTTTTGGGGTGAATTTGGGTGATTTTTGGGGTGAATTTGGATGATTTTTGGATGATTTTTGGGTGATTTTTGGGTGATTTTTGGGGTTAATTTGGGTGATTTTTTAATGATTTTTGGGGTGAATTTGGGTAAATTTTGGGTAATTTTTGGGGTGAATTCGGGTGATTTTTGGGTGATTTTTGGGTGATTTTTTTGATGATTTTTGAGTGAATTTGGGTGATTTTTGGGTGAATTTGGAGTCATTTTTGGGGTGATTTTTGGGGTGAATTTGGGTGATTTTTGGGGTGAATTTGGGTGATTTTTGGGGTGAATTTGGGTGATTTTGGGGTAATTTTTGGGCTGAATTTGGGTAGATTTTTATGTGATTTTTTGATGATTTTTTGGGTGAATTTGGGTGATTTTTGGGGTGATTTTTGTGTAGTTTTTTGATGATTTTTGGGGTGAATTTTGGATGATTTTTGGGGTGATTTTTGGGTGATTTTGGGGTGATTTTTGGGCTGAATTTGGGTGGATTTTGGGGTGAATTTGGGGGATTTTGGCACCTCCTGGGGGGGCTGATGTCGATCTCCACCGGGGGCCTCCGGGCTCGGTGCAGCCGCTCCAAAATCATCGAAACTTCCTCTGCAAAAAAAACCCAAAAAACCCCAAAAACCCCAAAAATCCAACCCCAAAACCCCAAATTCGCCTCAAAAACCAAAAATTTCACCCCAAAATCCCCAAATTTCCCACAAAAATGACCCAAAATCCCTGAATTTCCCCCCAAAAATCCCAAATTTCCCCACAAAATGCCCCAAAATCCAAATTTTTTCCCAAAATTCCCCAATTTCCCCCCCAAAAAAATCAAAATTTCCCCCCAAAATCCCAAAATTCCCCCCAAAATCCCAAATTCCCCCAAAACAAAGAAAAAAACCCCAAAATCTTCAAATTTTGCCCCAAAACCCCCCAAAAAATCCCAAAATTTCCCCCAAACTGCACAAAAATCCAAAATTTTCCCAAAAATCCCCAATTTCCCCTCAAACATCCCAAAATTTCACCTCAAAAATCCCAAATTTTGCCCAAAATCCCCAAATTTCACCCCAGAAACCCCAAATTTTACCCCAAAACCACCAAATTTCACCTCAAAAAAACCCAAATTTTGCCCAAAAACCCCAAATTTCACCTCAAAAACCCCAAATTCCACCTCAAAAACTCCAAATTTTGCCCAAAAACCCCAAATTTTACCTCAAATTTTACCCCAAAATTCCAAATTTCACCTCAAAAAAACCCAAATTTCACCCCAAAAACCCCCAAATTTTGCCCAAAAAACCCAAACTTTACCCCAAACCCCTCAAATTTTACCTCAAAAACCCCAAATTTCACCCCAAAAACCCCAAATTTTGCCCAAAAGCCCCAAATTTTACCTCAAATTTTACCCCAAAATTCCAAATTTCACCTCAAAAATCCCCAAATTTCGCCCAAATACCCCAAATTTTACCCCAAAAACCCCAAATTTCACCTCAAAAAACCCCAAATTTCACCCCAAAACCCCAAATTTTGCCCAAAATCCCCAAATTTCACCCCAAAAACCCCAACCCCCCCCCCTTTCCCGCCATTTTCTCCCCCCCCCCCTCAGGCGCCGCTCGCCGCTAAGCCCCGCCCCCTCATTAGCATAATCTCGTTCCTCACCCAGCAGGCTGAGGCATTGCCGGCCGTAAACTCTCGCGAGACCCAGCTGCAGCAACGCCCCCAAATAGAGCGAGCAGCGAGGGGGCGGAGCCCCGGGGGGAGGGGGCGGGACTTCCCACCCGCCTCGGCCAATCACGAACGAGGTGACGGCGGCGCTGGGCGGGGCCAAGAAAAGAGCGGGAAAGCGTGAGGGGGAGAGGATTTTTGAGGTAAAATCGGGGGATTTTGGGGTTTTTTGGGGGGGAAATTGGGGTTTTTTTGGGGGGGTTTGGGGGTTTTTGGGGTGAAATTTGGGGTTTTTGGGGTTTTAAGGTGGAATTTGGGGGTTTTTGGGTGAAATTTGAGGGGTTTTGGGGTGAAATTTGAGGTTTTTTGGGGTGAAATTCGAGTAGAATTTGTGGATTTTTGGGGTGAAATTTGGGTGAAATTCGGGGATTTTTGGGTAAAATTTGGGGGTTTTTGGGTGAAATTTGAGGGGTTTTGGGGTGAAATTCGGGGCATTTTGGGGTGAAATTTGGGGGTTTTTGGGGTGAAATTTGGGGTTTTTTTGGGGTGAAATTTGAGGTTTTTGGGGTGAAATTTGGGTAAAATTTGACGTTTTTTGGGGTGAAATTTGGGGTTTTTGGGGTGAAATTTGGGTAAAATTTGGGTGAAATTTGGGGGTTTTGGGGTGAAATTTGAGGTTTTTTTGGGTTGAAATTTGGGTTTTTTTGGGGTGAAATTTGGGGTTTTTTGGGGGGTGAAATTTGGGGGTTTTTTGGGTGAAATTCGAGGTTTTTTGGGGTAAAATTTGGAGCTTTTTGGGGTGAAATTTAAGGATTTTTTGGGGTGAAATTTGACGTTTTTTGGGGTGAAATTTGGGGGTTTTTGGGGTGAAATTTGGGTGAAATTCGGGGGTTTTTGGGGTGAAATTTGAGGTTTTTTGGGGTGAAATTCGAGGGTTTTTGGGGTCAAATTTGAGGATTTTTGGGGTGAAAATTGAGATTTTTTGAGGTGAAATTTGGGTGAAAATTGAGATTTTTTGAGGTGAAATTTAAGGATTTTTTGGGGTGAAATTTGGGGTTTTTTGGGGTGAAATTTGGGGTTTTTTTGGGTTGAAATTTGGGTGAAATTTGGGGTGAAATTTGAGGTTTTTTGGGGTGAAATTTGGGTGAAATTCGGGGTTTTTTTGAGGTGAAATTTGGGGTTTTCTGGGCTGAAATCTGAAGTTTTTTGGGGTGAAATTTGAGGTTTTTTGAGGTGAAATTTGGGGTTTTTTGGGGTAAAATTTGGGTGAAATTCAGGGTTTTTTTGGGGTGAAATTTGGGGTTATTTGGGGTGAAATTTGGGTGAAATTTGGGTTTTTTGGGATAAAATTTGGGTGAAATTCGGGGGTTTTGGGGTGAAATTTGAGGTTTTTTGGGCTGAAATCTGAAGTTTTTTGTGGTCAAATTTGAGGATTTTGGGGTGAAAATTGAGATTTTTTTGAGGTGAAATTTGGGTGAAATTTGAGGTTTTTTGGGGTGAAATTTGGGGTTTTTTTGGGTTGAAATTTGGGGGTTTTTGGGGTGAAATTTGGGTGAAATTTGGGGTTTTTTTGGGTTGAAATTTGAGGTTTTTTGGGGTGAAATTTGGGTGAAATTCGGGGTTTTTTGGGTTGAAATTTGGGGGTTTTTGGGGTAAAATTTGAGGTTTTTGGGTGAAATTTGGGGATTTTTTGGGGTGAAATTTGAGGTTTTTTTGAGCTAAATTCGGGTGAATTTGAGGATTTTTGGGGTGAAATCTGAAGTTTTTTGAGGTCAAATTTGAGGATTTTTGGGGTGAAAATTGAGGTTTTTTGGGGTGAAATTCGGGGATTTTTGGGTGAAATTTGAGCGTTTTTTTGGGTGAAATTGAGGTTTTTTGGGGTTAAATTTGGGTGAAATTTGAGGTTTTTTTGGGGTGAAATTCGAGGTTTTTTTGGGGTGAAATTTGGGTAAAATTTGAGGTTTTTTGGGGTGAAATTTGGGGTTTTTTGGGGTGAAATTTGGGGATTTTTTGGGGTGAAATTTGGGGTTTTTTGGGGTAAAATTTGGGTGAAATTGAGGTTTTTTGGGGTGAAATTTGAGGTTTTTTGGGGTGAAATTCGGGGGTTTTGGGTTTTTGGGGTTTTAAGGTGAAATTGAGGTTTTTTGGGGGTGAAATTTGGGGTTTTTGGGGGGATTTTGGGTTTTTTTGGGGTGAAATTGAAGATTTTTAGTAAAATTCGAGGATTTTGGGGCGATTTTGAGGGATTTTGGGGCATTTTTGGTGTTTTTTTTAGGGATGAATTCAGGGATTCCCTCAGGCCGCCATTTTGAATATTATATTTTTTATATTTTTTAAAGTTTTCTGAGGGGATTTTGGGGTTTTTTGAGGGGATTTTGGGTTTTTTTGGGGTGAAATTGAAGATTTTTAGAACAATTCGAGGATTTTGGGTTGATTTTGAGGGATTTTGGTGCATTTTTGGTGTTTTTTTTAGGGATGAATTCAGCGATTCCCTCAGGCCGCCATTTTGAATTTTATATTTTTTATATTTTTTAAAGTTTTCTGAGGGGATTTTGGGGTTTTTTGAGGAGATTTTGGGGTTTTTTGGGGTGAAATTGAACATTTTTAGAACAATTTGAGGATTTTGGGGTGATTTTGAGGGATTTTGGGACATTTTTGGTGTTTTTTTTAGGGATGAATTCAGAGGCTCCCCTCAGGCCGCCATTTTGAATTTTATATTTTTGATATTTTTAAAGTTTTCTGAGGGGATTTTGGGGTTTTTTGAGGAGATTTTGGGGTTTTTTTGGGGTGAAATTGAAGATTTTTAGAACAATTCGAGGATTTTGGGTTGATTTTGAGGGATTTTGGTGCATTTTTGGTGTTTTTTTTAGGGATGAATTCAGAGCTTCCCCTCAGGCCGCCATTTTGAATTTTATATTTTTTAAAGTTTTCTGAGGGGATTTTGGGGTTTTTTGAGGAGATTTTGGGGTTTTTTGGGGTGAAATTGAAGATTTTTATAGAATTTAAGGATTTTGGGGCAATTTTGAGGGATTTTGGTGCATTTTTGGTGTTTTTTTTAGGGATGAATTCAGAGCTTCCCCTCAGGCCGCCATTTTGAATTTATATTTTTTATATTTTTTAAAGTTTTCTGAGGGGATTTTGGGGTTTTTTGAGGAGATTTTGGGGTTTTTTGGGTGAAATTGAAGATTTTTATAGAATTTAAGGATTTTGGGGCAATTTTGAGGGATTTTGGGCCATTTTTGGTGTTTTTTTAGGGATGAATTCAGAGCTTCCCCTCAGGCCGCCATTTTGAATTTTATATTTTTTAAAGTTTTCTGAGGGGATTTTGGGGTTTTTTGGGGTGAAATTTAAGGTTTTTGGGGTGAAATTGGGATTTTTGGGGTGAATTTTGGGGTTTTTGGGTCCTTACCAGGTTCTGGGGACGTCCACGCCCAAATATTCGCGACGGAGCAGCCGGGGAGTGGCAGGTGGCTGCCAACCTGCAAAAAAAAAGCATAAAAATCACCCAAAATTAACCAAAATCTGGCAAAAACGAACCCAAAACCACCCAGAATTTGAAATTATCCAAAATCTGAGGAAAATGACCCAAAATTGGCTGAAAATGACCCAAAATTGGCACCAAAATGGCTCAAAATTCATCAAAAATGAACAAAAATTGGACCAAAAATGGATCGAAATTCACTAAAAATGAATAAAAATCCACCCAAAACGAAGCAAAATTGACCCAAAATGACCCAATATTGAGAAAATTGACTGAAAATGACCCAAAATCCACTGAAAATGACCCAAAATAACCCAAAATAGAGAAAATTGACCCAAAATGACTCAAAATTGGACTCGAAGTGGCTCAAAATTCACTAAAAATGAATAAAAATCCACCCAAAATGAAGCAAAATTGACCCAAAATGACCCAAAATAGAGAAAATTGACTGAAAATGACCCAAAATTGGCAATTTTTTTCCCATTTTTCCCCCAAAATTTCCACCGTTTTTTACCAAATTTCCCCAATTTTTCCCCAATTTTTTCCCCATTTTTCCCCAAATTTCCCCATTTTTTTCCCAAATTTTCTCCCAATTTTCCCCCAAATTTTCCCAATTTTTTCCCCAAATTTCCCCATTTTTTCCCAAATTTTCCCAATTTTTTCTTCATTTTTTTCCAATTTTCCCCAATTTTTTCCCAATTTTTTTCCCAATTTCCCCCATTTTTTCCCCAAATTTTTCCCAAATTAATTTAATTTTTTCCCAATTTTTTCCCCATTTTCCCCCAAATTTTCCCCAATTTTTTCCCCCAAATTTCTCAAATTTTCCCATTTTTTCCCCAAATTTTCCCCAATTTTTCCCCAATTTTTTCCCAAATTTCCCCATTTTTTCCCCAAATTTTTCCCCAATTAATTTAATTTTTTCCCAATTTTTTTCCCCATTTTTCCCCCAAATTTTCCCATTTTTTCCCCAAATCTTTCCCCATTTTTCCCCCAAATTTTCCCAATTTCCCCCCAATTTTTTCCATTTTTTTCCCAAATTTCCCCATTTTTTCCCAAATTTCCCCAATTTTTCCCCATTTTTCCCCCATTTTTTCCCAATTTCCCCAAATTTTCCCCAATTTTCCTCAATTTTTTCCATTTTTTCCCCAATTTTTTCCCAATTTCCCCCAAATTTTCCCCAATTTTTCCCTCAAAATTTCCCAATTTTTTCCCAATTTTTCCCCATTTTTCCCCAAAATTTCCCCATTTTTTTCTCAAATTTTCCAATTTTTTCCCCAAATTTTTTCCCATTTTTTTTCCCAAAATTTTCCCATTTTTTCCCAATTTTTTCCCATTTTTCCCCATTTTTTCCCCAAATTTTCCCATTTTTCCCAATTTTTTCCCATTTTTCCCCCCAATTTCCCCCAAATTTCCCAATTTTTCCCAAATTTCCCAAAATCCCGGGAATTCTCCCCAAAATCTCTCACCAGATGGTCCCGAAGCAGCCGCTGCGACGCCGCAGAACCTCGGGGTAGTAGAACATTCCGGAAGCTCTCCCCCAAATTTGAATAAATTTGAATAAATTTAAATAAATTTGAATAATTTTAAATAATTCTAAATAAAATTGAATTTTTTCAAATTATTTTTACCAAATTTTGAATTATTTTGGGGCAAAAAGAGGCGATTTTAGGCAAAAAAACGAGAAAAATCCACTTTAAAAAACCCTAAAAATGATTTATTTTTAAATATTAATTTGCATAAATTTGCATAAATTAACAGGTATTTAAATGTATTTATTATATTTTAATTTTTGATTAAAAAAATGAAGTTTTTAGGGTGAGAAATGACCCCGAAATGAACCAAAAACAGCGAAAAATGTGAATAAAATTTGGTATTAATTAGCAATTAATAAATATAATTATTATTATTATTAATGTTAATAAACACTACTTATTTAATTTAACAATTTTTAATTATAACAATAATTGAAATAATTTAACAATTACTATAAGTATGTATTAAAATTAATTAGAGCACTGATATTAATTATATTACAATTAATACATCAAAATTAATTATATTAATATAGATTAAAATAGGAGTACAAATATATTAATTAATACACTATTAATTATAATTAATTAAATAAAGTCAGAGAAATACTTAAATAAAAAATATTAAAATGAATAAAATGGAAATAAAAATTAATATTTTATTTTATTTGTTATTTATTATAATTATTATAATTATTAATTAAAATTATTAGAATTAATAATTATTTCTAGGGAATTAAAATTATATTAAAGTTAAATAAAATTAAAACTGAATAAAACCTAAATTATTTAAAATTAAATTTACCAGAATATAAAATTATCTAAAATTACCTAAAATTAAAATTAATTAAAATCCCAATTATCTAGAATTATTTAAATTTAAATTTTTTAAATTTAGCTTTAATTAAAATTAATTAAAATCCAAATTTTCTAAAATTTGCTTTTTAATTAAAATTATTTAAAATTAAAATGATATAAAATTAAAATATAAAATTTAAATTATCCAAAATTATAATTAATCAAAATTAAAATTAAATAAATTTATAGCCCCGAGATTAAACAATTAAAAACCTCAAATCTTTTAATAAACCAATAATTAAATGAAGATTAAACAATTAATTAAATATTAATTAATTAAAAGGGATTTTTTAATTATTTAGGGCAAGAAAAAGGGGAAAAATTGCCCCAAAACGCCTCAAAAAAATCCCTAAAAATGAAATAAAACTTTCTTTAATTTAACGTAATAATTTAATTGAATAATTAATAAATACTAAATAATTTAAATATTAAATGTTTAATAAGTTAATTATTTCATAAATAGATTTTAAATTAAGGCTTAAAAAGGGAATTTTTGATCTTAAAAAAGGACCCGAAACTCCTCAAAATTTAAATAAAATTTGCCAAATCTGACAAATATTAATAAATATTAATTAAACGTTTATTAGGTATTAAATATAAATTAAATATTAATTAAATATTAATTAAATACTAATTAAATACTAATTAAATATTAATAAACTCGGCTAAACCACGGCAAAATTTAAATTATTTAAATACGAAACAGGATAAAAACTCCAAAACTTCCCCAAAAATCGAATAAATTTCGGAAGGAATAAATAATTTAATACGGATAAATTAAATAATTTAACGCTAAAAAACTAATAAATAATTTAATACAGGTAAGTTTAATAATTTAACGCTAATAAATTAATAATTCAATAAATCTGAGGGAAAAAATTGCTTAAAATCGAAAAAACCTGAGGCGATTTGAAGAAATTTAAGGTAAAAATGGGTTTAAAATGCGATTTTAGCGCTAAAATTATTTTAATAGTTTAATAAATTTAAATGTATGTAAAGCAAATTGTTTAATGCATTTAATAAAATTAATTCAAAACGGGAAACCCCTCAAAAAAAAAATAACCGGCAAAAAAACCGCCGCGATTAAACGAATTGAGCAATTAAACAATTAAGTTAATTAACGAATTAAATTTAGAAGAACAGATTAAAATTAAAAACAGCTTTAAACGTCCCCCCCCCGGATTTCCTCGTTTAAAACCCAAAATAGCCTCGAATCGCCCTCAGGGGCGCTAATTAGCGCCTTAATTGAGCTCCCCGCCGCTAATTAAGTTAATTAAATTAATTAAATGAAGAAGGGAATCGATTAAACCGCCCTTGGAGCCGCCGCGCCTCGACCGCCGCCACCTCCGGACTGAGCCTGAGGGCGCCGCGCCGCCCCTTTTATCACCTCGGTAGCCCCGCCCCCTTTCCCGCCTTTCAGCCAATCACCGCGCAGCTCGCCTCAGGAGAGCCCGCCCTGTTTTAGCCCGCCTTTTTCCCCGTCAGCCAATCAGCGCGCGGCTCTCATCCCGGAGACAGGCATTAACCAATCAGAGAGGGCTTTGGAAAAGGCGGGAAACGCTGAGCCAATGGGAGCGCCGGGTGCCTCACGGCGTGCGGCCAATCAGAGCGCGGCGGCTGTGAGGGGAGAAGGGGAGGGAAAATGGCGGCCGGAGCGAACCGGGGGAGGTTTGAGGGGTCCCGGGTGGATTTTGGGGTGAATTTGGGGGATTTTGGGGAAAATTTGAGGGATTTTGGGGGAAATTCGAGGAGTTTTGGGGTTTCCGGGTGGATTTTGGTGGGGTTTTGGGGAGATTTTGGGGTGAATTTCAGGGATTTTGGGGAAAATTTGAGGGATTTTGGGGTGAATTTGGGGAATTTTGGGGAAAAATTGAGGAATTTCTGTGGGAATTGGAGGGATTTTTGTGGGAATTTGAGGAATTTTGGGGTTCCCGGGTGGATTTTGGGGCGATTTTGGGGTGAATTTGGGGGATTTTGGGGAAAATTTGAGGGATTTGGGGGAAAATTTGGGGGATTTTGGGGAAAAATTGAGGAATTTCTGTGGGAACTTGAGGGATTTTTGTGGAAATTTGAGGAATTTTGGGGTTCCCGGGTGGATTTTGGGGCGATTTTTGGGTGAATTTGGGGGATTTTGGGGAAAATTTGAGGGATTTTGGGGTGAATTTGAGGGATTTTGGGGTAAAATTGAGGAATTTCTGTGAGAATTTGACGGATTTGGGGGGTTCCCGGGTAGATTTTGGGGTGAATTTGGGGGATTTTGGAGAAAAATTCGTGGAAATTTTGGGGTGAATTTGAAGAATTTTGGGGTTTTCATGTGGATTTTGGGGTGAATTTGATGGATTTTGGGGAAAATTTGAGGGATTTTTGTGGGAATTTGAGGGTTTTGAGGATCCAGGGTGGATTTTGGGGTGAATTTCAGGGATTTTGGGGTGAATTCTGTGGATTTTGGGGCTCCAAATTTCGTATTTTGATCTTCATTACCATAAAGGGCGTGGCTCAACCACGTGACCAAAGCTCATTTGCATAAAAGTGGGCGTGGCCCACAAATAAACTTTATTTCCCCCCAAAAAAAGACAATTAATCAATGTTAATTAATCTCTTTTACAGCCTTTATTTGCATAAATTGTGCTCGCCCCGCCCTCATTTCCTTTTATGGTGATTTCTGCCATATATGGTAAGTTCATTTGCATAATTGATTGGCCACGCCCTCCTGGGGGTGTGGCCTGTTGGAAGCTCCGCCCCCAGCACTGAATCGAAAATGACCCAAAAATTACCCAAAATGACCCAAAAATGACCCAAAAATGACCCAAAAGTGGCCCAAAAATGACCAAGAAATTCCAAAAAAAATTCCCAAAAATTCCCAAAAATTCCCCCCAAAAATTCCACAAAAATTCCCCCAAAAATTCCCAACAATCAAAAAAATTCCCAAAAAAATCCCCAAAAAATCCCAAAAATTAAAAAAAAAATCCCCAAAAAATTCCCAAAATTCCCAGAAATTCCCCAAAATTCCCAAAACATTCCCAAAAATTCCCCAAAAAATTCCCAAAAATTCCCCAAAAAATTCCCCCAAAAATTCCTCAAAATTCCCCAAAAATTCCCAAAATTCCCAAAAATTCCCCAAAAATTCCCCCAAAAATTCCCAAAAAATTCCTAAAAATTCCCAAAAAATTCCCAAAAATTCCCAAAATTCCCAAAAATTCCCCAAAAAATTCCCAAAAAATTCCCCCAAAAATTCCTCAAAATTCCAAAAAAATGCCTTAAAAATCCTCTAAAATTCCCAAAAATATTCCCAAAAATTCCCAAAATTCCCAAAAATTCCCAAAACCATCTAAAACACCCCAAATTCCCCAAAATCCCCCCAAAACCCCTTTCAACCCCCCCATTTCCCATATAAGGTCATTTTGCCCATATAAGGCAATGCTCATTAGCATAAGGGGCGTGGCCTGGGCGCGGGTGGGCGTGGCCTGATTGGCGCCTGATTGGCCAATAGGCGGCGGAGGCGGAGCTCGCGGTGGGCGGGGCTTTCTCCGGGTAAGCTCCGCCCACTTCCGGCCGGGAGGTGACGAAGGGCGGCGGCCTCAAGCTCCGCCCCCCGGTAAAAGGGGGCGGGGTCAAGGCCGTGGAGGTTGATGAGGGTGACGAGGTACTCGGTGTAATGGGAGCTGGAATTGAACAAAAATAGGGGATTTTAACCCAAAATAAATTCCAAAAAATTCACAAAATTTTCTAAATATTCACTAAATAATTAAAAAAAAAATTCCCCAAAAAATTCCCCAAAAAAATCCCCCAAAAAAACCCAAAAAAAACCTCAAAAATCACAAAAAAATCCCCAAAAATTCCCCAAAAATTCCCCCAAAAATTTCCACTAAAATTCCCTAAAAATTTCCCCAAAAATTCCCCCAAAAATCCCTAAAAAATCCCAAAATAATCCCAAAAAATTCCCCAGAAATTCCCCCAAAAAATCCTGAAAAAAATCCCTAAAAATATTCCAAAAAATTCCCCAAAAATCTCAAAAATTCCCCAAATAATTTCCCCAAAAATCCTGAAAAAATCCCCAAAAAAAAATCCCCAAAAAACCCAAAAAAACCCCAAAAAATCACAAAAAATTCCCCAAAAATCCCTAAAAAATCCCAAAATAATCCCAAAAAATTCCCCAAAAAATCAGAAAAAAATCACAAAAAAATCACAAAAAATTCCCCCAAAAGTTTCCCCAAAAATTCCTCAAAAATTCACAAAAAATTCACAAAAAATCCCCAAAAAATCCCAAAAAAATTTCCCCAAAATTCCCCCAAAAATTCCCACAAAATTCCCCAAAAAATTCCATAAAAAGTGCCCAAAAAATCCCCAAAAATTCTCCAAAAATTCACAAAAAATCCCAAAAAAATCCCAAAAAAAACCCCAAAAATGCTCAAAGAATCCCCCAAAAAATCACAAAGAAATTCACAAAAATCCCCAAAAATTCCCCCCAAAATTCCAGAAAAATTCCCCCAAAAAATCACCAAAAAAATCCCAAAAATTCCCCAAAAAATTCCCCAAAAAATCCCCAAAAATTCCTCAAAAAAATCCCCAAAAAATTTCCCCAAAATTTCCAAAATTTCCTTTAAAAATTCCCCAAAAAATCACCAAAAAATTCCTAAAAATTCCCCCAAAAATTCATTAAAAAATCCCCAAAAATTCACCAAAAATTCCCCAAAAATTTAAAAAAACCCCCAAAAATTCCCCAAAAAATTCCAAAAAAATCCCCCCAAAAAATCCTAAATTTTTCCCCCAAAAATTCCACCAAAATTCAAAAACAATCAGAAAAAATCCCAAAAAAACTCAAAAAAAATCCCTAAAAATCCCAAAAATTCCCCAAAATTCCAAAAAAATCCCCCAAAAAATCTCCAAAGATCCCAAAAAAATTCCCAAAAAATCCCCCAAAAAAGTCCCCCAAAAACCCCCAAAAAATCAAAAAAAATCCCCAAAAAATCCCAAAAAATCCCAAAAAATCTCAAAAAAAATCCCATAAAAAATCCCCCAAAAAATCTTAAAAAAATCCCAAAAAATTCCCCAAAAAATCCCAAAAAATTCTAAAAAAAATCCCCAAAAATTCCTAAAAATTCCCAGAAAAATTCCTAAAAAATTCCATAAAATCCCAAAAAAATCCCCAAAAAATCCCAAAAAAATCCCAAAAAATTCCCAAAAAAATCCCAAAAAATTCCCAAAAATTCTCTCAGAAATTCCCCAAAAAATCCCAAAAAATTCCCAAAAATTCTCTCAGAAATTCCCAAAAAAATCCCAAAAAATCCCTAAAAAATCCCAAAAAAATCCAAAAAAAAAAAAAAAATCGAAAAAAAATCCCAAAAAATCCCCAAAAAATCCCAAAAAAATCCCAAAAAATCCAAAAAAATCCCAAAAATTCCCGAATTCCCCCAGAATTCCCAAATTTCCCAGAATTCCCGGAATTCCGTGGGAACAGACCGGCAGAGCCCGGCGTGTCCCGGCTCCGTCTCCTTCCCGCAGGAAAAATCCCCAAAAACTCCCAAAAATTCCCAAAAATCCCCAAAAAATCCTAAAAAAATCCCAAAAAATCCCCAAAAATCCCAAAAAAAATCCCCCCAAAATCCCAAAAATTCCCAGAAAAATTCCCAAAAAATTCCATAAAATCCCAAAAAACCCCAAAAAAATCCCCAAAAAATTTAAAAAAAATCCAAAAAAAATCCCAAAAAATTCCCCAAAAATTCCCCAAAAAATCCCCAAAAATTCCTAAAAATTCCCAGAAAAATTTCTAAAAAATTCCATAAAATCCAAAAAAAAATCCCAAAAAAATCCCCAAAAAATCCCAAAAATTCCCAAAAAAATCAAAAAAAATTACCAAAAAATCCTAAAAAAATCCCAAAAAATTCCCAAAAAAATCCCAAAAAATCCCAAAAAATTCCCAAAAAAATCCCAAAAAAATCCTAAAAATTCCCAGAAAAATTCCAAAAAAATTCCATAAAATCCCAAAAAAATCCCCAAAAAATCCCAAAAAATTCCCAAAAAAATCCCCAAAAATTCCCAAAAAAATCCCCAAAAATTCCCAAAAGTTCTCTCAGAAATTCCCCAAAAAATCCCAAAAAAATCCCAAAAAAATCCCCAAAAATTCCCAAAAAAATCCCAAAAAATCCCCAAAAAATCCCAAAAAATTCCCAAAAATTCCCAAAAAAATCCCCAAAAATTCCAAAAAAAATCCCCAAAAAATCCTAAAAATTCCCCAAAAAATCCCAAAAAAATTCCATAAAATTCCAAAAAAATCCCAAAAAATTCCCAAAAAAATCCCAAAAAATTCCCAGAAATTCTCTCAGAAATTCCCAAAAAAATCCCAAAAAATTTCCAAAAAAATCCCAAAAAAATCCCCAAAAAATCAAAAAAAAATCCAAAAAAATCCCCAAAAAATCCAAAAAAAATCCAAAAAAATCCCAAAAAATCCCAAAAAATTCCCAAAAAAATCCCAAAAAATTCCCAGAAAAATAAAAAAAAATCCAAAAAATTCCCAAAAAAATCCCAAAAATTCCCAAAAAATTCCAAAAAAAATCCAAAAAAATTACCAAAAAATCCTAAAAAAATCCCCAAAATTTCCCAAAAAAATCTTTTAAAATCCCCAAAAATCCCCAAAAATTTCCCAAAAAATCTCAAAAAATTCCCAAAAAAATCCAAAAAAATCCCCAAAAAAATAAAAAAAAAATCCAAAAAAATACCAAAAAAATCCCAAAAAATCCCCAAAAATTCCCGAATTCCCCCAGAATTCCCAAATTTCCCTCAGAATTCCCAGAATTCCTGGAATTCCGTGGGAACAGACCGGCAGAGCCCGGCGTGTCCCGGCTCCGTCTCCTTCCCGCAGGGCTCGTCCCGGAACGTCGCCCCCAGCGCCTTCTGCTCCGGAACCGGACACCGGCCTGGAAAAGAGGGAAAAAAACCGGGAATTTTGGGGGAAAAAACGGGAATTCCGGGAAAAAACGGGAATTTGGGGTGAGTTTGAGGGAAAAAATGGGAATTTTGGGGGAAAATTTGGGAATTTTAGGGAAAAATTTGGGGATTTTGGGGAGAAAAATGGGAATTTTAAAGGGGAAAATTGAAGATTTTGGAGGAAATTTGGGAATTTTGGGGGAAAATTTGGGAATTTGGGGAAAAATTGGGAATTTGGGGAAAAATTGGGGAGAAAAATGGGAATTTTGGGGGGAAAATTGGGAATTTTGGGGAAAATTTGGGGAAAAATTGGAAATTTTGGGGGAAATTTGGGAATTTTGCGGGAAATTTGGGAATTTTGGGGAAAAATTGGAAATTTTTGGGGGAAAATTGGGAAAAAGAATTTTGGGGAAAATTCCGGGGTTTTGGGGAAAAAATGGGAATTTAGGGGGGAAAATTGGAATTTTAGAGGGGAAAATTGAGAATTTTGGGGGAAATTTGGGAATTTTAGAGGGGAAATTTGGGAATTTTGGGGGAAAATCCCGAAAAATCGGGAATTTTGGGGGATAATTTGGGAATTTTGGGAAAAAATTTGGAATTTTGGAGGATTATGGAAGAAAATTGGGAGTTTTGGGGAAAATTTGGGAATTTTGGGGGAAAAATTTGTGAATTTTGGGAGAAATTTGGGAATTTTGGGGAAAAAAGGAATTTAAAGGGGAAATTTGGGGAATTTTGGGAAAAAATTGGGAATTTTGCAGGAAAAAAGGAATTTAAAGGGGAAAATTGGGAATTTTGGGGGAAATTTGGGAATTTTGGGGAAAAATTGGGAATTTTGGGGGAAATTTTGGGACTTTTGGGGAAAATTTGGGGGAAAATTGGGAATTTGGAGGAAATTTGGGAATTTTGGGGGGAATTTGGGGCTGTCCCAGTATAAACCAGTAAAAACCAGTTCAAACCAGTCCAAACCAGTTCAAACCAGTACAAACCAGTATAAACCAGTACAAACCAGTTCAAACCAGTACAAACCAGTGGGGTTGGGCGGGGCCTCAGGGGGCGGCTCCGTCTCGAACTCGACGTTCCCAGCCTGGGGCGGGAGAGAAACCAGAACAGACCAGTTCAAACCAGTCCAAACCAGTATAAACCAGTATGGACCAGTATGGACCAGTATAAACCAGTCCAAACCAGTCCAAACCAGTGTAAACCAGTTTAAACCAGTACAAACCAGTATAAACCAGTATAAACCATTTTTCCCCATATTTTCACCATTTTTTCCCATTTTTCCCCCGTTTTTTCCCCTCCCAGTCCCTCCCAGTATAAACCAGTACAAACCAGTAACCCCCAACCCCCATTTCCGCCATTTTTAACCCTTTTTTTACCCATTTTTAACCCTTTCTTTCCCATTTTTTCACCGTTTTTCACCGGTTTTTCACCGTTTTTCACCGTTTTTCCCCCGTTTTTTCCCCTCCCAGTATAAACCAGTATAAACCAGTAACCTCAAGCCCCCAATTCCCCCATTTTTAACCCTTTCTTCCCCATTTTTTCCCATTTTTAACCCTTTTTTCACCATTTTTTCATCAATTTTCACCATTTTTTCCCCATTTCTCCCCATTTCTCCCCCTCCCAGTCCCTCCCAGTCCCTCCCAGTACAAACCAGTATAAACCAGTAACCCCAAACCCCCATTTCCGCCATTTTTAACCCTTTCTTCCCCATTTTTAACCCTTTTTTTACCATTTTTAACCCTTTCTTGGCCATTTTTTCACCGATTTTTGCCGTTTTTCCCCCGTTTTTTCGCCTCCCAGTATAAACCAGTACAAACCAGTACAAACCAGTAACCCCTAACCCCCATTTCTGCCATTTTTAACCCTTTCTTCCCCATTTTTAACCCTTTTTTTACCCATTTTTAACCCTTTTTTTGCCATTTTTTGCCATTTTTCCACCATTTTCCCCTCCCAGTATAAACCAGTATAAACCAGTACAAACCAGTATAAACCAGTAACCCCAAACCCCCAATTCCGCCATTTTTAACCCTTTCTTCCCCATTTTTAACCCTTTCTTTCCCATTTTTTCACCGTTTTTCACCGTTTTTTCACCGTTTTTCCCCCTTTTTCCCCCGTTTTTTCGCCTCCCAGTACAAACCAGTACAAACCAGTATGGGACTCACCCTGAGCAGCTCCTGCAGGCGGGGCGGGGCCCAGTCCCGCAGGTAGAAGAGGCAATCGCGGGGGTGGTGCCCGTGCAGGGACCCCCCCAAAGGGCACTGGGGGGAGGGGCAGCTCTGGGGAAGAGAAAAATGGGGAAAAAATGGGGGAAAATGGGAAAAAAATGGGGGAAAATTGAGATAAAATTGGGAAAAAATTGGGATAAAATTGGGATAAAATTCAGCCAAAATTGGGAGAAATTCACCCAAAATTTGGCACAAAATTCGGCCCAAAATTGAGAAAAAATTGAGATAAAATGGAGATAAAATTGACCCAAAATTGAGATAAAATTGATACAAATTCACCCAAAATTTGATCCAAAATTGAGATTAAATAGAGATAAAATTGAGCCAAAATTGGCCCAAATTCATCCAAAATTCAGCCCAAAATTGAGATAAAATTGAGCCAAAATTGGCCCAAATTCACCCAAAATTTGGCATAAAATTGGCCCAAAATTGGCCCAAAATTGAGATAAAATTGAGATAAAATTGAGACAAAATTGGGCCAAATTCACCCAATATTTGGCAGAAAATTGAGATAAAATTGAGATAAAATTGAGATAAAATTGGGATAAAATTGGGATAAAATTGAGCCAAGTTCACCCAAAATTGAGCCAAAATTGAGATAAAATTGGGTTAAAATTGACCCAAAATTGGGATAAATTCACCCAAAATTTGGCACAAAATGGAGCCAAAATTGAGATAAAATTGAGCCAAATTCACCCAAAATTTGGCATAAAATTGACATAAAATTGAGCCAAAATTGGGCCAAATTCACCCAAAATTTGGCAGAAAATTGAGATAAAATTGAGATAAAATTGAGATAAAATTGAGATAAAATTGAGATAAAATGACCCAAAATTTGGCACAAAATTGGCCCAAATTTGACCCAAAATTGAGATAAAATTGAGCCAAAATTGGGATAAAATTGACCCAAAATTGGGATAAATTCACCCAAAATTCGGCACAAAATTGGCTCAAATTTGGGAGAAATTCACCCAAAATTTGGCACAAAATTGAGATAAAATTGAGACAAAATTGAGCCAAATTCACCCAAAATTCGGCCCAAAATTGGTCCAAAATTGGGATAAATTCACCCAAAATTGACCCAAAATTGGGAAAAATTCACCCAAAATTGGCCCAAAATTGAGAAAAAATTGAGATAAAATTGAGCCAAATTCACCCAAAATTTGGCAGAAAATTCAGATAAAATTGAGATAAAATTGAGCCAAAATTGAGATAAAATTGAGCCAAAATTGCCCCAAATTTACCCAAAATTTGGCCCAAAACTGAAAAAAAAAAAGAGATAAAATTGGGAAAAAATTGCGGTAAAATTGGGTTAAAATTGGGAGAAATTCAGCCAAAATTCGGCCCAAAATTGGTCCAAAATTGGGAGAAATTCACCCAAAATTTGGCACGAAATTGGCCCAAAATTGGGATAAATTCACCCAAAATTTGGCTCAAAATTGGCTCAAAATTGAGATAAATTCACCCCAAATTTGGCACAAAATTGACCCAAAATTGAGATAAAATTGAGATAAATTCACCCAAAATTCAGCCCAAAATTGACGAAAAAATTGAGCCAAAATTGGTCCAAATTCACCCAAAATTTGATAAAAAATTGAGATAAAATTGAGATAAAATTGACCCAAAATTGGGATAAAATTCAGCCAAAATTGGGAGAAATTCAGCCAAAATTCAGCCCAAAATTGGCCCAAAATTGGGAGAAATTCACCCAAAATTTGGCACAAAATTGGCCCAAAATTGAGAATAAATTGGGAAAAAATTGAGATAAAATTGAGCCAAATGCACCCAAAATTTGACAGAAAATTGAGATAAAATTGAGAAAAAATTGAGATAAAATTTACCCAAAATTGGGAGAAATTCACCCAAAATTCGGCACAAAATTGGCCCAAAATTGAGAAAAAAATGAGATAAAATTGAGATAAAATTGACCCAAATTCACCAAAAATTTGGCACAAAATTGAGATAAAATTGAGATAAAATTGACCCAAAATTGAGATAAAATTGAGAAAAAATTGGCCCAAATTCACCCAAAATTTGGCAAAAAATTGAGATAAAATTGAGAAAAAATTGGGATAAAATTGACCCAAATTGACCCAAAACTGGGAAAAAACTGACCCAAAATTGGCCCAAATTCACCCAAAATTTGACAGAAAATTGAAGTAAAATTGAGATAAAATTGAGATAAAATTGACCCAAAATTGGGATAAATTCACCCAAAATTCGGCCCAAAATTGGCCCAAAATTGAGAAAAAATTGAGAAAAAATTGAGATAAAATTGAGATAAAATTGAGACAAATTCACCCAAAAATTGGCAGAAAATTGAGATAAAATTGGGATAAAATTGAGATAAAATTGAGACAAAATTGAGCCAAATTCACCCAAAATTTGGAAGAAAATTGAGATAAAATTGAGACAAAATTGAGATAAAATTGAGTCAAAATTGCCCCAAATTTACCCAAAATTTGGCCCAAAACTGAAAAAAAAATGAGATAAAATTGGGAAAAAATTGGGATAAAATGACCCAAAACTTGGCACAAAATTGGCCCAAATTTGACCCAAAATTGAGCCAAAATTGAGATAAAATTGAGCCAAAATTGGGATAAAATTGAACCAAAATTGGGAGAAATTCACCCAAAATTCAGCACAAAATTGGCTCAAAATTGGGAGAAATTCACCCAAAATTTGGCATGAAATGGAGCCAAAATTGGGATAAATTCACCCAAAATTTGGCACAAAATTGGCTCAAAATTGAGATAAATTCACCCCAAATTTGGCACAAAATTGAGATAAAATTGAGACAAAATTGAGCCAAATTCACCCAAAATTCGGCCCAAAATTGGTCCAAAATTGGGATAAATTCACCCAAAATTGACCCAAAATTGGGAAAAATTCACCCAAAATTGGCCCAAAATTGAGAAAAAATTGAGATAAAATTGAGCCAAATTCACCCAAAATTTGGAAGAAAATTGAGATAAAATTGAGATAAAATTGAGATAAAATTGAGATAAAATTGAGATAAAATTGAGTCAAAATTGCCCCAAATTTACCCAAAATTTGGCCCAAAACTGAAAAAAAAATGAGATAAAATTGGGAAAAAATTGGGATAAAATTGAACCAAAATTGGGAGAAATTCAGCCAAAATTCAGCCCAAAATTGGTCCAAAATTGGGAAAAAATCACCCAAAATTTGGCCCAAAATTGAAAAAAAATTGAGTCAAAATTGGCCCAAATTCACCCAAAATTTGGCACAAAATTGAGAAAAAATTGAGATAAAATTGAGATAAAATTGAGATAAATTCACCCAAAATTCAGCAAAAAAATAGAGCCAAAATTGGCCCAAATTCAGCCCAAAATTGAGATAAAATCGAGGCAAAATTGAGTAAAATTGGGAGAAATTGACCCAAAATTTGGCCCAAAATTGAGATAAAATTGACCCAAAATTGGGATAAAATTGAGAAAGAATTGAGATAAAATTGAGATAAAATTGACCCAAAATTGGGAGAAATTCAGCCAAAATTTGGCCAAAAATTGAGATAAAATAGAGATAAAGTTGAGCCAAAATTGCCCCAAATTTACCCAAAATTTGGCCCAAAATTGAGAAAAAATTGAGATAAAATTGAGATAAAATGACCCAAAATTTGGCACAAATTGGCCCAAATTTGACCCAAAATTGAGATAAAATTGAGCCAAAATTGGGATAAAATTGGCCCAAAATTGGGATAAATTCACCCAAAATTTGGCCCAAAATTGACCCAAAATTGGGATAAATTCACCCAAAATTTGGCACAAAATTGACCCAAAATTGAGAAAAAATTGAGATAAAATTGAGATAAAGTTGAGCCAAAATTCACCCAAATTCACCCAAAATTTGGCAGAAAATTGAGATAAACTTGAGACAAAATTGAGACAAAATTGAGACAAATTCACCCAAAATTTGGCACAAAATTGAGCCAAAATTGAGAGAAAATTGAGATAAAATGACCCAAAACTTGGCACAAAATTGGCCCAAATTTGACCCAAAATTGAGATAAAATTGACCCAAAATTGGGAGAAATTCACCCAAAATTGACCCAAAATTGAGAAAAAATTGAGGTAAAATTCAGCAAAGTTGGCCCAAATTCACCCAAAATTCAGCACAAAATTGAAATAAAATTGAGATAAAATTGAGATAAAATTGAGATAAATTTGACCCAAAATTGAGATAAAATTGAGATAAAATTGAGACAAAATTGAGACAAAATTGAGATAAAATTGAGTAAAATTGGCCCAAATTCACCCAAAATTCAGCACAAAATTGAAATAAAATTGAAATAAAATTGAGATAAAATTGAGATAAATTTGACCCAAAATTGAGATAAAATTGAGATAAAATTGAGATAAATTCACCCAAAATTTGGTCCAAAATTGAGATTAAACAGAGATAAAATTGAGCCAAAATTGGCCCAAATTGTGCCCAAAATTGACCCAAAATTGACCCAAAATTGACCCAAAATTGACCCAAAATTGTCCCAAATTCACCCAAAATTTGGCCCGAAATGGAGCCAAAAACGGCCAAAAAAAACTGAACCAAAAACGACCCAAAATTGGCTCAAATTCACCCAAAACTGGGCCCAAAATTGAGCCATTTTTTCCCCATTTTCCCCCTCCCAGTATAAACCAGTATAAACCAGTATAAACCAGTAACCCCAGCCCCCATTTCCGCCATTTTTAACCCTTTAATTCCCATTTTTAACCCTTTTTTCCCCATTTTTTCCCCGTTTTTTCCCATTTTTTCACCATTTTTTCCCATTTTTTCCCCCATTTCTCCCCCTCCCAGTCCCTCCCAGTATAAACCAGTACAAACCAGTAACCCCAACCCCCATTTCCACCATTTTTAACCCTTTCTTCCCCATTTTTAACCCTTTTTTCCCCATTTTTTCCCCGTTTTTTCCCATTTTTTCACCATTTTCCCCCGTTTTTCCCCCGTTTTTCCCCCATTTCTCCCCCTCCCAGTCCAAACCAGTCCAAACCAGTACAAACCAGTGCCCGACTCACCCCGGGCCGGTGGAACTGGGCCCCGCAGCCGGAGCAGAACTGGTGCTGGCACTGGGAGCACTGGAAATGCAAACAACCCCCCCGGGCCAGGGCGAAGCGCTGCCCGCAGCGAGGGCACTCTGGGACACCCAAAAAACACCAAAATCCACCCAAAATCAGCCCGGGAATGGAAAAAAGGACACGAAAAATGTAAAAATCCACCCAGAATTACCCAAAACCCAACAAAATTGACCCAAAATCAGCCCAGAAATGGAAAAATTGACCCAAAAATGTCAAAATTGACCCAAAATTACCCAAAAAACCCAAAATTGACCCAAAATTCACCAAAATTGACCCAAAATCAGCCCAGAAATGGAAAAATTGACCCAAAATTACCCAAAATTGACCCAAAATCACCAAAATTGACCCAAAATGAGCCCAGAAATGGAGAAATTGACCCAAAATTACCCAAAATCCAGCAAAATCAACCCAAAATTACCCAAAAAACACCAAAATCGACCCAAAATCAGCCCAGAAATGGAAAAATTGACCCAAAATTACCCAAAATTGACCCAAAATCACCCAAAAAATACCAAAATTGACCCAAAATCAGCCCAGGAATGAAAAAACAACCCAAAAAATGTAAAAATTGACCCAAAATTACCCAAAATAGACTCAAAATGCACCAAAATCCACCAAAATCAACCCAAAATCTGCACGAGAATGGAAAAATTGACCCAAAATTACCTAAAATTGACCCAAAATTACCCAAAAACACCAAAAATGACCCAAAATCAGCCCAGGAATGGAAAAATTGACCCAAAAAATGTAAAAATTGACCCAAAATTACCCAAAATCCACCAAAATTGACCCAAAATCTTCCCAGAAATAGAAAAATTGACCCAAAAATGTCAAAATTGACCCAAAATTACCCAAAATCACCAAAATTGACCCAAAATGAGCCCAGAAATGGAAAAATTGACCCAAAATTACCCAAAATTGACCCAAAATCACCCAAAATCACCAAAATTGACCCAAAATGAGCCCAGAAATGGAAAAATTGACCCAAAAAATGTAAAAATTGACCCAAAATTACCCAAAATTCACCAAAATTGACCCAAAATCAGCCCAGAAATGGAAAAATTGACCCAAAATCACCCAAAATTCACCAAAATCAACCCAAAATCAGTCCAGAAATGGAAAAATTGACCCAAAATCACCCAAAATTCACCAAAATTGACCGAAAATCTTCCCAGAAATAGAAAAATTGACCCAAAAATGTCAAAATTGACCCAAAATTACCCAAAATCCACCAAAATCGACCCAAAATCAGCCCAGAAATGGAAAAAACGACCCAAAAAACGTAAAAATCCACCCAGAATTACCCAAAAACCACAAAATCCACCCAAAACTCAACAAAATCGACCCAAAATCAGCCCTCAAATGGAAAAATTGACCCAAAATTACCCAAAATCGACCCAAAATTTACCAAAATTGACCCAAAATGAGCCCAGGAATGGAAAAATCGACCCGAAAAACGTAAAAATCCACCCAGAATTACCCAAAAAACACCAAAATTGACCCAAAATCAGCCCAGAAATGGAAAAATTGACCCAAAAATGTCAAAATTGACCCAAAATTACCTAAAATCGGCCCAAAATCACCCAAAAAACCCAAAATTGACCCAAAATTCACCAAAATCGACCCAAAATCAGCCCAGGAATGGAAAAATTGACCCAAAATTACCCAAAATTGACCCAAAATTTACCAAAATTGACCCAAAATGAGCCCAGGAATGGAAAAATTGACCCAAAAAATGTCAAAATTGACCCAAAATCACCCAAAATCCACCAGAATTGACCCAAAATGAGCCCAGAAATGGAGAAATTGACCCAAAATTACCCAAAATTGACCCAAAATTACCCAAAAAACACCAAAATTGACCCAAATCACCCAAAATTCACCAAAATTGACCCAAAATCAGCCCAGAAATGGAAAAATTGACCCAAAATTACCTAAAATCGGCCCAAAATCACCCAAAAAACCCAAAATTGACCCAAAATTCACCAAAATTGACCCAAAATCAGCCCAGAAATGGAAAAATTGACCCAAAATTCACCAAAATTGACCCAAAATCTTCCCAGAAATGGAAAAATTGACCCAAAAAATGTAAAAATTGACCCAAAATTAACCAAAATTCACCAAAATTGACCCAAAATCAGCCCAGAAATGGAAAAAAGACCCAAAAAATGTAAAAATTGACCCAAAATTACCCAAAATCACCAAAATTGACCCAAAATCAGCCCAGAAATGGAAAAATTGACCCAAAATTACCTAAAATTTACCCAAAGTTACCCAAAAAACACCAAAATTGACCCAAAATTACCCAAAATCACCAAAATTGACCCAAAATCAGCCCAGGAATGGAAAAATTGACCCAAAATTACCTAAAATTGACCCAAAATCACCCAAAAAACCCAAAATTGACCCAAAATTCACCAAAATTGACCCAAAATCAGCCCAGGAATAGAAAAATTGACCCAAAAATGTCAAAATTGACCCAAAATTACCCAAAAACACCAAAATTGACCCAAAGTCAGCCCAGAAATGGAAAAATTGACCCAAAAATGTCAAAATTGACCCAAAATTACCCAAAAACACCAAAATTGACCCAAAATCAGCCCAGAAATGGAAAAATTGACCCAAAAATGTCAAAATTGACCCAAAATTACCTAAAATCGGCCCAAAATCACCCAAAAAACCCAAAATTGACCCAAAATCACCAAAATTGACCCAAAATCAGCCCAGAAATGGAAAAATTGACCCAAAAAATGTAAAAATTGACCCAAAATGACCCAAAATCCACCAAAATTGACCCAAAATCAGCCCAGAAATGGAAAAAACGACCCAAAAAACGTAAAAATCCACCCAAAATTGACCCAAAATCACCAAAATTGACCCAAAATCTTCCCAGAAATGGAAAAATTGACCCAAAATTACCCAAAATCGACCCAAAATTACCCAAAAAACCCAAAATTGACCCAAAATCACCAAAATTGACCCAAAATCAGCCCAGAAATGGAAAAATTGACCCAAAATTACCTAAAATTGACCCAAAATCAGCCCAGAAATGGAAAAATTGACCCAAAAATGTCAAAATTGACCCAAAATCACCCAAAATTCACCAAAATTGACCCAAAGTCAGCCCAGAAATGGAAAAATTGACCCAAAATTACCTAAAATTGACCCAAAATGACCCAAAAAATACCAAAATTGACCCAAAATCAGCCCAGAAATGGAAAAATTGACCCCAAAAACGTCAAAATTGACCCAAAATTACCCAAAACCCAACAAAATCCACCCAAAATCCCAATTTTTCCCAAAAAATTCACATTTTTCCCCAAAAAAATCCCCATTTTTTACCAAAAATTCCCATTTTTTATCTCAAATTTGCAATTTTCCCAAAATTCCATTTTTTCCACCCAAAATCCCAATTTTTCCCCAAAAAATTCACATTTTTTGCTCTAAAATCCCCATTTTTCCACCAAAAATCCCCTTTTTTCTCCCAAATTCCCATTTTTCCCCAATTCCCAGTTTTTTCCCAAAATCCCATTTTTTCCACCCAAAATCCCCAATTTTTTACCAAAAAAATTCACATTTTTCCCCCCAAAATCTTTATTTTTTACTCTAAAATCCCCATTTTTCACCAAAAATTCCCATTTTTTCCCCAATTTATGTTTTTTTCCCAAAATCTCATTTTTTCCCCCAAAATCCCATTTTTCCCCCCCAAAAAATCCCAATTTTTTCCCCAAAATTCCATTTTTTATCCCAAATTCGGAATTTTCCCAAAATCCCATTTTTCCCCCCCAAAATCCCAATTTTTTCCCAAAAATTCCATTTTTTCTTCCTAAAATCCCCATTTTTTACCCAAAAATCCCCATTTTTCTCACCAAAAATTCCCATTTTTTCCCCAAATCCCCAATTTTCCCAAAATCCCATTTTTTCACCTCATTTCCCCCCAAAAAAACCCCAAATTTTTCCCAAAAAATTCAAATTTTTGCCTTTAAAATTCACATTTTTTGCTCTAAAATCCTAATTTTTTCACCAAAAATTCCCTTTTTTTTCACCAAAAATTCCCATTTTTCCCCCAAATCCCCAATTTTCCCAAAACCCCAAAATCCCAATTTTTCCACCCAAAAATCCCAATTTTTTCCCAAAAAAATCCCAATTTTTCCCCAAAAAATTCACATTTTTTGCCCTAAAATCCCCATTTTTTCCCCTAAAATCCCCATTTTTTCACCAAAAATCCCCATTTTTTTCCCAAACCCCATTTTTTTCCTTTTTTTATATTTTTTCCCAAAATCCCATTTTTTCACCCCATTTCCCCCCAAAAAATCCCAAATTTTTCCCAAAAAATTCAAATTTTTGCCTTTAAAATTCACATTTTTTGCTCTAAAATCCCCATTTTTTCACCAAAAATCCCCATTTTTTCACCAAAAATCCCCATTTTTTCACCAAAAATTCCCATTTTCCCCCCAAATCCCCAATTTTCCCAAAATCCCATTTTTTCCCCCCAAAAATCCCAATTTTTTCCCAAAAAAATCCCAATTTTTCCCCAAAAAATTCACATTTTTGGCCCTAAAATCCCCATTTTTTCCCCAAAAATCCCCGTTTTTTCACCAAAAATCCCCTTTTTTTTCCCAAACCCCATTTTTTTTCCTTTTTTAATATTTTTTCCCAAAATCCCATTTTTTCACCCCATTTCCCCCCAAAAAAACCCCAAATTTTTCCCAAAAAAATCCAATTTTTTCTCCTAAAATTCACATTTTTGGCCCTAAAATCCCCATTTTTTCACCAAAAACCATCGGGTTTTTTTTCCCAAACCCCTTTTTTTTTCCTGAATTTATATTTTTTCCCAAAATCCTCGTTTTTCACCCCATTTTTCCCGTTCTCTCACCGATGCCGGTGTCCCCCAGGAACGCTCCCAGCCCGGTCGGGGGCGGCTCCCGGGAGCGAATCCAATCCCGGAACTCGGAGCAGGACATGGAGCCGTGCTGGGGCTCCCACTGTGGCAAAGAAAGGGTTAAAAATGACCCAAAATCGGCCAAATTATCCCCAAAATAAATCCCTAAATTTAAAAAAAAAATCCTGAAAAAATTTGACCCCAAAATGCCCAAAAAAATCCCAAAAAAATCCCAAAAATTGTCCCCAAAAATCCCCCCAAAAATCCCCCCAAATCCACATTTTTTACCAAAAATCCCCATTTTTTACCAAAAATTCACATTTTTTCCTAAAATTCCCCATTTTTTCCCCAAAATTCCCGTTTTTTTACCAAAAATCTCCATTTTTTACCAAAAATCAACATTTTTTAACCAAAAATCCCCATTTTTTACTAAAAATTCCCTTTTTTTAACAAAAATCCCCATTTTTTCCTATAATTCCCCATTTTTTCCCCAAAAATCCCCATTTTTTCCCAAAATTCCCCAATTTTTACCAAAAATCCCAATTTTTTACAAAATTTTCCATTTTTTACCAAAAATCCCCATTTTTTTAACCAAAAATCCCCATTTTTTACCAAAAATCCCCGTTTTTTACCAAAATTTCCATTTTTTCCCCAAAATTCTCATTCTTTATTCAAAAATCCCCATTTTTTCCCCAAAATTCCCATTTTTTACTCAAAAATCCCGATTTTTTACCAAAATTCCCATTTTTCCCCAAAATTTCCATTTTTTTACAAAAAATCCCATTTTTTACCAAAAAATCCCATTTTTTTACCAAAAATACCCATTTTTTACTAAAAATTCCAATTTTTTCCCCAAAATTTTGATTTTTTCCCCCAAAATCCCCATTTTTTCCCCAAAATTCCCATTTTTTTATCAAAAATCCCAATTTTTTCCCCAAAATCCCAATTTTTTCCCAAAAATTCCCATTTTTTTCCCAAAAATCCCCATTTTTTTACAAAATTCCATTTTTTTTACCAAAATTCCCTTTTTTCCCCCAAAATCCAAAAAAAGTCCCCCAAAAATTCTCCCAAAATCCCCAAAATTTGGCCCAAAAATTCCCAAAAAAAATCCCCCAAAATTCCCAAAATTTCCCCCAAAAATTCCCCCCAAAAGTTCCCAAAAAATTCCCCAAAAATTCCCCCAAAAATTGTCCCAAAATCCCCAAAATTTGCCCCAAAAATCCCCCCAAAAAAATCCCCAAAATTCCAGAAAATTCCGGGAAAAAATTTGGACCCAAAAAGCCCCAAAATGAGCCCAAAAAATTCCCAAAAATTCCCAAAAATTCCCCGAATCCCTTCCCAGTCCAAACCAGTAAAAACCAGTAAGAAAATCCCCCCAAAACCAGTATAAACCAGTATAAACCAGTATAAACCAGTTCAAACCAGTATAAACCAGTTCAAACCAGTATAAACCAGTATAAACCAGTATAAACCAGTTCAAACCAGTATAAACCAGTATAAACCAGTATAAACCAGTATAAACCAGTTCAAACCAGTATAAACCAGTATGGACCAACAACCCCCAGCCCCCTCCCAGTCCCTCCCAGACCCCTCCCAGTCCAAAACCAGTTCAAACCAGTATAAACCAGTCCAAACCAGTCCAAACCAGTATAAACCAGTATAAACCAGTATAAACCAGTTCAAACCAGTCCAAACCAGTTCAAACCAGTAACCCCAACCCCCTCCCAGTATAAACCAGTAACCCCCAACCCCCTCCCAGTCCCTCCCCGACCCTTCCCAGTCCAAAACCAGTTCAAAACCAGTTCAAACCAGTATAAACCAGTCCAAACCAGTCCAAACCAGCCCAAACCAGTATAAACCAGTATAAACCAGTATAAACCAGTACCGGCAGCTGGCAGCGGGGGCAGCAGCTCTGCTGGCACTGGGGACACCGGGCCGGGCCCCGCTCGGCCTCGAAGATGAACCCGAAGGAGCACTGGGGGCAAACTGGGAGTTACTGGTTTATACTGGTTTATACTGGTTTGTACTGGTTTGTACTGGGAGGGGCTGGGGGAGGGCCCGGTTCCAACCAGTATAAACCAGTAAGGGGAAAATCCCCTCCCAGTTCATCCCAGTAACCCCAAATTCCCATCCCAGTTCAAACCAGTTCAAACCGGTAACTCCCAGTATGAAACCAGTATAAACCAGTATAAACCAGTATAAACCAGTAAGGTGAAATCTCCCTCCCAGTTCATCCCAGTTCATCCCAGTTCATCCCAGTTCATCCCAGTAACCCCAAACTCCCATCCCAGTTCAAACCAGTAACTCCCAGTATGAAACCAGTAAGGAAAAAGCCCAAACCAGTATAAACCAGTATAAACCAGTATAAACCAGTATAAACCAGTAAGGTGAAATCTCCCTCCCAGTCCATCCCAGTTCATCCCAGTTCATCCCAGTAACCCCAAATTCCCATCCCAGTTCAAACCAGTAACTCCCAGTATGAAACCAGTAAGGAAAAAGCCCAAACCAGTATAAACCAGTATAAACCAGCATAAACCAGTAAGGTGAAATCTCCCTCCCAGTTCATCCCAGTTCATCCCAGTTCATCCCAGTTCATCCCAGTAACCCCAAACCCCTTCCCAACCCCACCCCAGTCCAAACCAGTAACCCCAGACCCCAAACCAGTACAAACCAGTATAAACCAGTATAAACCAGTATAAACCAGTATAAACCAGTATAAACCAGTATAAACCAGTACATGGGGGCACCACAGGAACTGGGGGTCCCTCAGCAGCTCCAGCTCCGCCAACTTCCGGGTCACCAGGCCGAAGGTGTCGGGGTCCAGGCAGCGCCGGAGCTGCTCCCAGTATAAACCAGTATAAACCAGTATAAACCAGTAACCCCCATTTTCCCGCCGTTTTTAACCCTTTTTTTGCCGTTTTTTTCCCCGTTTTTTCACCGATTTTTCCCGGGTTTTTTCCTCCCAGTTCCTCCCAGTATAAACCAGTAACTCCCAGTATAAACCAGTATAAACCAGTATAAACCAGTAACCCCCACTTCCGCCATTTTTAACTCTTTATTCCCCATTTTAAACCCATTTTTAACCCTTTTTTTTCCATTTTTCCCCCATTTTCCCCCGTTTTTTTTCCTCCCAGTCCAAACCAGTATAAACCAGTAACTCCCAGTATAAACCAGTATAAACCAGTAACCCCAAACCCCCATTTCCCGCCATTTTTAACCCTTTCATCCCCATTTTAACCCCATCTTTGCCATTTTTCCACCGATTTTCACCATTTTTTCCCCGTTTTTCCCCGTTTTTTTCCCCTCCCAGTCCCTCCCAGTATAAACCAGTATAAACCAGTATAAACCAGTAACCCCAAACCCCATTTCCCGCCATTTTTAACCCTTTTTTTGCCGTTTTTAACCCTTTATTCCCCCATTTTTTACCCATTTTTTCACCGATTTTTCCCGGGTTTTTTCCTCCCAGTCCCTCCCAGTATAAACCAGTACAAACCAGTATAAACCAGTAACCCCAACCCCCATTTCCCGCCATTTTTAACCCTTTCATCCCCATTTTTAACCCATTTTTTACCCATTTTTAACCCTTTATTCCCCATTTTTAACCCATTTTTTCCCCATTTTTCCCTGTTTTTTTTCCTCCCAGTCCCCTCCCAGTCCCTCCCAGTATAAACCAGTATAAACCAGTAACCCCACCCCCCATTTCCCGCCATTTTTAACCCTTTCATCCCCATTTTAACCCCATCTTTGCCATTTTTCCACCGATTTTCCCCGTTTTTTCCCCGTTTTTCCCCGTTTTTTCCCCTCCCAGTCCCTCCCAGTATAAACCAGTATAAACCAGTATAAACCAGTAACCCCAAACCCCAATTTTCCCCCATTTTTAACCCTTTATTCCCCATTTTAAACCCATTTTTAACCCTTTTTTTGCCATTTTTTCACCGATTTTTTCCCAGATTTTTCCTCCCAGTCCCTCCCAGTCCCTCCCAGTATAAACCAGTATAAACCAGTACCGCGGGCTCCAGCGTGGACCAGTAGCAGAGGCGCTGGGCCTCGTCCCGGAGGTCGGGGCGGCCGCAGCTGGGGCACCCCAGGGCCCCCACGCCCCTCTCGCGCAGCCCCACCGTGAAATGGAGCCGGAAACACTCGGGGCACAGCGGGCACGAGCAGCCGGGCAGCCACTGCATCTGCACCAGTACAAACCAGTATAAACCAGTATAAACCAGTATAAACCAGTATAAACCAGTAAGGGATTTTTTCCCCTTTTTTTCCCATTTTTTTCTCATTTTTTCCCATTTTTTTCCCATTTTTTTGTGATTTTTCCCCATTTTTTCTGATCCCAGTTTGGTTTCCTGGCAGAGTTTAGGGAGGACATCCCAGTATAAACCAGTATGAACCAGTATAAACCAGTATAAACCAGTATAAACCAGTATAGACCAGTATGGGATTTTTTTCCCATTTTTTTCCCTTTTTTTTTGCATTTTTTTCCCATTTTTTCCCCTTTTTTGTGATTTTTCCTCATTTTTTCCCATTTTCGGTGGTCCCAATTCAGTCTCCAGGCAGAATTCGGAGAGGAAATCCCAGTATAAACCAGTATAAACCAGTATAAACCAGTATAAACCAGTATGGGCTTTTTTTCCCGTTTTTTTCCCATTTTTTTCCAATTTTTTCCCATTTTTTTGTGATTTTTCCCCATTTTTGGTGCTCCCAGTTTGGTCTCCTGGCAGAGTTCAGGGAGGAAATCCCAGTATAAACCAGTATAAACCAGTACAAACCAGTATAAACCAGTATAAACCAGTATGGGCTTTTTTTCCCATTTTTTCCTCATTTTTTTCCCATTTTTTTGTGATTTTTCCCCATTTTTGGTGCTCCCAGTTTGGTTTCCTGGCAGAATTCAGAGAAAAAATCCCAGTATAAACCAGTATAAACCAGTATAAACCAGTATAAACCAGTATAAACCACTATGGGCTTTTTTCCCATTTTTTTCCCATTTTTTCCCATTTTTTTGTGATTTTTCCCCATTTTTTCTGGTCCCAGTTTGGTTTCCTGGCAGAGTTCAGAGAAGAAATCCCAATATAAACCAGTATAAACCAGTATAAACCAGTATAAACCAGTATAAACCAGTATAAACCAGTATAAACCAGTATAGGCTTTTTTTCCCATTTTTTTCCCATTTTTTTTGCATTTTTTTCCCATTTTTTGTGATTTTTCCCCATTTTTGGTGTTCCCAGTTTGGTCTCCTGGCAGAATTCAGAGAAGAAATCCCAGTATAAACCAGTATAAACCAGTATAAACCAGTATAGACCAGTATAAACCAGTATGGGATTTTTTCCCTTTTTTTTTCATTTTTTTCCCATTTTTTTCCCATTTTTTTCCCATTTTTTTCCCATTTTTTTGTGATTTTTCCCCATTTTTTCTGGTCCCAGTTTGGTTTCCTGGCAGAGTTTAGGGAGGAAATCCCAGTATAAACCAGTATAAACCAGTATAAACCAGTATGAACCAGTATAAACCAGTATGGGCTTTTTTTCCCGTTTTTTTCCCATTTTTTTCCCATTTTTTTTGCATTTTTTCCCATTTTTTTGTGATTTTTCCCCATTTTTTCCCATTTTTGGTGGTCCCAGTTTGGTTTCCTGGCAGAATTTGGAGAAGAAATCCCAATATAAACCAGTATAAACCAGTATAAACCAGTATAAACCAGTATGGGCTTTTTTCCCCATTTTTTTCTCATTTTTTCCCTTTTTTTTCCCATTTTTTTGTGATTTTTCCCCATTTTTTCTGGTCCCAGTTTGGTGTCCTGGCAGAATTCAGAGAAGAAATCCCAGTATAAACCAGTATAAACCAGTATAAACCAGTACAAACCAGTATAAACCAGTATAAACCAGTATGGGCTTTTTTTCCCATTTTTTTCTCATTTTTTCCCATTTTTTTGTGATTTTTCCCCATTTTTCTCCCTCCCAGTATAAACCAGTTCCCTCCCAGTCCCTCCCAGTCCCCTCCCAGTATAAACCAGTATAAACCAGTACAAACCAGTAAACCCAAACCCCATTTCCGCCATTTTTAACCCTTTCTTCCCCATTTTTCCCCCATTTTTTCCCCATTTTTCCCCAATTTTCCCCCTCCCAGTCCAAACCAGTCCAAACCAGTCCAACCCAATCCCCTCCCAGTATAAACCAGTATAAACCAGTAGAAACCAGTAACCCCATTTCCCACATTTTCCCCCATTTTTAACCCTTTTTTCCCCATTTTTAACCCTTTCTTTGCCATTTTAACCCATTTTTCCCCCTCCCAGTATAAACCAGTACAAACCAGTATAAACCAGTTCCCTCTCAGTCCCCTCCCAGTATAAACCAGTATAAACCAGTAACCCCAAACCCCCAATTCCGCCATTTTTAACCCTTTCTTCCCCATTTTTAACCCTTTTTTCCCCCATTTTCCCCCCTCCCAGTATAAACCAGTACAAACCAGTATAAACCAGTTCCCTCCCACTCCCCTCCCAGTATAAACCAGTATAAACCAGTAACCCCAAACCCCCATTTCCGCCATTTTTAACCCTTTCTTCCCAATTTTTCACCCATTTTTTCCCCATTTTTCCCCATTTTTCCCCCTCCCAGTCCAAACCAGTACAAACCAGTATAAACCAGTTCCCTCCCACTCCCCTCCCAGTATAAACCAGTACAAACCAGTAACCCCAAACCCCCATTTCCCCCATTTTTAACCCTTTCTTCCCCATTTTTTCCCCATTTTTCCCCAATTTTCCCCCTCCCAGTCCAAACCAGTATAAACCAGTATAAACCAGTTCCTTCCCAGTATAAACCAGTCCAAACCAGTACAAACCAGTTGCCTGGGCAGCCCCCAGCCGCAGAGGGCGCACTCGCAGCGCAGCCGCCGCCGCAGCGCCGCCCGGTCCGGACACGCCCCCACCGCCTCCACCAGTTCAACCAGTAAAGGATCCAAACTGGGAGACTCCACCCGGCCCAGTCCCAGCTCCCGGCCCAGCCCGGCCACCAGCCACGCCCGGCCCCAGCTGGCCACGGGGAGAGTGGCCAGGATCTGGCGGAGGAGAGCCTGGAAAAACCAGTATAAACCAGTAGAAACCAGTATAAACCAGTATAAACCAGTATAAACCAGTAGAAACCAGTAGAAACCAGTATGAATCGCTATATACTGCTATAAACCAGTATGGACCAGTATAACCTGTATTAATCACTATAAACCACTTTCAAACCATATAAAACAATAGGGACCAGTATAGACCAGTATAAACCAGTATAAACCAGTATAGACCAGTACAAACCAGTATAAACCAGTATAAACCAGTATAAACCAGTAGAAACCAGTATAAACCAGTATGAATCGCTATGTACCACTATGGACCAGTATAACCCGTATAAACCACTATCAAACAATATGAAACAATATAAACCAGTATAAACCAGTATAGACCAGTATAGACCAATATAAACCAGTATAAACCAGTATAGACCAGTATAAACCAGTATAAACCAGTATAGACCAGTATGAACCAGTATAGACCAGTATAAACCAGTATAAACCAGTATGAGCCAGTATAGACCAGTATAGACCAGTATAAACCAGTATAGACCAGTATAAACCAGTATGGACCAGTATAAACCAGTATAAACCAGTATAAACCAATCCCTCCCAGTATAAACCAGTCTAAACCAGTATAAACCAGTATAAACCAGTATAAAGCAGTTCAAACCAGTCCCTCCCAGTCTCTCCCAGTATAGACCAGTATAAACCAGGTCAAACCGGTTCAAACCAGCATAAACCACTGTAAACCAGTTAAACCAGTTCAAACCAGTATAAACCAGTATAAACCAGTCCCTCCCAGTCTAAACCAGTCTAAACCAGTATAAACCAGTTTAAACCAGTATAAAGCACTCCAAATCAGTACAAACCAGTCCCTCCCAGTCCCTCCCAGTCCCTCCCAGTCCCTCCCAGTATAAATCAGTATAAGCCAGTATAAACCAGTATAAACCAGTATAAACCAGTATAAACCAGTATAAACCAGTATAAACCAGTATAAACCAGTAAGCCCCAGTTACCTGCTGGTCGCTCTGGTTGAAGTCCAGCGCTGGCTCCTCCCCCCGGAAGTGACGTAAGAGGAAGGGGCGGAGCTTGAGCCGCTGCAGCTCCAGCGCCGCCTCCCATTGGTCGCCGCCGTGACGTCGCAGCGCCGGCGCCGCGGAGACTTCCGGAAAGCCCAGGCGGGATAGGAGCGACAGCTGGGACCAGTATGGACCAGTATGGACCAGTATGGACCAGTATGGACCAGTATGGACCAGTATAAACCAGTATGGACCAGTATGGACCAGTATAAACCAGTATGGACCAGTATGGACCAGTATAAACCAGTATGGACCAGTATGGACCAGTGTGGACCAGTATGGACCAGTATGGACCAGTATAAACCAGTATGGACCAGTATGGACCAGTATGGACCAGTATAAACCAGTATGGACCAGTATGGACCAGTATGGACCAGTATAAACCAGTATGGACCAGTATGGACCAGTATGGACCAGTATGGACCAGTATGGACCAGTATAAACCAGTATGGACCAGTATGGACCAGTATAAACCAGTATAAACCAGTATAAACCAGTATAAACCAGTATGGACCAGTATGGACCGGTATGGACCAGTATGGACCAGTATGGACCAGTATGGACCAGTATGGACCAGTATAAGCCAGTCCAAACCAGTCCAAACCAGTATAATCCAGTAGATCCCAGTTCATTCCAGTTTCTCCCAATTTCCGCCATTTTGAATTCAAATTTTTAGGCTCCGCCCCCAATTTCCGCCATTTTGAACCCAAATTCCGCCATTTTGAACCCAAATTCCGCCATTTTGAACCCAAATTCCGCCATTTTGGACCCAAATTCCGCCATTTTGAACCCAAATTCCGCCATTTTGAACCCAAATTCCGCCATTTTGGACCCAAATTCCGCCATTTTGGACCCAAATTCCGCCATTTTGGACCCAATTTCCGCCATTTTGAACCCAAATTTTGAAGCCACGCCCCCAAATTCCGCCATCTTGAATTCAAATTTTTAGGCTCCGCCCCCAAATTCCGCCATTTTGAACCCAAATTCCGCCATTTTGAACCCAATTTCCGCCATTTTGAACCCAAATTTTAGACCCTGCTCCCAAATTCCGCCATTTTGAACCCCAAATCCTCCATTTTGAACCCAATTTCCGCCATTTTGAATTCAAATTTTTAGGCTCCGACCCCAAATTCCGCCATTTTGAACCAAAATCCGCCATTTTGACCCCAAATTCCGCCATTTTGAATTCAAACTTTTAGGCTCCGCCCCCAAATTCCGCCATTTTGAACCCAATTTTCGCCATTTTGAACCAAATTCTGCCATTTTGAACTCAAATTCCGCCATTTTGAACCCAATTTCCGCCATTTTGAACCCAAATTCCGCCATTTTGACCCCAAATTTTAGACCCTGACCCCAATTTCCGCCATTTTGAACCTCAAATCCGCCATTTTGAACCCAAATTTTGAAGCCCCGCCCCCAAATTCCACCATTTTGAACCAAAATCCGCCATTTTGAACCCAAATTCCGCCATTTTGAATTCAAATTTTTAGGCTCCGCCCCCAAATTCCGCCATTTTGAACCAAATTTCCGCCATTTTGAACCCAAAATTCGCCATTTTGAATCCGATTTCCGCCATTTTGGACCCAAATTCCGCCATTTTGACCCCAAATTTTAGACCCTGACCCCAATTTCCGCCATTTTGAACCCCAAATCCTCCATTTTGAACCCAAATTCCGCCATTTTGAATTCAAATTTTTAGGCTCTGCCCCCAATTTCCGCCATTTTGAACCCAAATTTTGAAGCCCCGCCCCCAAATCCCGCCATTTTGAACCAAAATCCGCCATTTTGAACCCAAATTCCGCCATTTTGAATCTGATTTCCACCATTTTGAACTCAATTTCCGCCATTTTGGACCCAAAATCCGCCATTTTGAACCAAATTCCGCCATTTTGACCCCAAATTCCGCCATTTTGACCCCATTCAGCCCCTCCCCCTCTCACCTGCTGCTTCCTCCGGCCAATCAGAGCGCGCCGCGCTCGCTCCGGCTGCCCCTCCCCCTCCAGCCACGCCCAGGCGGCTTCGACCAATGAGAAAGCTCCGAGGGAAGCCCCGCCCACTTCCGGGTCTGGCTCCGCCTCCTGAAGGGCCCTGAGGGCGGGGCCGAGGCGGCTCCGGAATTTTCGGATCCGGGAAGCGGCGTCGGAATCTTCCGGAATTCCCGAGAGGGGGGAGGGGCCGAGAGATTCCGGGGGGAGACCTTGGGATTGGGCGGCCTGGAAAAATTCCCGGGAAAAATTCCCGGGAAAATTGGGAAATTTAAGGAATTTTGGGAATTTCCCAAATTCCACCAAAAATTCCCTCAAAAATCCCCAAAATTCCCTAAAAAATCCCAGAAAAATTCTGAAATTCATCAAAATTCCCCCCAAAAAAGCCCAAATCCATAAAAATTCCCACAAAAATTCTGGAATTTACCAAAATTCCCACAAAAAATCACAAAATTCCACAAGAATCCCCAAATTCCCAGAGTTTTCCTTCAAAATTCCACAAAAACCGCCACAAAAAAGCTCAAAATCCACTGAAATTCCCATGAAATTCCTAAAATTCATCCAAATTCCAACAAAAATCCTCGAAAATCCCCCAAAATTCTGGAATTTACCAGAATTCCCATAAAAATTCAAGAATTCCCCAACTTTTTTCCCAAAATTCCTCAAAGTTCCCAAAAAAAATTCCCCAAAAAATTCCCACAAAAATCCCACAAAAAATTTATTTAAAGATCCTGGAATTCCCCAAAATTCCCAGAAAATTCCCACAAAAAACCCCAAATTCATCAAAATCCCCACAAAATTCAAAAATCCCCCAAAAAATCCTCTAAATTCCATAAAATCCAAAAAAAATTCCAACAAAATCCCCAAGTTCCCCAATATTTCTCCCAAAATTCCCTAAAAAAATCCCAAAATTCCCAGAATTCCCAGAATTTCCTTCAAACCCCTCCCAAAATTCCCAAAAATTCCCCAAAAATTCCACAAAATCCCCAAATTCCCAATTTTTCCCCAAAATTCCCTAAAAAAATCCCCAAATTCCCAAAATTCCCCAAAATTCCCCAAAAGTGCCACAAAATCCCCAAATTCTTCAATTTTTCACCAAAATTCCCTAAAAAAATCCCCAAATTCCAAAAATTCCCCAAATTCCCCAAATTTCCTTCAAACCCCTCCCAAAATTCCCCAAAATTTCCCAAAAATTTTCACAAAATCCCCAAATTCCCAATTTTTTCCCCAAAATTCCCTAAAAAATCCCAAAATTCCCAGAATTCCCAGAATTTCTTTCAAACTCCTCCCAAAATTCCCCAAAATTCCCCAAAATTCCCCAAAAATTCCCACAAAATCCCCAAATTCCCAATTTTTCCCCCAAAATTCCCTAAAAAAATCCCCAAATTCCCAAAATTCCCAAAACTCCCAAAAATTCCCCGAAAATTCCCACAAAATCCCCAAATTCCCAATTTTTCCCCCAAAATTCCCTTAAAAAAATCCCCAAATTCCCAAAATTCCCAAAATTTTCCAAATTTCCCTCAAATCCCCCCCAAAATCCCCAAAAATTCCCATAAAATCCCCAAATTCCCAATTTTTTCCCCAAAATTCCCTAAAAAAATCCCAAAATTCCCAGAATTTCCTTCAAACCCCTCCCAAATTTCCCAAAATTCCCAAAAATTCCCCAAAATTCCCACAAAATCTCCAAATTCTTCAATTTTTCCCCAAAATTCCCTAAAAAAATCCCCAAATTCCAAAAATTCCCAAAATTCCCCAAATTTCCTTCAAACTCCTCCCAAAATTCCCCAAAATTCCCCAAAAATTCCCTAAAAAAATCCCCAAATTCCCATTTTTTTCCCCAAAATTCCCTAAAAAATCCCAAAATTCCCAGAATTCCCAGAATTTCTTTCAAACCCCTCCCAAAATTCCCAAAATTTCCCAAAATTCCCCCAAAAATTCCCCCAAAATCCCCAAATTCCCCAATTTTTCCCCCAAAATTCCCTAAAAAGTCCCAAAATTCCCAAAATTCCCAAAATTTCTCTCAAACCCCTCCCAAAATTCCCAAAAATTCCCCAAAAAATTCCCACAAAATCCCCAAATTCCCAATTTTTTCCATGAAATTCTCTAAAAAAATCCCCAAATTCCCAAAATTCCCAAAACTCCCAAAAATTCCCCGAAAATTCCCACAAAATCCCCAAATTCCCAATTTTTTACCCCAAAATTCCCTAAAAAAATCCCCAAATTCCCAAAATTCCCCAAAATTCCCCAAATTTCCCCCAAATTTCCCCCAAAAATTCCGGAAAATTCCCGAAAATTCCGGTTTTTCCTCACCCTCACGAGCTCCACCAGGCGCCGTCCGTCTTCCAGAAGCTTCCGCTGCCGCAAAGCATCACGGGAAGGGGCGGGGCCTAACCCGGAAGTGCTTTTCTCCACACCGGAAGAGGCGGGGCCACACCCGGAAGTGCTTTGCTCCACACCGGAAGAGGCGGGGCCAAAACCGGAAGTGCCATTTTTAGACCCGGAAGTGCCCGGATTTTGGCGGGAAGTGGGCGTGGCCGCCTCGGCGATGACGTCATCGCGGTGGGCGGGGTCAGAGCCGCAGACGTCACAGCGGGGGGAGGGGCCTGGGTTGATGAAGGTGCAGCGGGGGCAGGGCCAGGCCTGGGGGGGGGAGGGGCTCTCCTGGACCCCAAAAAAACCAAAATCAGATCCCAAAATTCCCAATTTTCCCCAAAATCCCCAACTTTTTCCCAAATTCCCCAATTTTTCCCAAAATCCCCATTTTTTTCCCTAAAATTCTGATTTTTCTCAAAAAAATCAGCCAAAATTCCCAATTTTTAACCCCAAAATTTTGAATTTTTCTCCCAAAATTCCAATTTTTCCCCTCCAAATTCCCATTTTTCCCCAAAATCCCCATTTTCCCCCTAAAATTACCATTTTTTTTACCAAAACTCCATTTTTTCCCCCCAAAAATCTATTTTTCATTAAAAATTCCCATTTTTTACCCCTAAAATTCCCAATTTTTTCCAAAAATTCCCATTTTTTTCCTCAAAATTCCCATTTTTTCCCCTGAAATTCCCTTAAAATGCCCAAAAATTTTCATCCCAAAATTCCGAAATTTTTTCCCCTAAAATCTCATTTTTCCCCCTAAAATTCCCGATTTTTTCCCCCAAAATTCCCACTTCTTTTTCCAAAAATTCACCAAAAATTCAAATTTTTTACCCCCAAATTCCCAAATTTTCCCCCTACATTTCCCATTTTTTCCCCAAAATTCCATTTTTTACCCTGAAATGCCCTTAAAATGTCCAAAACTCCCAATTTTTTCACCAAAAATTACCTTTTCCCCAAAAATTTTGAATTTTTCCCCCCAAAATTCCCATTTTTCCCCAAAAATTCCCCATTTTTAACCTAAAATTCCCATTTTTAACCTAAAATTCCTGGTTTTTTTCCAAAAATCCCCATTTTTGTTCTTAAATTTCCCATTTTATTCCCAAAATTCCCATATTTTTCAAAATCCCCTTTTTTTCCCCAAATCCCCAATTTTTCCCGAAATTCCCACTTTTTTCCCAAAAATTCACCAAAAATTCAAATTTTTTACCCCCAAATTCCCAAATCTTCCTCCAAAATCCCCATTTTTCCCCAAAATACACTTTTTTTCCCACAATTCACGATTTTTCCACAAAAATTCCCATTTTCCCTCCCCAAATTCCTCATTTTTCCCCCAAAATTCCCTTTTTTCCCCAAAAAAATCAGCCAAAATTCCCAATTTTTTGCCAAAAATTCCCATTTTTCCCTTAAATTTCCCATTTTTTCCCCTAAAATTCCCATTTTGTCCCAAAATTCCCATTTTTTACCCTAAAATCCCCATTTTTCCCCCTAAAATTCCCCTTCTTTCCTTAAAAATTCCCATTTTTTTCCCTAAATTCCATTTTCTCCCCAAAATCTCATTTTTCTCCCTAAAATTCCCAATTTTTTCCAAAAATTCCCACTTTTTTCCCCAAAATTCTGAATTTTTCCCCCATAATTCCCATTTTTCCCCTCCAAATTCCCACTTTTTTCCTAAAATTCATTTTTTTTCCCCAAATTCCCATTTTTCTCTAAAAATTCCCATTTTCCCCCTAAAATTCCCATTTTTTTTCCCAAAACTCCATTTTTTCTCCCAAAAAATGTCATTTTTTCCTAAAAAAATCCTATTTTTTCTCTAAAATTCCCTTTTTTCCCCTCAAATTCCCATTTCCTCCAAAATTCGCATTTTTCCCCAAAAAATTCCCAATTTTTCCTTAAAAATTCCCATTTTTTCCCCTAAAATTCCCATTTTTTTTCCAAAAATCTCCATTTCTGTTCCCAAAATTCCCGTTTTTTCCCAGAATTCCCATATTTTCCCCAAAATTCCCATTTTTTCCCCAAAAATCTCATTTTTGACCCTAAAATTCCCAATGTTTTTCCCAAAATTCCCCTTTTTTAATCTAAAATCCCCATTTTTCATCTAAAATCCCCGTTTTTTCCCCAAAAATTCCCATTTTTTAATCTAAAATCCCCATTTTTTCCCAAAATTCCCTTTTTTTCCCCAAAAATCTCATTTTTGACCCTAAAATTCCCAATTTTTTTCCCAAAATTCCCATTTTTTCCCCAAAAATTCCCATTTTTTCCCAAAATCCCCATTTTTTTTCCAAAAATCCCCATTTTTTTTCCAAAAATCTCCATTTTTATTCCCAAAATTCCCATTTTATCCCCAAAATTCCCATTTTTTCCCAAAATCCCCATTTTTTTTCCAAAACTCCCCATTTTTTTTCCCCAAAATCTCCATTTTTATTCCCAAATTTCCCGTTTTTGCCCAAAATTCCCATTTTTTCCCAAAATCCCTGATTTTTTCCCCAAAATCCACATTTTTCCCCCCAAAATTCCAATTTTTTTCCCAAATTTCCCGTTTTTTCCAAAAATTCCCATTTTTTCCCCGAAATCCCCATTTTCTCCCCCAAAAATCCCCATTTTTTTCCCCTAAAATTCCCATTTTTTAATCTAAAATCCCCATTTTTTTTTTAAAAATCTCCATTTCTGTTCCAAAAATGCCCATTTTTTCCCAAAATTCCCATTTTTTCCTTAAAAATCCCCATTTTTTAACCTAAAATTCCCCATTTTTTTCCAAAAATCCCCAATTCTGTTCCCAAAATTCTCATTTTTCCCCTAAAAATTCCCAATTTTTTCCCCAAAATTCCCATTTTTAATCTAAAATCCCCATTTTTTTTCCAAAAATCTCCATTTTTATTCCTAAAATTCCCATTTTATTCCCAAAATTCCCGTTTTTTCCCAGAATTCCCAATTTATTCCCAAAATTCCCATTTTTTAATCCAAAATCCCCATTTTTTCACCTAAAATTCCCTTTTTTTTTCCAAAAACCTCCATTTCTGTTCCCAAAACTCCCGTTTTTTCCCAGAATTCCCATTTTTTCCCAAAATTCCCATTTTTTCCCCAAAAAATCTCATTTTTCCCCCTAAAATTCCTGTTTTTTCCCTCAAATTCTCATTTTTTCCCCTAAAATTCCCAATTTTTTCTTAAAAATTCCCATTTTTTCCCCCAAAATCCCCACTTTTTCCCCAAAAATTCCCATTTTATACCCAAAATTTGCATTTTTTTCCCCAAAAATTCCCATTTTTTCCCCAAAAATCTCATTTTTCCCCCTAAAATCCCCATTTTTTAATCTAAAATCCCCATTTTTTTTCCAAAAATCTCCATTTTATCCCCAAAAATTCCCATTTTTTCCCAAAAATTCCCAATTTTTTCCCCCAAAATTCCTTTTTTCCCCTAAAATCCCCATTTTTTTTCCCAGAGTTCCCATTTTTTTCCCTAAATTCCCAATTTTTTCCCCTAAAATCCCCATTTTTTAATCTAAAATCCCCATTTTTTTTTCCAAAAATCTCCATTTTTATTCCTAAAATTCCCATTTTATTCCCAAAATTCCCGTTTTTTCCCAGAATTCCCAATTTATTCCCAAAATTCCCATTTTTTCCCCAAAAATCTCATTTTTGACCCTAAAATCCCCATTTTTTAACCTAAAATCCCCATTTTTTTTCCTAAAATCTCCATTTTTATTCCCAAAATTCCCATTTTATCCCCAAAAATTCCCATTTTTCCCCAAAATCCCCATTTTTTCCCCAAAAATCCCCATTTTTTCACTTAAAATTCCCATTTTTTTCCCCTAAAATTCCCATTTTTCTCTAAAAATTCCCATTTTCCCCCGAAAATCCCCATTTTTTCCCCAAAAATCCCCATTTTATACCCAAAATTTGCATTTTTTTCCCCAAAAATTCCCATTTTTTCCCCAAAAATCTCATTTTTCCCCCTAAAATCCCCATTTTTAATCTAAAATCCCCATTTTTTTTCCTAAAATCTCCATTTTTTTTCCAAAAATCCCCATTTTTATTCCTAAAATTCCCATTTTATTCCCAAAATTCCCATTTTTTCACCTAAAATTCCCATTTTATTCCCAAAATTCCCATTTTTTCCCCAAAAATCTCATTTTTGACCCTAAAATTCCCAATTTTTTCCCCAAAATTCCCATTTTTTCACCCTAAAATTCCCTTTTTTTTCCCCTTAAAATCCCCATTTTTTAATCTAAAATCCCCATTTTTTAATCTAAAATTCCCATTTTTTCCCAAAATTCCCATTTTTCCCCAAAAAACCCCATTTTTTCACCTAAAATTCCCATTTTATTTCCAAAATTCCCGTTTTTTTCCCAGAATTTACAATTTTTTCCCAAAATTCCCAATTTTTCCCAAAATTCCCATTTTTTTCCTTAAAAATTCCCAATTTTTTTTCCCAAAATTCCCATTTTTTTCTCCTAAAATCCCCATTTTTTTTCCAAAAATCCCCATTTTTTTTCCCCAAAATCTCCATTTTTATTCCCAAAATTCCCATTTTATCCCCAAAAATTCCCATTTTTTCCCAAAATCCCCGTTTTTTTCCCCATTTTCCTCACCGTGGGTCTCCGTGCGAGCCGGGGTCTCTCGCAGGCCTGGCAGAGCACGTGGGGGGAGGGGTTCCGGAATGTGCAGCTCCGACATTCCCAGAAATCCTCGGAATCCGCTGGGGGGGGGAGGGAAAATTCCCAAAATTCCCAAAATTCCCAAAATTCCCAAAATTCCCACCAAAATTCCCATTTTTTCCCCCCAAAATTCCCAAATTTCCCCCCAAAATTCCCTTTTTTCCCACCAAAATTCCCATTTTTCCCAAAAGTTCTCATTTTTCCCCCAAAATTCCCTTTTTTCCCCCCAAAATTCCCAAATTTCCCACTAAAATTCCCATTTTTTCCAACAAAATTCCCATTTTTTCCCCAAAATTCCCCAATTTCCCCCCAAAATTCCCGTTTTTTCCCCAAAAATTCCCATTTTTTCCCCCAAAATTCCTTTATCCTAAAATTCCCATTTTTTCCCAAAAATTCCCATTTTTTCCCCCAAAATTCCCATTTTTCCCCCAAAATTTTCATTTTTTCCCCCAAAATTCCCTTTTTTTCCCCAAAAATTCCCATTTTTTCCCCCAAAATTTCATTTTTTTACCAAAAATCTCATTTTTTCCCCAAAATTCCCATTTTTCCCACCAAAATTCCCATTTTTTTCTAAAAATCCCCATTTTTTCCCCCGAAATTCACATTTTCCTGCCAAAATTCCCATTTTTTCCCCCAAAATTCCCATTTTTTCCCCAAAATTCTCATTTTTCCCACCAAAATTCCCATTTTTCCCCCAAAATTCCCATTTTTTCCCCCCAAAATTCCCAAATTTACCCCCAAAATTCACATTTTTTCCCCCAAAATTCCCATTTTTTCCTAAAAATTCCTTTATCCTAAAATTCCCATTTTTTCCCAAAAATTCCCTTTTTTCCCCCAAATTCCCATTTTTTCCCCCAAAATTCCCATTTTTCCCCCAAAATTCTCATTTTTTCCCCCAAAATTCCCTTTTTTTCCCCAAAAATTCCCATTTTTTTCCCCCAAAATTTCATTTTTTTACCAAAAATCTCATTTTTTCCCCAAAATTCCCTTTTTTCCCACCAAAATTCCCATTTTTTTCTAAAAATCCCCATTTTTTCCCCCGAAATTCACATTTTTGCCCCCAAAATTCCCTTTTTTTCCCCCAAATTCCCATTTTTTCCCCAAAATTCTCATTTTTCCCACCAAAATTCCCATTTTTCCCCCAAAATTCCCATTTTTTCCCCAAAAAATTCCCAAATTTCCCCCAAAAATTCCCATTTTTTCCCCCAAAATTCCCATTTTTTCCCAAAAAATTCCATTTTTTTCCTAAAATTCCCATTTTTTTCCCCCAAAATCCCATTTTTTTACCAAAAATCTCATTTTTCCACCTGAATTCCCATTTTCCCCCAAAATTCCCTTTTCCCCCAAATTCTCCTTTTTCCCCCAAAATTCCCATTTTTTCCCCCAAAATTCCCTTTTTTTCCCCCAAAATTCCCTTTTTTCCCCCAAATTCCCATTTTTCCCAAAAATTCTCATTTTTCTCCCAAAATTCCCATTTTTTCCCAAAAATTCCCGTATTTTTTTCACCAAAATTCCCATTTTTCCCGCCAAAATTCCCATTTTTTTCTGAAAATTCCATTTTTTTCCTAAAATTCCCATTTCTTTAACCCAAAATTTCATTTTTTTACCAAAAATCTCATTTTTCCCAAAATTCCCATTTTTCCCACCAAAATTCCCATTTTTTTCTAAAAATCCCCATTTTTTCCCCCAAAATTCACATTTTATCCTTAAAACCCCCAAAAATTCCATAAAATTCCCCAAAATTCCCATTTTTTACCAAAATTCCCATTTTTTCCCCCAAAATTCCCGATTTTTACCGGCCGGGGGCGCCTCGGGGGGGTTGGGCAGCGCATCCGACACCAGCGGCAACTGGGGGAGCCAAAACAAACCAGTATAAACCAGTATGGACCAGTATGGACCAGTATAAACCAGTATAGACCAGTATAAACCAGTATAGACCAGTATAAACCAGTATAGACCAGTATAGACCAGTATGGACCAGTATAAACCAGTATGGACCAGTCCAAACCAGTATAAACCAGTATGGACCAGTATCAACCGGTATGGACCAGTATGGACCAGTATGGACCAGTATGGACCAGTATAGACCAGTATGGACCGGTATGGACCAGTATAAACCAGTATGGACCAGTATGGACCAGTATAAACCAGTATAAACCAGTATGGACCAGTATGGACCAGTATAAACCAGTATGGACCAGTATGGACCAGTATGGACCAGTATGGACCAGTATGGGCCAGTATGGACCAGTATGGACCGGTATAAACCAGTATGGACCAGTATGGACCAGTATGGACCGGTATGGACCAGTATGGACCAGTATGGACCAGTATAAACCAGTATGGACCAGTATGGACCAGTATGGACCGGTATAAACCAGTATGGACCAGTATGGACCAGTATGGACCAGTATGGACCAGTATAAACCAGTATAAACCAGTATGGACCAGTATAAACCAGTATGGACCAGTATGGACCAGTATAAACCAGTATGGACCAGTCCAAACCAGTATAAACCAGTATGGACCAGTATCAACCGGTATGGACCAGTATGGACCAGTATGGACCAGTATGGACCAGTATAGACCAGTATGGACCAGTATGGAGCAGTATAAACCAGTATAAACCAGTATAAACCAGTATGGACCAGTATGGACCAGTATAAACCAGTATAGACCAGTATGGACCAGTATAAACCAGTATAAACCAGTATGGACCACTATAAACCAGTATAAACCAGTATAGACCAGTATGGACCAGTATAGACCAGTATAGACCAGTATAGACCAGTATAGATAACATAAACCAGTATAAACCAGTATGGACCAGTATAAACCAGTATAACCCAGTATGGACCAGTATAAACCAGTATGGACCAGTATGGACCAGTATAGATAGCATAAACCAGTATAAACCAGTCCAAACCAGTCCAAACCAGTATAAACCAGTATAAACCAGTCCAAACCAGTCCAAACCAGTATAAACCAGTATAAACCAGTCCAAACCAGTCCAAACCAGTATAAACCAGTATAAACCAGTATAAACCAGTATAATCCAGTCTCACCTCCTCCTCTCCCAGTAAGATCTGGGTGAAGAACTGGGGGTTGGGGTGCTGGTTCTGTGGGGGGAGGGGAGAGGTCAGAGCTCACCAGTTCAAACCAGTATAAACCAGTATAAACCAGTATGGACCAGTATAAACCAGTATAAACCAGTTCAAACCAGTATAAACCAGTATAAACCAGTATAAAAACTCCCATTTAACCCACACTACCCCCATTCTTAACCCTTTAACCCCCTCCCAGTCCCTCCCAGTATAAACCAGTACAAACCAGTAACCCCCAACCCCCAATTCCGCCATTTTGTTTCCGTTTTCCGCCATTTTGTTTCCCCATTTTTAACCCTTTTTTTGCCGTTTTTCCCCCATTTTTCCCCTCCCAGTCCCTCCCAGTATAAACCAGTACAAACCAGTATAAACCAGTAACCCCAAACCCCCATTTCCCGCCATTTTTAACCCTTTCTTCCCCATTTTTAACCCTTTCTTGGCCATTTTTTCACCAATTTTCCCCATTTTTTCACCGTTGTTTCCCGTTTTTTCACCGTTTCTCCCCATTTTTCCCCCCTCCCAGTCCCTCCCAGTATAAACCAGTATAAACCAGTAACCCCAAACCCCCATTTCCCGCCATTTTTAACCCTTTCTTCCCCATTTTTAACCCTTTTTTCCCATTTTTTACCCCATTTTTGCCATTTTTTCTCCTATTTTTACCATTTTTCCCCGTTTTTCCCCATTTTTTCCCTCCCAGTCCCTCCCAGTCCCTCCCAGTACAAACCAGTACAAACCAGTAACCCAAACCCCCATTTCCCGCCATTTTTAACCCTTTCTTCCCCATTTTTAACCCTTTCTTGGCCATTTTTTCACCGTTTTTCCCCATTTTTTCACCGTTTTTTCCCGTTTTTCCCCCATTTCCCCCCCTCCCAGTACAAACCAGTACAAACCAGTACAAACCAGTACAAACCAGTGCCAGCAGCTCCAGCTCGGCCCGCAGCAGGATGACGTCGGCGGTGACGGCGGCCACGCGGTGGGGGAGGGGCGCGGCGGGGGGGGGAGGGAAGCTCAGCCCCTCCCCCGACTCCTCGGTGTAACCCAGCAGCTTCAGCACGGCCCGGCCTCCCTGTGGGGGGGGGTACTGGTTTGTACTGGTTTGTACTGGGAGGGACTGGGAGGGGGAGAAATGGGGGAAAAACGGGGAGAAACGGTGAAAAAATGGGGAAAATTGGTGAAAAAATGGCAAAGAAAGGGTTAAAAATGGGGAAGAAAGGGTTAAAAATGGCGGGAAATGGGGGTTTGGGGTTACTGGTTTATACTGGTTTGTACTGGGAGGGACTGGGAGTTACTGGTTTGTACTGGGAGGGACTGGGAGGGGGAGAAACGGTGAAAAAATGGGGAAAATCGGTGAAAAAATGGCAAAGAAAGGGTTAAAAATGGTAAAAAAAGGGTTAAAAATGGGGAAAAATGGGTTAAAAATGGGGGAAATGGGGGTTTGGGGTTACTGGTTTGTACTGGTTTATACTGGGAGGGACTGGGAGGGGAAGAAATGGGGGAAAAACGGGGAGAAACGGTGAAAAAATGGGGAAAAAAGGGTTAAAAATGGGGAAAAACGGTGAAAAATGATGAAAAATGGTAAAGAAAGGGTTAAAAATGGTTTAAAAATGGGGGAAAAATGGGGGAAATGGGGGTTTGGGGTTACTGGTTTGTACTGGTTTATACTGGGAGGGACTGGGAGAGGGAGAAATAGGGGAAAAACGGGGAAAAAATGGGGAAAATTGGTGAAAAAATGGCAAAAAAAGGGTTAAAAATGGTAAAAAAAGGGTTAAAAATGGGGAAGAAAGGGTTAAAAATGGGGGAAATGGGGGTGGGGTTACTGGTTTGTACTGGTTTGTACTGGTTTGTACTGGTTTATACTGGGAGGGACTGGGAGGGAAAGAAATGGGGGAAAAATGGTGAAAAATGGTGAAAAAATGGCAAAAAAAGGGTTAAAAATGGCAAAAAAAGGGTGAAAAATGGGGAAGAAAGGGTTAAAAATGGGGGAAATGGAGGCTGGGGTTACTGGTTTATACTGGTTTATACTGGGAGGGACTGGGAGGAGAAGAAATGGGGGAAAAACGGGGAGAAACGGTGAAAAAATGGGAAAAAAGGGTTAAAAATTTGGAAAAATGGTGAAAAAATGATGAAAAATGGTAAAGAAAGGGTTAAAAATGGGGAAAAATGGGGAAAAATGGGGAAAAATGGGGGAAATGGGGGTTTGGGGTTACTGGTTTGTACTGGTTTATACTGGTTTATACTGGTTTGTACTGGTTTATACTGGTTTATACTGGGAGGGACTGGGAGGGGAAAAATGGGGGAAAAATGGGAAAAAATGGGAAAAAATGGGGAAAAAATGGGGAAGAAAGGGTTAAAAATGGAGGGAAATGGGGACTGGGGTTACTGGTTTATACTGGTTTATACTGGGAGGGACTGGGAGGGACTGGGAGGGGGAAAAATGGGGGAAAAAACGGGATTTTTGGGAAAAAAAATGGGATTTTTAAGGGAAAAATTGGGATTTTTTTTAGGCAAAAATCCCAAAATTTGGGGGGAAAAATGGAGATTTTTTTTGGGAAAAAATTAGGAATTTTTGGGAAAAAAATGAATTTTTTGGAAAAAATGAAGATTTTCGGGGGAAAATGGGGATTTTCAGGAAGAAACGGGGATTTTTGGGGAAAAAACAGGGATTTTTGGGGAAAAAAATGGGAATATTTTGGTAAAAAAAATGGGGAAAAAATGGAAAATTTTGATTAAAAAATTGGGGATTTTTGGGAGAAAAATTGGGATTTTTTTGGGGAAAAAAATGGGAATTTTTTGGGGGGGAAAAAATGGGAATTTTTGGGGAAAAAATGGGGATTTTGGGGAAAAAAATTGGGATTTGGGGGAAAAATGGGGATTTTAGGGGAAAAAATTGAGATTCTTGGGGGAAAAAATGGGATTTTGGGGAGAAAAAATGGGATTTTAGGGAAAAAAAATGGGATTTTCGGTAAAAAATAGGGAATATTTTGGGAAAAAAATGGGGAAAACTTGGGGAAAAAATAGGAAATTTTGATTAAAAAATTGGGGATTTTTGGGAGAAAAATTGGGGATTTTTGAGAAAAAATTGGGATTTTTAGGGAAAAAATAGGATTTGAGTGAAATCAATGGAAGTTTTTGGGAAAAAACAGGATTTTTTGGGAAAAAATTGGGTTTTTAGGGTAAAAAAAAGGAAATTTTGGGGAAAAAACGGGGATTTTTGGAAAAAATGGAGATTCTTGGGGGAAAAAATGGGATTTTTGGGGAAAACATGGGGATTTTGGGAAAGACATGGGGATTTGGGGGAAAAAATGGGGATTTTGGGGAAAAAATCGGATTTTTGGGGAAATAAAAGGGGATTTTGGGGAAAAAATTGGGATTTGGGGGAAAAAATGGGGATTTTGGGGAAAAAATGGGGATTTTGGGGAAAAAATGGGAAATTTTGGTAAAAAAAATGGGAATATTTTGGGAAAAAAATGGGGAAAAAATGGAAAATTTTGATTAAAAAATTGGGGATTTTTGGGAGAAAAATTGGGATTTTGGGGAAAAAATTGGGATTTTTAGGAAAAAGGATTTGAGTGAAATAAATGGAACTTTTTGGGGAAAAACCAGGATTTTTTGGGAAAAAAATTGGTTTTTTAGGGTAAAAAAATGGGAATTTTGGGGAAAAAGAATTTGGGATTTGGGGGAAAAAAATTGGGATTTCTGGGGAAAAAAATGGAATTTTTGGGGAAAAAATGGGAATTTTGGGGGGAAAAAAATGGGGATTTTGGGGGGGAAAAATGGGAATTTTGGGGGGAAAAATTGGGAATTTTGGGAGTAAAAAAAATGCAAATTTTGCTGAAAAAAATGTGATTTTTACCCGAAAAAATCCGTTTTTTTGCCAAAAAAAGTGGGATTTTTTCAGGAAAAATGGGATTTTTTCTGGGAATGTTGGGAAATTTGGGAATTTTGGGAATTCCGAGCTGGATGTGGGCCAGGGTGGATCTGTAGACGGGGTTCCCGAAGCGCCCGGGGATTGGGAGGGGAAAATTGGGATTTTGGGGGAAAAAATGGGGATTTTGGGGAAAAAATTGGATTTTTTGAGGAAAAAATGGGGATTTTGGGGAAAAAATGGATTTTTTGAGGAAAAAATGGGGATTTTTGGGGAAAAAATGGGAAATTTTGGTAAAAAATTGGGAATTTTTTGGTAAAAAAAATGGGAATATTTGGGGAAAAAAATGGAAAATTTTGGGAAAAAAATGGGAAATTTTGGTAAAAAAATTGGGGATTTTTGGGAGAAAAATTGGGATTTTTGAGAAAAAATGGGGATTTTTGGGACAAAATGGGGATTTTTGAGAAAAAATTGGGATTTTTAGGAAAAAAATAGGATTTGAGTGAAATCAATGGAAGTTTTTGGGGAAAAAGCAGGATTTTTTGGGAAAAAATTGGTTTTTTGGGGTAAAAAAATGGGAATTTTGGGGAAAAAATGGGAACTTTGGTGGGAGAAAAAAGAATTTTTGGGAGGGAAAAATGGGAAATTGGGGGGGAAAAAAATGGGAATTTTTTGGGGAAAAAAATGGGAAGTTTTGGGGGGAAAAAATGGGAATTTTGGGAAGAAAAAATGGGAATTTGGGGGGAAAAAAATGGGGATTTTGGGGGGGAAAAATGGGAATTTTGGGGGGAAAAATTGGGAATTTTGGGAGTAAAAAAAATGCAAATTTTGCTGAAAAAAATGTGATTTTTACCCGAAAAAATCCGTTTTTTTGCCAAAAAAAGTGGGATTTTTTCAGGAAAAATGGGATTTTTTCTGGGAATGTTGGGAAATTTGGGAAATTTGGGAATTCCGAGCTGGATGTGGGCCAGGGTGGATCTGTAGACGGGGTTCCCGAAGCTCCCGGGGATTGGGAGGGGAAAAATGGGATTTTTGGGGAAAAAATGGGGATTTTGGGGAAAAACCAGGGATTTTTAGGGAAAAAAATGGGAATATTTTGGGAAAAAAATGGGGGAAAAATGGAAAATTTTGATTAAAAAATTGGGGATTTTTGAGAGAAAAATTCGGATTTTTGGGAAAAAATGGGGATTTTGGGGAAAAAATTGGATTTTTTGAGGAAAAAATGGGGATTTTTGGGGAAAAATGGGGATTTTGGGAAAAAATGGGATTTGGGGGAAAGAAATTGGGATTTTTGGGAAAGAAAAAGGGATTTTGGGGAAAAAAATTGGGATTTTTGATAAAAAAATGGGGATTTTTGGGAAAAAATGGGATTTTAGGGAAAAAAATGGGATTTTTGGTAAAAAAACGGGGATTTTGGGGGAAAAAATGGGATTTTAGGGAAATACATGGAATTTTTTGGAGAAAAAATGGGATTTATTGGGAAAAATGGGATTCTTAGGGATAAACTGGGAATTTTAAGGGTAAAAAATTCAAATTTTTGCTGAAAAAAATGGGATTTTTGGTTAAAAAAATGCGATTTTTACCCGAAAAATGCCATTTTTTTACCAAAAAAAGTGGGATTTTTTCTGGGAATGTTGGGAATTTTGGGAAATTTGGGAATTCCGACCTGGATGTGGGCCAGGGTGGATCTGTAGACGGGGTTCCCGAAGCGAACCCCCCTCCAGTGGGGCGGGGGCCGGGGGCTGAGCAGGTTCCGTCCGTATTTCTCCAGGATCTGCAGCGCCCTCCGGAGAGAATCCAGACCCCGCGGGGGGCCCCGGGGATCCTGCGGAAAAAAATGGGAAAAATTGGGAATTAGGGGGGGAAAAGGGAGGGAAATCATGGGGAAGTTTATGGGAAAATCCCCAAAAAAATCCCCCCAAAAATCCCCAAAAAATTCCCAAAAAATTCAAAAAAAAAATCAAAAAAAATTGAAAAAAAAATCCACAAAAATTCACAAAAAATTCCCCAAAAAATCCCCAAAAATTCACAAAAATTCACAAAAAATATAAATAAAAAAAAATCCCAAAAAATTCACAAAAAATCCCAAAAAATTCACAAAAAAATCCCAAAAAATTCACAAAAAATCCCCCAAAAATTCACAAAAATTCACAAAAAAATACCAAAAAAATCACAAAAAAATCCTCAAAAAATGCCCCCCAAAAAATCCTAAAAAATCACAAAAAGTCCCCAAAAAATTCACAAAAAATCCCTAAAAAAATCCCTAAAAAAATTCCCAAAAAAATGCAAAAAAATTCACAAAAAATTCACCAAAAAATCCAAAAAAATTCACAAAAAAATTCACAAAAATTCACAAAAAAATCACAAAAAAAATCCCCAAAAAAATTCACAAAAAATCCCAAAAAATTCACAAAAAATCCCAAAAAATTCACAAAAAATTCACGAAAAAACCTCAAATCCCGACCCCGCGGGGGGCCCCGGGGATCCTGCGGAAAAACGGGAAAAAAATCGGGAATTAGGGGGGGAAAAGGGAGGGAAATCACGGGAAAATTCATGGAAAATATCCACAAAAATTCCCAAAAAAATCCCCCCAAAAATCCTCCAAAAAGTTCCTAAAAATCCAAAAAAAAGGCAAAAAAAATCCAAAAAAAATCCCAAAAAAGTCCCAAAAAAATCCCAAAAAAATTTGAAAAAAATTCAAAAAATCCCCAAAAAAATCCCAAAAAAATCCCCCAAAAAATCCCCAAAAATTCCCAAAAAAATCCCCAAAAAATCCTTAAAAAATCCTCAAAAATTCCCCAAAAAATTCCCAAAAATTCCCCCAAAATTCCCCAGAATTCCCAGGAATTGCCAGAATTCCCGACTCACCCAGGCCAGGTTTTCCCTGAGGATTTGTGTCCCCGGGAGGACGGCGAGTTTCTCCTGGGGGGGCAGCGGCAGCCGCAGCAGCGGGAGCAGCTCCGGGGGCTCCAAAACATCCCAAAATAATCCCAAAATAATCCCAAAATTATTCACAAAATAACCCCAAAATAATCCCAAAATATCCCAAAAAATCCCAAAATAATCCCAAAATAATCCCAAAAAATCCCAAAATAACCCCAAATATCCCAAAATAATCCCAAAATATCCCAAAATAATCCCAAAATATCCCAAAATAATCCCAAAATATCCCAAAATAATCCCAAAATATCCCAAAATAACCCCAAAATTATCCCAAAATAATCCCAAAATAATTCACAAAATAATCCCAAAATTATCCCAAAATAATCCCAAAATAATCCTGAAATATCCTAAAATATCCCAAAATATCCCAAAAAGATCCCAAAAAAAATCCTAAAAATTCACAAAAAATTCCCAAAAAATCCCAAAAAAATCCCCAAAATTTCACAAAAAGTCCCAAAAAATCGCAAAAAATTCTGAAAAAAATCCCCAAAAATTCATCCAAAAAATCCCAAAAAATCGCAAAAAAATCTCCAAAAAATCCCAAAAAAATCAAAAAAATTCACAAAAAAATCCCCAAAAAATCCTAAAAAATCCCCCAAAAATTCACAAAAAAATCCCCAAAAATCCCAAAAAATTCACAAAAAAATCCCAAAAATTCCCAAAAAATCCCCAAAAAATCCTCAAAAAATCCCCAAAAAATTCACAAAAAAATCCCCAAAAAATAAAAAAAAATCACAAAAAAATCCTGAAAAAATTCTCAAAAAATCCCCAAAAAAATCAGAAAAAAAATCCCCAAAAAATCCTAAAAAATCCCAAAAAAATCCCAAAAAAATCCCAAAAAAATCCCAAAAAATCCCCAAAAAAATCCCAAAAAAATCCCAAAAAATTCCCAAAAATTCCCAAAAAATCCCCAAAATTCCCCAGAATTCCCAGGAATTGCCAGAATTCCCGACTCACCCAGGCCAGGTTTTCCCTGAGGATTTGTGTCCCCGGGAGGACGGCGAGTTTCCCCTGGGGGGGCAGCGGCAGCCGCAGCAGCGGGAGCAGCTCCGGGGGCTCCAAAACATCCCAAAATAATCCCAAAATAATCCCAAAATAATCCCAAAATAACCCCAAAATAATCCTGAAATATCCCAAAATAATCCCAAAAAAATTCCTAAAAATTCACAAAAAAACTCACAAAAAATTCCCAAAAAATCCCCCAAAAAATCCAAAAAAATTCTCAAAAAAATCCCTAAAAAATCACAAAAAAATCACAAAAAAATCGCCAAAAATTCAGAAAAAAATCCAAAAAAATCCCAAAAAATCCCAAAAATTCTGAAAAAAAATCCCCAAAAATTCATCCAAAAAATCCCAAAAAATCCCTAAAAAATCCGAAAAAAAATCCCCAAAAAATCCCCAAAAATTCACAAAAAAATCCCCAAAAATTCACAAAAAATTCACAAAAAATCCCAAAAAATCCCCAAAAAATCCCCAAAAATTCACAAAAAAATCCCCAAAAATTCACAAAAAAAACACAAAAAATCCCCAAAAAATCCCCAAAAAATTCACAAAAAAATCCCAAAAAAATAAAAAAAAATCACAAAAAACCTGCCGAAAATTCAGAAAAAAATCCCAAAAAAATCCCAAAAAAATCCCCAAAAAAATCCCAAAAAAATCCCAAAAAATCCCAAAAAATCCAAAAAAAATCCCAAAAAAATCCCAAAAAATTCCAAAAAATTCCCAAAAATTCCCAAAAATTCCCAAAACTCCCCAAACCTCCCCAAATTCTGGACTCACCCAGGCCAGGTTTTCCCTGAGGATTTGTGTCCCCGGGAGGACGGCGAGTTTCCCCTGGGGGGGCAGCGGCAGCCGCAGCAGCGGGAGCAGCTCCGGGGGCTCCAAAACACCCCAAAATAATCCCAAAATAATCCCAAAATAATCCCAAAATATCCAAAAATAATCCCAAAATATCCCAAAATAATCCCAAAATAATCCCAAAATAATCCCAAAATAATCCCAAAATATCCAAAAATAATCCCAAAATATCCCAAAATAATCCCAAAATATCCCAAAATAATCCCAAAATAATCCCAAAATAATCCCAAAATAATCCCAAAATAACCCCAAAATATCCCAAAATAATCCCAAAATAATCCCAAAATATCCCAAAATAATCCCAAAATAATCCCAAAATAATCCCAAAATAATTCCAAAAAATCCCAAAATAACCCCAAATATCCCAAAATAATCCCAAAATATCCCAAAATAATCCCAAAATAATCCCAAAATAACCCTAAAATTATCCCAAAATAATCCCAAAATAATTCACAAAATAATCCCAAAATTATCCCAAAATAATCCCAAAATAATCCTGAAATATCCTAAAATATCCCAAAATATCCCAAAAAGATCCCAAAAAAAATCCTAAAAATTCACAAAAAATTCCCAAAAAATCCCAAAAAAATCCCCAAAATTTCACAAAAAAATCCCAAAAAATCCCAAAAAATTCTGAAAAAAATCCCCAAAAATTCATCCAAAAAATCCCAAAAAATCCCAAAAAAATCTCCAAAAAATCCCAAAAAAATCAAAAAAATTCACAAAAAAATCCCCAAAAAATCCTAAAAAATCCCCCAAAAATTCACAAAAAAATCCCAAAAAATCACAAAAAATCCCAAAAAAATCCCCAAAAATCACAAAAAAATCCTCAAAAAATCCTCAAAAAATCCCCAAAAAATTCACAAAAAAATCCCAAAAAAATAAAAAAAAAATCACAAAAAAATTGCCGAAAATTCAGAAAAAAATCCCAAAAAAATCCCAAAAAATCCCCAAAAAAATCCCAAAAAAATCCCAAAAAATTCCCAAAACTCCCCAAAACTCCCCAAAAGTGCCCCAAATTCTGGACTCACCCAGGCCAGGTTTTCCCTGAGGATTTGTGTCCCCGGGAGGACGGCGAGTTTCCCCTGGGGGGGCAGCGGCAGCCGCAGCAGCGGGAGCAGCTCCGGGGGCTCGGCCAGCGCCGGCCGCAGCCTCAGGGAACCTTCCAGAGCTTTCCGCAGCTCCTGGGGGGGAGAGAGGGAAAAATGGGAATTTTGGGGGAAAATTTGGGGATTTTTGGGGGAAAATTTGGGGATTTTGGGGGAAATTTGGGGATTTTTGGGGAGAATTTGGGGGAAAATTGGGGATTTTAGGGGGGTTTTGAGGACAGAAGTTGGGAAAAATTGGGGATTTGGGGGAAAATTTGGGGAATTTTGAGAGAAATTTGGGGATTTTGGGGGAAATTTGGGGATTTTGGGGAAATTTTGGGGGTTTTGGGGGAAAATTTGGGGATTTTGGGGGAAATTTGGGGATTTTGGGGGAAATTTTGGGGGTTTTGGGGGAAAATTTGGGAATTTTGGAGGAAAATTTGGGGATTTTTTGGGAAATTTGGGGATTTTGGGGAAAATTTGGGGATTTTGGGGGAAATTTGGGAATTTTGGAGGAAAATTTGGGGATTTTTGGGGAAATTTGGGGGTTTTGGGGGAAATTTTGGGGGTTTTGGGGGAAATTTTGGGGATTTTGGGGGAAATTTTGGGGATTTTGGGGAAAGTTTGGGGATTTTGGGGGAAATTTTGGGGATTTTGGGGGAAAATTTGGGGATCTTGGGGAAAATTTGGGGATTTTGGGGGAAAATTTGGGGATTTTGGGGAATTATTTGGGGATTTTGGGGGAAGTTTGGGGATTTTGGGGGAAAATTTGGGGATTTTGGGAAAAATTTTGGGATTTTGGGGGAAATTTGGGGGAAAATTTGGGGATTTTGGGGGAAATTTTGGGAATTTTGGGGGAAAATTGGGGATTTTAGGGGAATTTTAGCAGAGTTTTGGGGAGAGATGTTGGGAAAAATTGGGATTTTGGGGAAAAATTTGGGGATTTTGGGGGAAATTTGGGGAATTTTGGGGAAATTTGGGGGGAAATTTGGGAATTTTGGGGGAAATTTGGGGATTTGGGGGAAATTTGGGGAATTTTGGGGAAATTTGGGGGAAAATTGGGATTTTTAGGGGGGTTTGAGGGGAGTTTTGGGGAGAAAAGTTGGGAGAAATGGGAAGTTTGGGAAAATTCTGGGAATTTTGGGGCAATTCTGGGAATTTTGGGGAAAAATCTGGGAATTTTGGGGAAAAATTTGGGGATTTTGGGGAAATTTGGGGAATTTGGGGGAAATTCAGGGATTTTGGGGAATTTTACGGGGATTTTGGGGGATTTGAAGAGAGAAACTTGAGGAATTTTGGGGAATTTTGGGAAAAATGGGGAATTTTGGGGAAATCCCGGGAATTTTGGGGGAGATTTGGGGGGAATTTTGGGAGATTTTAGGGGAATTTAAGATGAGTTTGGGGAAATTTGGGTGAATTTGGGTGAATTTGGGGGAATTTGGGGGAATTTGGGGGGATTTGAGGGAGAAATTTGGGATAAATTTGGGGATTTTAGGGTGAGTTTGGGGAAATTTGGGGGAATTTGGGTGAATTTGGGGGAATTTGGGGGAATTTGGGGGGATTTGAGGGAGAAATTCGGGATAAATTTGGGGATTTTAGGGGAAATTAGGGTGAGTTTGGGGAAATTTGGGTGAATTTGGGTGAATTTGGGGGGATTTGAGGGAGAAATTTGGGATAAAATTGGGGATTTTAGGGTGAGTTTGGGGAAATTTGGGTGAATTTGGGTGAATTTGGGGGAATTTGGGGGGATTTGAGGGAGAAATTTGGGATAAATTTGGGGATTTTAGGGGAAATTAGGGTGAGTTTGGGGAAATTCGGGGGGATTTGGGGGAATTTAGGGGATTTGAGGGTGAAATTTGGGGGATTTGGGGGAATTTTGGGTGAATTTTGAGGGTTTGATGGACTTTGAGGGAGAAATTTGGGGGATTTGGGAGGTCTGGGGAGACTTCAAAGATTTCTGGGAGGGGGATTTGAAGTTTTTTTAGGGGAAATTTGGGGGATTTTGGGGTTTGAGGAGAGCTCACCTGGAGAGACCCCAAATCTGGGGGGGCTTTGGGTGGGTCTGGCATCACCTGAGGAAGAGGAAAAAAGCAAAACTTGGGGAAATTTTAGGACTTTACAGAGAATTTTGAGGATTTTAGGGAGGGTCTGAAGGTCTGAGATTCCCCCAAAATTGGGTTCAGAGCGATTTAGGAAGATTTTGGGGCGATTTCAGCCAAATTTGGTGCATTTTACTTTGTTTTTTTAATCCTCTTTCAACCCCTAATTTTAAAGTTGTTTGCAGACTTTGGAACCTTTTAAAAACCCCAAATTGAAGGGGATTTTGGGACCCCTTTGCACACCCAATTTTAAAGATGTTTCGAAGCTCTGAAGCCCCTGAATCCCCCCAAAATTTGAGGCGATTTCGGGGATGTTTTGGGGTGTCTTAAATCTCCTCATCCCCCCCAAATTTAGAACTGGTTTCCACCCCGTTAACCGCAAAATTTGTGAAGCTTTTCGAGAACTTTTCGGGCTTTTTTAGGGGGATCCGGAGCTGTTTTATGGACCTGAGGGGGCCAAAATTAATGAGATTTTTGAGGGGGGGGGGGGGGTGGGGGTGATCTTTAAATGAATGCGAGGGTGAGGCGCCCCTTCACCCCCACACCCCCCCGCAAGTTCGTGAGGATTTTTGGGGTGTTTTCGAGGATTTTGGAGTTTTTACAACCCTCCCAAATTTGAGGCGGGGTCGCCCCCCCGTTTTTACCTCAGGGAGCGGCGGCGGATCCAAAATGGCGGCGCGGCCTGAGGGAGGGGGGAGAAAGTGGGCGTGGCTTCCCCTCTGTGACGTCATTCCCTCACTCCTGCCCTTACTTAAGATGGCGGTCGGCGCTTTCCTTTACAGTGCGCATGCGCCAGCTCAATCCGCGCTCCTATTGGCCGATCCTTTTCCCGCCTCTCTCCTCATTGGCCACGCCCATGTAAGGGCAGCCCTTCAGCAAAATGGCGTTTCCCGCCTTTCCAAACCGACCAATCAGAAGCGTCGCTTTCGGCGGGAAACGCCCCCCTCAGCGCCGCTTAAGCCCCGCCCACCTTCCCCTCATCCCTCAGGCCGCCATGATGGCGGCGGCGACCCCGCGGCTGCGGCCGCTGCTCCGCTCCCTCACAATTCAGGTAAACCGGGAGCGGGAATAATTTTTTGGGAATGTTATGACGTCAAAACGGTTTTGACGTCATCGTTTATCCCGGTTTTTGGTTTTTTTTGGGAAGAGGTTTCGGGGTCCCCTTTGGAGCTGCGGAGCCGCCCCCGGGTTGGGCCCGGCCGTGAGGGGAGTGGCGAGCGCGGGAGAGCAGGTGAGGATTTAAAGGGGAAATTTTGGGGGTTTTTGGGGCTTTTTTGTGGAAATTTGAGGGAAAATCGGGCGGTTTTGGGGTCACAGTGGAATTTTTGGGTCAAATTTTGGGGGTTTTGGTTAAATTTGGGGGATTTTGGGGTCAAATTTGGGGGCTTTGGGGTCAAATTTTGAGTTTTTGGGGTTAAAATTGGACGGGTTTTGGTCGGGTTTTGAGGCTCTGAGGGGGAATTTGGGGTCTGGGGTTAAATTTTGGCATTTTTGGGTCAAATTTCGGGGTTTTTTGGGAAATTTGAGGGAAAATCGGGCGGTTTTGGGGTCACGTTGGATTTTTTGGGTTAAATTTTGGAGGTTTTGGTCAAAAATTGGGATTTTTTGGGTCAAAAATTGGGATTTTTTGGTCAAATTTTGAGTTTTTGGGGTTAAAATTGGGCGGGTTTGGGGCGGGTTTTGAGGCTCTGAGGGGAAATTTGGGGTCTGGGGTTAAATTTTGGCATTTTTGGGTCAAATTTCGGGTTTTTTGGGATTTTTTGAGGGAAAATTTGGCGGTTTTGGGGTCACAGTGGAATTTTTGGGTCAAATTTTGGGGGTTTTGGTTAAATTTGGGGCGTTTGGGGTCAAAATTTGGGATTTTGGGAGTGACAATTGGGCGGGTTTTGAGGTCCTGAGGGGAAATTTGGGGTCTGGGGTTAAATTTTGGCAACTTTGGCATTAAATTTTGGGTTTTTTTGGTTTTTTTTGTGGAAATTTGAGGGAAAATTTGGCGGTTTTGGGGTCACAGTGGAATTTTTGGGTCAAATTTTGGGGGTTTTGGTTAAATTTGGGGGATTTTGGGGTCAAATTTGGGGGCTTTGGGGTCAAATTTTGAGTTTTTGGGGTTAAAATTGGGGCGGGTTTTGGTCGGGTTTTGAGGCTCTGAGGGGGAATTTGGGGTCTGGGGTTAAATTTTGGCATTTTTGGGGTCAAATTTTGAGTTTTTGGGGTTTTTTTGTGGAAATTTGAGGGCAAATTTGTCGGGTTTGGGGTCACGTTGGAATTTTTGGGTCAAATTTTGGAGGTTTTGGTTAAATTTGGGAGTTTTGGGATCAAATTTTGGGGTTTTGGGTTCAAATTTTGGGGTTTTGAGGTAAAAATTTGGGATTTTGGGTTCAAATTTTGGGGTTTTTTGGGTTTTTTGTGGAAATTTGAGGGAAAATTTGGCGGTTTTGGGGTCACGTTGGAATTTTTGGGTCAAATTTTGAGGGTTTTGGTTAAATTTGGGGCGTTTGGGGTCAAATTTTGGGGTTTTGGGTTCAAATTTTGGGGTTTTGAGGTCAAAATTTGGGATTTTGGGTTCAAATTTTGGTTTTTTTTGGGTTTTTTGTGGAAATTTGAGGGAAAATCGGGCGGTTTTGGGGTCACGTTGGATTTTTTGGGTTAAATTTTGGAGGTTTTGGTCAAAAATTGGGATTTTTTGGTCAAAATTTGGGGTTTTGGGGGTTAAAATTGGGCGGGTTTGGGGCGGGTTTTGAGGCTCTGAGGGGGAAATTTGGGGTCTGGGGTTAAATTTTGGCATTTTTGGGTCAAATTTCGGGGTTTTTTGTGGAAATTTGAGGGAAAATTTGGCGGTTTTGGGGTCACATTGAAATTTTTGGGTCAAATTTTGAGGGTTTTGGTTAAATTTGGGGTCAAAATTTGGGGTTTTGGGAGTTACAATTGGGCGGGTTTTGAGGTCCTGAGGGGAAATTTGGGGTCTGGGGTTAAATTTTGGCAACTTTGGCATTAAATTTTGGGTTTTTTTGGTTTTTTTTGTGGAAATTTGAGGGAAAATTTGGCGGTTTTGGGGTCACAGTGGAATTTTTGGGTCAAATTTTGGGGGTTTTGGTTAAATTTGGGGGATTTTGGGGTCAAATTTGGGGGCTTTGGGGTCAAATTTTGAGTTTTTGGGGTTAAAATTGGGGCGGGTTTTGGTCGGGTTTTGAGGCTCTGAGGGGGAATTTGGGGTCTGGGGTTAAATTTTGGCATTTTTGGGTCAAATTTCGGGGTTTTTGGGATTTTTTGTGGGAAATTTTTGCGGTTTTGGGGTCGCGTTGGAATTTTTGGGTCAAATTTTGGGGGTTTTGGTTAAATTTGGGGGTTTTGGGGTCAAATTTTGAGTTTTTGGGGTTAAAATTTTAGGGTTTTGAGGTCAAAATTTGGGATTTTGGGTTCAAATTTTGGGTTTTTTTGGGTTTTTTGTGGAAATTTGAGGGAAAATCGGGCGGTTTTGGGGTCACGTTGGATTTTTGGGTTAAATTTTGGAGGTTTTGGTCAAAAATTGGGAATTTTTGGTCAAAAATTGGGGTTTTGGGGGTTAAAATTGGGCGGGTTTGGGGCGGGTTTTGAGGCTCTGAGGGGGAAATTTGGGGTCTGGGGTTAAATTTTGGCATTTTTGGGTCAAATTTGGGGGTTTTTTGGGATTTTTTGAGGGAAAATTTGGCGGTTTTGGGGTCACGTTGGAATTTTTGGGTCAAATTTTGGGGGTTTTGGTAAAATTTGGGGGTTTTGCGGTCAAATTTTGGGGTTTTGAGGTCAAAATTTGGGGTTTTGGGGTCAAATTTTGATGTTTTGGTCAAATTTTGGGTCAGATCTTTCAGGTTTTGGTCAAATTTTTGGATTTTGGGTCAAACTTGGAGGATTTAGGTGAAATTTTGGTCTCAAATTTGATTTTTGATCCCAAATTTGGGGTTTTTTGGGCCAAACTTTCGCGGTCTTGATGAAATTTTGGAATAAAATTGAATTTTGGGGCTTTTTGGGTCAAACTTTGAGGATTTTGGTGAAATTTTGGTCTCAAATTTCATTTTTTGCCTCAAATTTGGGTTTTTTTGGGTCAAACTTTGTGATTTTGGTCTCAAATTTAATTTTTGATCCCAAATTTGGGTTTTTTTGGGCCAAACTTTCGTGATTTTGGTCAAATTTTTGCCCAGATTTGATTTTTGGCCTCAAATTTGGGTTTTTTTGGGTCAAACTTTGTGATTTTGGTCTCAAATTTAATTTTTGATCCCAAATTTGGGGTTTTTTGGGCCAAACTTTCGCGATTTTGGTCGAATTTAGGTCTCAAATTTGATTTTTGGCCTCAAATTTTGTGGGTTTTGGGCCAAATTTTCACGATTTTGGTAAAACCAGGGAGTCCCCTGCTCCGATTTTATTTTTTTCACCCCGAAAATTCACATTTTTTTGGGGTAAAATCCCCAAATTTTCTCATTTTAACCCTTTTGTTTCCCCCCCCAGCCCCTCCCCCTCCCTTCCCCTCCCCCCTCCCCCTCCCCTCCCCCCCCCCGCCCTTCCAGAAGCGCCGGAATTTTCCGGAAAAATCCCGAATTTGGAGGAGCTGGGGCTGGGCGGGGCCACGCCCGTGGGAATGATCCAGAACCTTCTGGAATGGCTGCACCTGGAGCTGGGGCTGCCCTGCTGGGGGGCCATCGCCGCAGGTGGGGAACAAACGGAGATTTTGGGGGAAAAACGGGGGGTTTTGGGAAAAAATGGGATTTTGGGAAAAAAAATGGAATTTTTTGGGGAAAAAATGGGATTTTTTGGGGGAAAAAAATGGGATTTTTTTGGGAAGAAATTTGGGTTTTTTGAGAAAAAATTGGGATTTTTTTTGAAAAAAAAATGCGATTTTTGGGGGTAAAAATTGGGATTTTTTGGAATAAAATTGGGATTTTTTGGGGAAAAAATTTGGGTTTTTTTGAGAAAAAATTTAGGATTTTTTGGGGAAAAAAATTTGGATTTTTTGGGGAAAAATTGGGATTTTTTGGGGAAAAATTTGGGTTTTTTGGGGAAAAAATTTTGGGTTTTTTGGGGAAAAAATTTGGGGGTTTTGGGGAAAAATTGGGATTTTTTTTGGGAAAATGGGATTTTTTTGGGGAAAAAAATGTGATTTTTTGGGAAGAAATTTGGGTTTTTTGGGAAAAAATTGGGATTTTTTGGGGGAAAAAAATGGGATTTTTGGGGGAAAAAATTGGGATTTTTTTGGGGAAAAAAATGGGATTTTTTGGGGAAAAAATTTGGATTTTTTTTGGAAAAATTGGTATTTTTTTGGAAAAAAATTGGGATTTTTTTGGAGGAAAAATTGGGATTTTTTTTGGGAAAAATTTGGGATTTTTTGGGGGAAAAATTTGGGATTTTTTGGGGAAAAATTGGATTTTTTGGGGAAAAAATTAGGGATTTTTTGGGGAAAAAATGGGGATTTTTTGGGGGAAAAATTGGGATTTTTGGAGGAAAATGGGATTTTTTGAGGAAAAATTGGGATTTTTTGGGAAAAAATTTGGGGTTTTTGGGGAAAAAATTGGGATTTTTTGGGGAAAATTTGGGATTTTTTGGTGAAAATTTGGATTTTTTGGTAAAAAATTGGGGTTTTTTGGGGAAAAAATGAATTTTTTGAGCAAAATTGGGATTTTTGGGGAAAAAATGTGATTTTGGTGGAAAATTGGGATTTTTGGGAGAAAATTGGCAGATTTTGGTAAAAAATTCTGAATTTTTGGTGAAAATTGGGATTTTTTTGGTGGAAAACTGGGATTTTTTGGGAAAAAATTGGATTTTTTTGGGTAAAATTGATTTTTTTGGTAGAAAATCGGTGATTTTGGTGAAAATGGTGATTTTTGTTGGGAAAGTTTTGTTTTTGGGGATGTTTTGGGTGGAGTTTTGATGTTTTTGGGGGGGAATTTGGGAGGAGCTGGGGCTGGGCGGGGCCACGGCCGTGGGAATGATCCAGAACCTTCTGGAATGGCTGCACCTGGAGCTGGGGCTGCCCTGCTGGGGGGCCATCGCCGCAGGTGGGGAACAAACGGAGATTTTGGGGGAAAAACGGGGGGTTTTGGGAAAAAATGGGATTTTGGGAAAAAATGGGGATTTTTTGGGGGAAAAATTTGGATTTTTTTGGAAAAAATTGGGATTTTTTGGGGAAAAAATGGGATTTTTTTTGGGAAAATGGGATTTTTTGGGGGGAAAAAAATGGGATTTTTTTGGGAAGAAATTTGGGTTTTTTGGGAAAAATTTGGGATTTTTTGGGGGAAAAAACTGGGATTTATTTGAGAAAAAAATAGGATTTTTTTGGGGAAAAAAATGGGATTTTTTGGGGGAAAAATTGGGATTTTTTGGGGCAAAATGGGATTTTTTGGGGAAAAAAATTGGGATTTTTTGATGAAAAATTGGGATTTTTTTGGAAAAAAATGGGATTTTTTGGGGAAAAATGGGTTTTTTTTGGGGGAAAAAACTGGGATTTTTTGGGGAAAAAATTTGGGGTTTTTTGAGAAAAAATTGGGATTTTTGGGGAAAAAATTGGGGTTTTTGGGGAAAAAATTGCATTTTTGGGAGAAAATTGGGATTTTTTGGGAGAAAAATTGGGATTTTCTTGGCAAAAAAATGCGAATTTTGGGAAAAAATTTAGTATTTTTTGTTTAAAAAAAAATTGAAATTTTGGGGGGAAAAAATTGGAATTTTGGGAAAAAATGTGATTTTGGGAAAAAAAATGGGATTTTTTGGGGAAAAATTAGGATTTTTTGGTAAAAAAATGGGACTTTTTGGAGAAAAATTGGGATTTTTTGAGAAAAAATTGAGGTTTTTGGGGAAAAAATGGGAATTTTGGGAGAAAATTTGCAGGTTTTGGGGAAAAATTCTGAATTTTTGGTGAAAATTTGGATTTTTTTGGTGAAAATTGGGAATTTTTTGTAGAAAATCGTGGATTTTGGTGAAAATGGTGATTTTTGTTGGCAAAGTTTTGTTTTTGGGGTTTTTGGGGATGTTTTGGGTGGAGTTTTGATGTTTTTGGGGGGGAATTTGGGAGGAGCTGGGGCTGGGCGGGGCCACGGCCGTGGGAATGATCCAGAACCTTCTGGAATGGCTGCACCTGGAGCTGGGGCTGCCCTGCTGGGGGGCCATCGCCGCAGGTGGGGAACAAACGGAGATTTTGGGGGAAAAAACGGGGGGTTTTGGGAAAAAATGGGATTTTGGGAAAAAATGGGGATTTTGGGAAAAAAATGGGATTTTGGGGAAAAAAATGGGATTTTTTGAGGGAAAAATGAGGTTTTTTTGGGGGAAAAAATGGGATTTTTTTGGGGAAAAAATGGGATTTTTTTTGGAAAAAATTGGGATTTTTTTGGGGAAAAATTGGGATTTTTTTTGAGAAGAAATTTGGGTTTTTTGGGAAAAAATTGGGGTTTTTTTGGGGGGAAAAAATGGGAGTTTTTTGGAAAAAAAATGGGATTTTTTGGGGAAAAAAAATGAAATTTTTGGGAGAAAATTGGGATTTTTTGGGGAAAAATTGGGATTTTTTGGGGAAAAAATGGGATTTTTTGGGAAAAAATTTGGGATTTTTTTGAAATAAAATTGGGGTTTTTGGGGGAAAAAATGGGATTTTTTTGGGGAAAAATGTGGGGTTTTTTGAGAAAAAATTGGGATTTTTTTTGGGGAAAAAATTTGGGGTTTTTTTGGGAAAAAATTGGGATTTTTGGGGAAAAATTTGGGTTTTTTTTGGGGAAAAATTGTGATTTTTTGGGGGGGAAAAAATGGGATTTTTTGGGGAAAATATTTGGGATTTTTTGGGGAAAAAATTTGGGATTTTTTGGTAAAAAATGGAGTTTTTGGGAGAAAAAATGAATTTTTTTGAGCAAAATTGGGATTTTTGGGGAAAAAATGTGATTTTGGTGGAAAATTGGGATTTTTGGGAGAAAATTTGCAGGTTTTGGGGAAAAATTCTGAATTTTTGGTGAAAATTGGGATTTTTTGGTAAAAAATTGGATTTTTTGGTGAAAATTGATTTTTTTGGTAGAAAATCGGTGATTTTGGTGAAAATGGTGATTTTTGTTGTCAAAGTTTTGTTTTTGGGGTTTTTGGGGATGTTTTGGGTGGAGTTTTGATGTTTTTGGGGGGGAATTTGGGAGGAGCTGGGGCTGGGCGGGGCCACGGCCGTGGGAATGATCCAGAACCTTCTGGAATGGCTGCACCTGGAGCTGGGGCTGCCCTGCTGGGGGGCCATCGCCGCAGGTGGGGAACAAACGGAGATTTTGGGGGAAAAACGGGGGGTTTTGGGAAAAAATGGGATTTTGGGGAAAAATGGGATTTTTTTGGGGGAAAATGGGGATTTTTTTGAGAAAATTTGGGGCTTTTGGGGGAAAAATTTGGGAATTTTTGGGAAAAAATTGGGATTTTTTGGGGAAAAAAATTTGGATTTTTTGGGGGAAAAAAATGGGATTTTTGGGGGAAAAATTTGGATTTTTTGGGGAAAAAAATGGGATTTTTTTGGGAAGAAATTTGGGTTTTTTGGGAAAAAAATGGGATTTTTTTGGGGAAAAAATTTGGGATTTTTTTGAGAAAAATTTGGGATTTTTTTGAAATAAAATTGGGAATTTTTTTTTGGAAAAAAATGCGATTTTTGGGGGGAAAATTGGGGGTTTTGGGGGGAAAATTTGGGGTTTTTTGGGAGAAAAATTGGGATTTTTTTGAGAAAAAATTGGGATTTTTTGGGGAAAAAGTTTGGGATTTTTTTTGGAAAAATTGGGATTTTTTTGGGGAAAAAATGGGATTTTTTTGGTGAAAATTGGGAATTTTTGGTAAAAAATTGGATTTTTTGGTGAAAATTGATTTTTTTGGGTAGAAAATCGGGGATTTTGGTGAAAACGGTGATTTTTGTTGTCAAAGTTTTGTTTTTGGGGTTTTTGGGGATGTTTTGGGTGGAGTTTTGATGTTTTTGGGGGGGAATTTGGGAGGAGCTGGGGCTGGGCGGGGCCACGGCCGTGGGAATGATCCAGAACCTTCTGGAATGGCTGCACCTGGAGCTGGGGCTGCCCTGCTGGGGGGCCATCGCCGCAGGTGGGGAACAAACGGAGATTTTGGGGGAAAAACGGGGGGTTTTGGGAAAAAATGGGATTTTTTGGGGGAAAAAATGGGGATTTTGGGAAAAAAAATGGGATTTTTTGGGGAAAAAATGGGATTTTTTGAGAAATTTGGGGTTTTTTGGGGAAGAAATTGGGATTTTTTGGAGAAAAAATTGGGATTTTTTGGGAGAAAAATTGGGATTTTTTTGGGAAAAAATTGGGATTTTGGGGAAAAATTGGGATTTTGGGGAAAATTGGGATTTTTTCAGTGAAAATTGAGGATTTTTGGGTGAAAATTTGGGTTTTTTGGGAAAAAATTTGGATTTTGGGGGAAAAATTGAAATTTTGGTAAAAAATTGGGATTTTTGGGGGAAAAATTGGGAATTTTGGGAAAAAATTGGCAGGTTTTGGGGAAAAATTCTGAATTTTTGCTGAAAATTGGGATTTTTTGGGAAAAAATTGGGATTTTTTTTGGAAAAAATTGGGATTTTTTTGAGAAAAAATTGGGATTTTTTGGAAAGAAATTGGGATTTTTTTGGGGGAAAAAAATGGGATTTTTTGGGGAAAAAATGGGATTTTTTGGGGAAAAAATTGGGACTTTTTTGAGAAAAAAATGGGATTTTTTGAGAAAAAAATTGGGATTTTTTGGGGAAAAAATTGGGATTTTTTGGGGAAAAAATTGGGATTTTTGGGGGAAAAATTTGGGATTTTTTGAGAAAAAATTGGGATTTCTTGGGGAAAAATTTGGATTTTTTGGGGAAAAAATGGGATTTTTAGGGGAAAAAAATGGGATTTTTGGGGAAAAAAATGGGATTTTTTGGGAGAAAAAAATTGGGATTTTTTGGGAAAAAAATGGGATTTTTTGGGGAAAAATTGGGATTTTTTGGGGAAAAAAATGAAATTTTTGGGAAAAAAATTGGGAATTTTTTGAGGAAAATTTGGGATTTTTGGGGGGAAAATTGGGTTTTTTGGGAAAAAAATTGGATTTTGGGGGAAAAAATTGATATTTTGGTAAAAAATTGGGATTTTTTTGGGAAAAAATTCGGGTTTTTTGGGGAGAAAAAATTGTGATTTTTGGGGAAAAAATTGGTATTTTTTCAGTGAAAATTCAGGATTTTTGGGTGAAAATTTGGGTTTTTTGGGAAAAAATTTGGATTTTGGGGGAGAAATTGAAAATTTGGTAAAAAATTGGGAATTTTTGGGGAAAAATTGGGAATTTTGGGATATAATTGGCAGGTTTTCGGGAAAAATTCTGAATTTTTGGTGAAAATTTGGGATTTTTTGGTAAAAAATTGGATTTTTTTGGGTAAAATTGATTTTTTTGGTAGAAAATCGGTGATTTTGGTGAAAATGGTGATTTTTGTTGGGAAAGTTTTGTTTTTGGGGTTTTTGGGGATGTTTTGGGTGGAGTTTTGATGTTTTTGGGGGGGAATTTGGGAGGAGCTGGGGCTGGGCGGGGCCACGGCCGTGGGAATGATCCAGAACCTTCTGGAATGGCTGCACCTGGAGCTGGGGCTGCCCTGCTGGGGGGCCATCGCCGCAGGTGGGGAACAAACGGGGATTTTGGGGGAAAAACGGGGGGTTTTGGGAAAAAATGGGATTTTGGGGAAAAATGGGGATTTTGGGAAAAAAAAATGGGATTTTTTTGGGAAAAATTTGGGGTTTTTTGAGAAAAAATTGGGATTTTTGGGGGAAAAAATGGGATTTTTTGGGGGAAAAAATTGGGATTTTTTGGGGAAAAATTTGGGGTTTTTTGGGAGAAAAATTGGGATTTTTGGGGGAAAAATTTTGGATTTTTTGAGAAAAAATTGGGATTTTTTGGGGAAGAAATGGGATTTTTTGGGGAAAAAATGGGATTTTTTGGGGAAAAAGTTGGGATTTTTTGGGAGAAAATTTGGGTTTTTGGGAAAAAATTGGGATTTTTTGGGGAAAAATTTGGGGTTTTTTGGGGAAAAAATTTGGGGGTTTTGGGGAAAAATTGGGATTTTTTTGGGGAAAAAATTTGGATTTTTTGGGGGAAAAATTTGAGATGTTTTGGGGAAAAATTGGGATTTTTGAAGGGAAAATTTGGGATTTTTTGCGAAAAAGTTGGGATTTTTTTGGGAAAAAATGGGATTTTTTGGGGAAAAAATTGGGATTTTTGGGGGAAAAATTTGGATTTTTTAGGGAAAAATTGGGATTTTTGGGGGAAAAAATTGGGATTTTTTTGAGAAAATTTGGGGTTTTTTGGGGAAAAAAATGGGATTTTTTGGAATAAAATTGGGATTTTTTGGGGAAAAAATTGGGATTTTTTTGGGAAAAAAATGGGATTTTTTGGGGGAAAAATGGGATTTTTTGGGGGAAAAATTTGGGGTTTTTGGGAAAAAAATTTGGGTTTTTTTGAGAAAAAATTGGGATTTTTTGGGAAAAAATTGGGATTTTTTTTAAATAAAATTGGTATTTTTTGGGGGAAAAAATTGGGATTTTTTGGGAAAAAATTGGGATTTTTGGGGGGAAAAATTTGGGATTTTTTTTGGGAAAAAATTGGGATTTTGGGGAAAAAATGGGATTTTTTGGGAAAAAAAATTGGGATTTTTGGGGGAAAAATTTGGGATTTTTTGGGAAAAAATTGGGATTTTTGGAGGGAAAAATTTGGGATTTTTTTGGGGGAAAAATTGGGATTTTGGGGGAAAAATTGGGGCTTTTTTTGGGAAAAGAAATGTCGATTTTTGGTCTAAATCAGATTAAAAAACTGTAATTTTGACCCTAATTCCCCCATTTTTTCCCCAAATTCCGCCATTTTTTCACCATTTTTCCCCAAATTTTTTCCCTTTTCACCCAAAATTTTGCGATTTCACCCCAAATTTTGTTGTTTTTTTTATCTTTTCAGGCACGGTTGGGGCCCGTCTCCTCCTGCTGCCCCTGGTGCTGCGTGGCCAGCGCGAGGCCGCCCGTCTCTCCCGCCACCTCCCGCAGCTCCAGCGCCTCTCCCAGCGCCTGGCCGAGGCGCGGCGCGGCGCCGACGCCAACCAGGGTGGGCGTGGCTTCCATTTTGGGGCGATTTCACAAAGTTTTGGGACTTTTGGGGCGAAATTTCGGTGAAAAAAGACCAAAAAAAGTGAAAAAAATGGGGTTAAAATGGCTAAAAATGGAAAATTAGGGGCGTGGCTTAAGAAATGTGGGCGTGGCTTAAGTGGGTGTGGCTTAAGGGGCGTGGCCTTAAAATTTGGTGAAGATTTGGGACCTTTTGGGCGAAATTTGGGTGAAAAAAGTCCAAAAAATGGGGTAAAAATGGCTAAAAATGGCAATAAGTGGGCGTGGCTTAAGAAATGTGGGCGTGGCTTAATTGGGTGTGGCCTAAAGGGGCGTGGCTTTAATTTTGGGGTAATTTCGTGAAGTTTTGGGACTTTTGGGTGAAATTTGGGTGAAAAAAGACCAAAAAATGGGGTAAAAATGGCCAAAAATGGAAATTTGGGGGCGTAACTTAAGGGATGTGGGCGTGGCTTAAGTGGGTGTGGGTGTGGCTTAAGTGGGTGTGGCCTAAAGGGGCGTGGCTTCAATTTTGGGGTGATTTTGTGAAGTTTTGGGACATTGGGGCGAAATTTGGGTGAAAAAAGACCAAAAAATGGGGTCAAAATGGCTAAAAATGGAGATTTGGGGGCGTGGCTTAAGAAATGTGGGCGTGGCTTAAGTGGGTGTGGCTTAGGGGGCGTGGCCTTAAAATTTGGTGAAGATTTGGGACCTTTTGGGCGAAATTTGGGTGAAAAAAGGCGAAAAAATGGGGTAAAAATGACCAAAAATGGAATTTTGGGGGCGTGGCTTAAGGGATGTGGGCGTGGCTTAAGTGGGTGTGGCCTAAAGGGGCGTGGCTTAAAATTTGGTGAAGATTTGGGACCTTTTGGGCGAATTTTGGGTGAAAAAAAGTGAAAAAATGGGGTAAAAATGGCTAAAAATGGAGATTTGGGGGCGTGGCTTAAGAAAGGTGGGCGTGGCTTAAGAAAGGTGGGCGTGGCTTAAGTGGGTGTGGCCTAAGGGGGCGTGGCTTCAATTTTGGGGTGATTTCGTGAAGTTTTGGGACTTTTGGGGCGAAATTTGGGTGAAAAAAGGCGAAAAAATGGGGTAAAAATGGCTAAAAATGGAGATTTGGGGGCGTGGCTTAAGAAATGTGGGCGTGGCTTAAGTGGGTGTGGCCTAAGGGGGCGTGGCTTCAATTTTGGGGCGATTTCACGAAGTTTTGGGACTTTTGGGGTGAAATTTGGGTGAAAAAAGGCGAAAAAATGGGGTTAAAATGGCTAAAAATGGAGATTTGGGGGCGTGGCTTAAGGGATGTGGGCGTGGCTTAAAGGGTGTGGGCGTGGCTTAAGTGGGTGTGGCCTAAGGGGGCGTGGCTTTAAATTTGGGGTGATTTCACGAAGTTTTGGGACTTTTGGGGCGAAATTTGGGTGAAAAAAGGCGAAAAAACGGGGTAAAAATGCCCAAAAATGGAAATTTGGGGGCGTGGCTTAAAGGTTTTGGGGGCGTGGCTTCAAAATTGGGGGCGTGGCTTCAAATTTGGCGGGAAAAAAGGCCCCAAAATGAGTTTGAAAGGGGGCGTGGCCTAACCCAGAGTGGGAGGGGCTTGGTTTATTCCATATATGGGCATGGAGTGGGCGGGGCTTCTTCTTAAAGGGACCTCGCCCCATTTTAATTTTTGGGTTTTTTTCACCATTTTTTAATGGTTTTTCCCCCAATTTTTGGTGGGCGTGGCTTGGCCTAAAAGGGGGCGTGGCCTCCCTTAAGTGTTTATTCCATATATGGGCATGGAGTGGGCGTGGCTTCTTCTTAAAGGGACCTCACCCCATTTTAACTTTTGTTATTTTTTTACCATTTTTTGATTTTTTCCCCCAATTTTTTGTGGGCGTGGCTTGGTCAAAAAGGGGGCGTGGCCTCCCTTAAATGTTTATTCCATATATGGGCATGGAGTGGGCGTGGCTTCTTCTTAAAGGGACCTCACCCCATTTTAACTTTCATTATTTTTTTACCATTTTTTGATGCTTTTATGTTAATTTTTTGTGGGCGTGGCTTGGTCAAAAAGGGGCGTGGCCTCCCTTAAATGTTTATTCCATATATGGGCATGGAGTGGGTGTGGCTTCTTCTTAAAGGGACCTCACCCCATTTTAACTTTCGTTATTTTTTTACCGTTTTTTATCGTTTTTTCCCCCAATTTTTTGTGGGCGTGGCCGGTCTGAGGTGGGCGTGGCCTCACCTACGTGTGCATTCCATATATGGACATTGAGTGGGCGTGGCTTGTTCTTAAAGGGACCTCACCCCATTTTAACTTTTGTTATTTTTTTACCATTTTTTGGGGTTTTTTTACCGTTTTTTAATGTTTTTTTCCCCAATTTTTTGTGGGCGTGGCTTGGTCAAAAAGGGGCGTGGCCTCCCTTAATTGCTTATTCCATATATGGGCATGGGGTGGGCGTGGCTTGTTCTTAAAGGGACCTCACCCCATTTTAACTTTCGTTATTTTTTTACCGTTTTTTATCGTTTTTCCCCCCAATTTTTTGTGGGCGTGGCCAGGGTGGGCGTGGCTTGGTGGCCACGCCCCTTCCAGGCTGACCACGCCCCCTTTTTTAACCCCTCAGTGGCCATGGCTTACTCGGAGCTGGTGTCGTACCAGCGGCGCCACGACGTGAATCCGCTCCGGGGTTTCCTGGTGCCCCTCGTGCAGGTTTGGATAAAAATCCCGAAAAAAATTTGGGAATCGACCCAAAAAATCTGGGAATTGTCACAAAAAAATTTGGGAATTGTCCCGAAAAAAATTTGGGAATTTTTTTGAAAAAATCTGGGAATTAACCCCCAAAAAAATCTGGGAATTAACCTAAAAAATTTGGGAATTGTCCCAAAAAAATCTGGGAATTAACCCGAAAAAAATCTGGGAATTGTCACCAAAAAAAATCTGGGAATTGTCACAAAAAATTTGGGAATTAACCCCAAAAAAATCTGGGAATTAACCCCAAAAAAATTTGAGAATTAACGCAAAAAATTTGAGAATTAACCCAAAAAATTGGGGAATTAACGGAAGAAAGTTGAGACTTTCTCCTAAAAAAAAATTTGGAATCATCCCCAAAAAAATGTGAGAATTGTCCTGAAAAAAATAGGATTTAACCCAAAAAATTTGAGAATTAACTCAAAAAATTGGGGAATTTATGGAAAAAAATTGGGAGTTAAGAGAAACAAACTTCAGAATAAAACCTTGAAATAATGGGATAAAAAATATTAAAAAAAAACCCCCAAAATTCCCAAATTTCCTGAGATTTTTCCCAGAATTTTAAGGAATCACAGACTCCATAAATCCCTTGAAAGTTCGAAAAAAATCACTTTAAAAATCAAGAAAAAGTGTCCAAAAAATCAGAAAAAATTCAGAAAAAAATAAGAAAAAATTCCCAAAAAATTTCCAAAAAAATACAGAAAAATCCCCCAAAATTCCCAAATTTTTCTGGATTTTTCCCTGATTTTGGGGATTCCAGAGCAAAAAAATTCCTTGAAAATTCAAAAAAAACCAGTTAAAAAATCAAGAAAAAACCACCAAAAATCAGGAAAAAACCAAAAAAAAATCAGAAAAAAATTGGAAAAAAATCTTTAAAAAAAATTATAAAAAAATATAAAATAATCCCCAAAATTTCCCAAATTTTTTTGGATTTTTCCCTGATTTTGGGGAATCCCAGACCAAATAAATCTCTTGAAAATTCAACAAAAAATCCATTAAAGATCAAGAAAAAAAGTGAAAAAAAATCAGAAAAAAACCCAAAAAAATCAGAAAAAAATCAGAAAAAGCAAAAAAGAGAATTCAAAAAAAATACAAAAAATCCCCCAAAATTCCCCAATTTTTCTGGAATTTTCCCTGGTTTTGGGGGAATCCAGACCCAATAAATCTCTTAAAAATTCGAAAAATATCACTTGAAAGATCAAGAAAAAATGTGAAAAAACACAGAAAAAAACCCAAAAAAACCCCCAAAAAATCTGAAAAAAAATCAGAAAAAATTCCCAAAAAAATTCCAAAAAAGTACGAAAAATCCCCCAAAATTCCCAAATTTTTCTGGATTTTTCCCTGATTTTGGGGATTCCCAGACCAAATAAATCCCTTGAAAATTCATAAAAAATCACTTAAAAAATCAAGAAAAAATGTGAAAAAAACCTGAAAAAAATCAGAAAAAAATCAGAAAAAATTCCAAAAAAATTAAAAAAAAATTAAAAAAAAATTAAAAAAAAACCCAAAAAATCCCCCAAAATTCCCCAATTTTTCTGGAATTTTCCCTGATTTCGGGGGGGTCCCCCAGACCAAATAAATCCTTTGAAAATTAGAAAAAAATCACTTAATAAATCAAGAAAATTTGTGAAAAAAAACCCGAAAAAAAATCGGAAAAAAATCAGAAAAAATTCCAAAAAATTTTTAAAAAATTCCAAAAAAATTCCAAAAAAATTAAAAAAAAATCTAGAAAAATTCCAAAAAATCCCCCAAAATTCTCCAATTTTTCTGGAATTTTCCCTGATTTCGGGGGGTCCCCCAGACCAAATAAATCCCTTGACAATTCATAAAAAATCACTTAAAAAATCAAGAAAAAAAGTGAAAAAAAAATCAAAAAAAATCAGAAAAAAATCAGAAAAAATTCCAAAAAAATTCCAAAAAAAATCAGAAAAAAATAAAAAAAAATTCCAAAAAAATCCCAAAAAAATTCAAAAAAAATTCAAAAAAATTCCAAAAAAATTCCAAAAAAATCCCAAAAAAATTCAAAAAAAACCCAAAAAATCCCCCAAAATTCCCCAATTTTTCTGGAATTTTCCCTGATTTCGGGGGGGTCCCCCAGACCCCCCTTTTTGTCTCTTTTTTCCTGGCTCTGCAGGGGATGGCGGCGGCGCCGGTGCCGTGGTTCCTGCAGGGGGGGATGGGCTGGTTCCCAAATTTGGCGGCCCCCGACCCCCTGTACATCCTGCCCGTGCTGGTCACCGCCTCCACCTGGCTTGTCCTGGAGGTGAGAGGATTTGGGGGAAAAAACGGGGATTTTGGGAAAAAAAAATGGGATTTTTGGGAAAAAAAATGGAGTTTTTAGGTGAAAAAATGGAGTTTTTAGGTGAAAAAATGAAGTTTTTAGGTGAAAAAATGGATTTTTTAGGTGAAAAATGGGGGGGGGAATTTGATTTTTTAGGTGGAAAAATGGGGATTTGGGTAAAGGAGATTTTTGGGGAAAAATGGGATTTTTTGGTGAAAAAATGAAGTTTTTAGGTGAAAAAATGGACTTTTTATGGTAAAAAATGGGGATTTTAGGGGGAAAAATGGGGATTTTATTGGGGAAAAATTTGATTTTTTAGGTAGAAAAATGGGGATTTGGGAAAAGTAGATTTTAGGGGAAAAAATGGGGATTTTGGGAAAAAAAGGGATTTTTAGATTAAAAAATGGAATTTTTTGGTGAAAAAATGGATTTTTTATGGCAAAAAATGGGGATTTTAGGGGGAAAAATTGGATTTTTTAGGTGGAAAAATGGGGATTTAGGAAAAGGAGATTTTAGGGAAAAAATGGAATTTTTAGGTAAAAAAATGAAGTTTTTAGGTGAAAAAATGGATTTTTTATGGTAAAAAATGGGGATTTTAGGGGGAAAAATTGGATTTTTTAGGTGGAAAAATGGGGAATTGGGAAAAGGAGATTTTAGGGGAAAAAATGGGGATTTTGGAAAAAAAAATGGAATTTTTTGGTGAAAAAATGGAGTTTTTAGGTGAAAAAATGGATTTTTTATGGTAAAAAATGGGGATTTTAGGGGGAAAAATAGGATTTTTTTGGTGGAAAAATGGGGAATTGGGAAAATGAGATTTTAGGGGAAAAAATGGGATTTTTTGGTGAAAAAATGAAGTTTTTAGGTGAAAAAATGGGATTTTTATGGCAAGAAATGGGGATTTTAGGTGAAAAAATGGGGATTTTGGAGGGAAAAATTGGATTTTTTAGGTGGAAAAATGGGGATTTGGGAAAAGGAGATTTTAGGTGAAAAAATGGGGATTTGGGGAAAAAAATGGAAATTTTTGGTGAAAAAATGAAGTTTTTAGGTGAAAAAATGGATTTTTTATGGTAAAAAATGGGGATTTTAGGGGGAAAAATGGGGATTTTAGGGGGAAAAATGGGGATTTTACAGAGAAAAATTGGATTTTTTAGGTGGAAAAATGGGGATTTAGGAAAAGGAGATTTTAGGGAAAAAATGGAATTTTTAGGTAAAAAAATGAAGTTTTTAGGTGAAAAAATGGATTTTTTATGGTAAAAAATGGGGATTTTAGGGGGAAAAATTGGATTTTTTAGGTGGAAAAATGGGGAATTGGGAAAAGGAGATTTTAGGGGAAAAAATGGGGATTTTGGAAAAAAAAATGGAATTTTTTGGTGAAAAAATGGAGTTTTTAGGTGAAAAAATGGATTTTTTATGGTAAAAAATGGGGATTTTAGGGGGAAAAATAGGATTTTTTTGGTGGAAAAATGGGGAATTGGGAAAATGAGATTTTAGGGGAAAAAATGGGATTTTTTGGTGAAAAAATGAAGTTTTTAGGTGAAAAAATGGATTTTTTATGGCAAAAAATGGGGATTTTAGGTGGAAAATCTTGATTTTTTAGGTGGAAAAATGGGGATTTGGGGAAAAAAATTGAATTTTTATGAGAAAAAATGGGATTTTTATGGCAAAAATTGGGGGTTTTGGGTGGAAAAATGTGAATTTTAGAGGAAAAAAATGGGGATTTTGGGAAAAATGGGGATTTTTTGGGAAAAAATGTGAATTTTAGATGGAAAAATTGATTTTTTATGGTAAAAATGAAGATTTTAGAGGAAAAAAATTGGATTTTTTAGGTGGAAAAATGGGGATTTGGGAAAAGGAGATTTTAGGGGAAAAAATGGAATTTTTAGGAAAAAAAATTGAATTTTTAGGTGAAAAAATGGAGTTTTTAGGTGAAAAAATGGATTTTTTATGGTAAAAAATGGGGATTTTAGGGGGAAAAATTGGATTTTTTAGGTGGAAAAATGGGGATTTTGGAAAAGTAGATTTTAGGGGAAAAAATGGAATTTTTAGGTGAAAAAATGGGATTTTTAGGTAAAAAGATGGGATTTTTAGGTAAAAAAATGGGATTTTTATGGCAAGAAATGGGGATTTTAGGTGAAAAAATGGGGATTTTGGAGGGAAAAATTGGATTTTTTTGGTAGAAAAATGGGGATTTGGGAAAATGAGATTTTAGGAGAAAAATGGGATTTTTTGGTGAAAAAATGAAGTTTTTAGGTGAAAAAATGGATTTTTTTTATGGTAAAAAATGGGGATTTTAGGGGGAAAAATTGGATTTTTTTGGTAGAAAAATGGGGAATTGAGAAAAGTAGATTTTAGGGGAAAAAATGGAATTTTTCGGTGAAAAAATGGATTTTTTATGGCAAAAAATGGGGATTTTAGGGGGAAAAATGGGGATTTTATTGGGGAAAATTTTGATTTTTTAGGTGGAAAAATGGGGATTTGGGTAAAGGAGATTTTAGAGGGAAAAATGGAATTTTTAGGTAAAAAAATGGAATTTTTAGGTAAAAAAATGGGATTTTTATGGCAAGAAATGGGGATTTTAGGTGAGAAAATGGGGATTTTGGAGGGAAAAATTGGATTTTTTTGGTAGAAAAATGGGGATTTGGGTAAAGGAGATTTTAGGGGAAAAAATGGGGATTTTGGAAAAAAAATGGAAATCTTAGGTGAAAAAATGGATTTTTTATGGTAAAAAATGGGGATTTTAGGGGGAAAAATTGGATTTTTTAGGTGGAAAAATGGGGATTTGGGAAAAGGAGATTTTAGGGGAAAAAATGGAATTTTTAGGTCAAAAAATTGAATTTTTTGGTGAAAAAAATGGGATTTTTGGGGGCAAAAATGTGAATTTTAGGGAAGAAAAATGGGGATTTGAGAGGAAAATGGAATTGGGGAAAAATGGGGATTTTTGGAGAAAAAAATGGGGATTTTTAGGTGAAAAAAATGGAATTTTTAGGTGAAAAAATGAGATTTTTAAAGGGAAAAATGTTGATTTTAGAGGGAAAATGGGGATTTGTGAGGAAAACGGGATTGGGATAAAAAAATGAAATTTTGGGTGAAAAAAATGTTATTTTTGGTGTAAAATGGGGTTTTTTGGGGGGTAAAATGTGAATTTTGGGGAAAAAATGGGAATTTTGGGGTAAAAAATGGGAATTTTGGGGTAAAAAAATGGGAATTTTGGGGTAAAAAACTGAATTTTGGGGTAAAAAATGGGAATTTTGGGGTAAAAAAAGGGAATTTTGGGGTAAAAAAATGGGAATTTTGGGGTGAAAAATGGGAATTTTGGGGTAAAAAATGGGAATTTTGGGGTAAAAAATGGGAATTTTGGGGTAAAAAATGGGAATTTTAGGGTGGGAAAATGAGATTTTGGGAGATAAAAAAACGAGGATTTTGATAAAAAATGGGAATTTTGGGAAGAAATTGAAAGCTGTGGGGAAAAAATGGAATTTTGGGGTAAAAAATGGAATTTTGGGGTAAAAATGGGAATTTTGGGGTAAAAAATGGGAATTTTGGGTAAAAAATGGGAATTTTGGGAAGAAATTGAAAGCTTTGGGGAAAAAATTGAATTTTTGGGTAAAAATGGGAATTTTGGGGTGAAAAATGGGAATTTTGGGGTGAAAAATGGGAATTTTGGGGTTAAAAAAATGGGAATTTTGGGGTAAAAAATGGGAATTTTGGGGTAAAAAAAGGGAATTTTGGGGTTAAAAAAATGGGAATTTTGGGGTGAAAAATGGGAATTTTGGGGTAAAAAAATGGGAATTTTGGGGTAAAAAATGGGAATTTTGGGGTAAAAAATGGGAATTTTGGGGTAAAAAATGGGAATTTTAGGGCGGGAAAATGAGATTTTGGGAGATAAAAAAACGAGGATTTTGATAAAAAATGGGAATTTTGGGAAGAAATTGAAAGCTTTGGGGGAAAAATGGAATTTTGGGGTGAAAAATGGGAATTTTGGGGTAAAAAAATGGGAATTTTGGGGTAAAAAAATGGGAATTTTGGTCAAAAATTCCAATTTTTGGGGGGTTTTTAATAGAAATGAAGCAGCAAAAAGGGGCGGGGCCCCTTTTATGCAAATGAGGGGCGTGGCTGATTTGCATTTCTCCGCAGCTGGGGGCGGAGACGGGCGTGGCCGCGCCGGGGGCGGGGCCTGTCCGTCAAATCCTGAGGTTCCTCCCCCTCGTCTTCCTCCCCTTCATCATCCACTTCCCCACCGTGAGTCGGGGGCGGGGTCACTTTAAAAGGGGGCGGGGTCACTTTAAATGGGGGTGGGGTCACTTTAAATGGGGGCGGGGTCACTTTAAATGGGGGCGGGGTCACTTTAAATGGGGGTGGGGTCACTTTAAATGGGGGTGGGGTCACTTTAAATGGGGGTGGGGTCACTTTAAATGGGGGCGGGGTCACTTTAAATGGGGGCGGGGTCGCTTTAAAAGGGGGCGTGGCCAATTAAAAAATGGGGTGTGGTCCCTTTAAAAGGGGGCGTGGTCGCTTTAAATGTGGGCGTGGTCCCTTTAAAAGGGGGCGTGGCCACTTTAAATGGGGTACTGTCCCTTTAAAAGGGGTGTGGCCATTTAAAAATGGGGTGTGGTCACTTTAAGAAGGGTGTGGCCCCTTTAAAGGGGCGTGGCCATTTAAAAACAGGGTGTGGTCCCTTTAAAAGGGGGCGTGGTCGCTTTAAATGTGGGCGTGGTCACTTTAGAAGGGGGTGTGGCCCCTTTAAATGGTGTACTGTCCCTTTAAAGGGGGCGTGGCCATTTAAAAATGGGGTGTGGTCCCTTTAAGAGGGGCGTGGCCACTCATAATGTGGGTGGGGTCACTTTAAATGGGGCGTGGTCACTTTAAGAGAATGGGGGAGCCCGGGATGGGGGCGTGGTCACTTTAAAAAGCAGCGTGGCCATATTAAAAGGAACATGGTCCCTTTAAAAGGGGCGTGGCCAGCTTTAAATGCAGATTGGTCCCTTTAAGAGGGGCGTGGTCCCTTTAAAAGGCGGCGTGGTCACCCAAAATCCCGGGAATTTCCCCCAAATCCACTTCCGGGTTTGCCACTTCCTGTTTTGTCACTTCCGGGTTCACTTCCGGGTTTTAAACTTCCTGGTTTGCCACTTCCGGGTTCACTTCCGGGTTTTTCCTTCCTGGTTCGGCACTTCCGGGTTTTTACTTTCTTATTTGGCACTTCCGGGTTCACTTCCGGGTTTTTCCTTCCTGGTTCTGCACTTCCGGGTTCACTTCCGGGTTTTTCCTTCCTGATTTGGCACTTCCGGGTTCACTTCCGGGTTTTTCCTTCCTGGTTCGGCACTTCCGGGTTTTAAACTTTCTAGTTTGCCACTTCCGGGTTCACTTCCGGGTTTTTCCTTCGTGTTTCGGCACTTCCGGGTTCGCTTCCGGGGTTTTCCTTCCTGGTTTGGCACTTCCGGGTTCACTTCCGGGTTTTTCCTTCCCGCTTCGGCACTTCCGGGTTCGCCGCGAGGCCCCGCCCCTTCTGGGCGTGTCCTCGCCTCTGATTGGCTCCTCCCCCCCAGGCCGTCTTCACCTATTGGCTGACGTCCAACGGCTTCAGCCTATTGCAGACGGGGCTGCTGCGAGTCCCCGCCCTCCGGGCCATGGTGGGCGTGGCCCCGCCCCTGGCCCCGCCCCCGGCCCCGCCCACCGGCCCCGCCCCCAAGGCCAAGGCGGGAATCCTGCAGCAGCTCCGGAAAGGTGGGGAAAAAGAGGGAAAAATCGGGAATTTTGGGGGGTTTTTTGGGAATTCTGGGGGGAAAAGTTTGGGGGAAATTTTGGGAATTTTGGGGAAATTTTGGGGAATTTTTGGGGAATTTTTTGGGATTTTTTGGGGGATTTTTTTTGGATTTTTGGGGGATTTTGGGGAATTTTTGGGGGATTTTTGGGAATTTTCTGGGAATTTTTGGGGGATTTTTTGGGGGATTTTTGGGATAATTTTGGGGAATTTTTGGGAATTTATTGGGAATTTTTTTGAATTTTTGGGGATTTTTTGGGAATTTGGGGGAATTTTTGGGAATTTTGGGACTTTTTTTGTCACTTTTTTGGGAATTTCAGGGGGAATTTGGGGGGAAAATTTTGGGGGATTTTGGGGAAAATTTTGGGGATTTTTTTGGGAATTTGGGGAATTTTTGGGATTTTTGGGGATTTTTTGGGGGATTTTTTGGGGAAATTTGGGGAGAAATTTTTGGGGAACTTTTGGAATTTTTTGGGGAATTTTAGAAAAATTTGGGGATTTTGGGGAAAATTTTGGGAATTTTGGGGAAATTTGGGGATTTTGGGGGGAGAATTGGGAATTCTGGGGCAAAATTTGGGAATTTTGGGGGGATTTGGGGGAATTTTGGGGAAAATTTGGGAATTTGGGTGGAAATTTGGGAATTTTGGGGGCTTTTGAGGGAATCTTTGGGATTTTGTGGTGAATTTGGGGAATTTTTGGGAAGATTTGGGAATTTGGGTTCAGTTTTGAGGGAAAATTTGGGGATTTTGGGACTTTTTGTGGAAATTTGGGAATTTTGGGTAGTTTTGGATCATTTTGGGTGATTTTGGGGCCATTTGGGAGGATTTTGGGTCATTTTCAGTCATTTTGGGTGGATTTGGGTCATTTTGGGGCAATTTTCTCTCATTTTGGGTTAAATTTGGGTCATTTTGAGTCATTTTGGGGCTATTTTATTTCAATTTGGGTTAAATTTTGGTTATTTTGGATCATTTTGGGTAATTTGGGTCATTTTGGGTTGAATTTGGGTCATTCTGGGGCTGTTTTGGGTCATTTTGGGCTGAATTTGGGTTATTTTGGATAATTTTGGGTCATTTTGGGGCTAATTTATCTCATTTTGGGCTGAATTTGGGCTACTTTGGGTCAATTTGGGTGAATTTCAGGCAATTTTATCTCATTTTGGGTCATTTTGGGTCGTTTTGGGGCTATTTTATTTCATTTTAAGCAGAATTTGGGCAATTTTGGGTCATTTTGGGTTGAATTTCAATCATTTTGGGTCATTTTGGGGCTATTTTATTTCATTTTGGGTTGGATTTGGGTCATTTTGGGGCTATTTTATCTCATTTTGGGCTGAATTTGGGTTATTTTGGATAATTTTGGGTCATTCTGGGTGAATTTGGGTGATTTTCAGGCAACTTTGGCTCATCTTGGGCTATTTTGGGTCAATTTGGGTTGAATTTCGGTCATTTTGGGGTTATTTTATCTCATTTTGGGCTGAATTTGGGCAATTTTGGGTCATTTTGGGTTGAATTTGGGTCATTTTGGGCTATTTTATTTCAATTTTGGGTGGGATTCGGATGATTTTATCTCATTTTAGGTTAAATTTGGGTTATTTGGGGTCATTTTGGGGCTATTTTATCTCGTTTTGGGTTGAATTTGGGTCATTTTGGGGCTATTTTCTTTCACTTTAAGCAGGATTTGGGCTATTTTGGGCTGAATTTGGGTCATTTTGGGCTGAATTTGGGTCATTTTGGGTCATTTTGGGGCTATTTTATTTCAATTTTGGGTGGGATTTGCATCATTTTGGGTCATTTTGGGTTAAATTTGGGTCATTTTGGCTCATTCCAACACCCCCAAACCCATTTTCGGGGTCCCCCCACCCATTTTCGGGGTCCCCGGACCCGATTTTGGGGGTCCCTGACCGGATTTTGGGGGTCCCAGACTGATTTTGGGGCTCCCCGAATCCCCAGAGTGGCGCGAGGCCCAGGCCACGCACGAGGCCGAGCAGCGCCGCTGGCGCCTCAAGAACCACCTCGACCTCGCCGCCAAAGGTGACCAAAAACCCCACAAAAACACCCCAAAAACCTCCCCGGACCCTTCCCCAAGTTTAATTTATTAAATTTTAAATTTATTTCGTTTTCCAGGCCCGCTCCGACAAACCTTCGCCAAAAACCCCCTCCCCCCACCCGCCACCACCCCGGCCGCGCCCTCAGAAAGCGCAAAAAGACCCTGGAAAAACACTTTGGGATGACGGAGGGGACCCCAAAAATAAAAACCGCGCGAAAAATAAAAAAAAAACCGACTTTTTTTGGGGAAAAAACGGCGAAATTTTGCGGAGTTTGGGGTGGTTTGGCCGCTGGGGGTTGCCGTGGCAAAATGGCGGCGGCTCTGAGGCGGCCGCGCATGCGCAAAGAAGAAACCGCGGTGGTTTTGCCGTACAAAATGGCGGCGCGCAGTAATCCGTACAAAATGGCGGCCGCGCATGCGCAGAGATGAAATCGCGGTTCTTTTGCCGTACAAGATGGCGGCGCGCTGTTTGCCGTACAAAATGGCGGCCGCGCATGCGCAGAGATGAAAGCGCGGTTTTTTTGCCGTACAAAATGGCGGCGCACAGTAGTCCGTACAAAATGGCGGCCGCTCATGCGCAAAGGCGGAACCACGGTTGTTTTGCCGTACAAGATGGCGGCGCGCTGTTTGCCGTACAAAATGGCGGCCGCGCATGCGCAAAGAATAAACCGCGGTTGTTTTGCCGTACAAGATGGCGGCGCGCTGTTTGCCGTACAAAATGGCGGCCGCGCATGCGCAGAGATGAAATTGTCGTCTTTTTGCCGTACAAAATGGCGGCGCGCTGTTTGCCGTACAAAATGGCGGCCGCGCATGCGCAGAAATGACACCGCGGTGGTTTTGCCGTACAAAATGGCGGCGAGCAGCGAGCGCTGCGTCCGGGTTCAAAATAATCCCAAAATCGCGATAAAATCGAATTAAAATCGCGTTTAAATGGAGTTAAAATCGCGATAAATTCGCGGTTAAATTCGAGTTTAAATCGCGATAAAATCGGGTTCAAATCGAGTTAAATTCGCGTTAAAATCTCTTTAAAATCGCGTTAAATTCGACTTAAAATCCCGGAAAAATCGAGTTAAATTCGCGTTAAATTCGCGTTTAAATCGCGATAAAATCGAATTAAAATCGCGTTAAATTTGCGTTAAAATCGCGTTAAATTCCCGATAAATTCCCGTTAAAATCGCCTTAAAATCGAGTTAAAATCTCGTTAAAATTGCGATAAAATCGCGATAAAATCGCGCTAAATTCGCGTTTAAATCGGGATAAATTCGCGTTTAAATCGCATTTAAATTGAGTTAAAATCGCGCTAAATTCGCGTTAAAATCGGGATAAATTCGCGTTAAAATCGGGATAAAATCGCGTTAAAATCGAGTTAAAATCGCGATAAAATCCCGTTAACTTCGCGTCAAAATCTGGATAAAATCTAGTTAAAATCGCACTAAAATCCCGTTAAAATCGCGATAAAATCGAGTTAAATTCACATTAAAATCGCGAGTTTAAATCGCGTTAAAATCACGCTAAATTCGCGTTAAATTCGCGATAAAACCGCGATAAAATCGCGATAAAATCGCGCTAAATTCGCGTTTAAATCGCGTTAAAATCGAGTTAAAATCGCGCTAAATTCGCGTTAAAATCGGGATAAATGCGAGTTAAAATCGTGATAAATTCCCGTTAAATTCGAGTTAAAATCGCGTTTAAATCTCGTTCAAATCGCGATAAAATCGCGATGAAATCGAGTTAAAATCGCGTTAAATCCGCCTTAAAATCGAGTTTAATCCCCGCTCTTCCCGCCTTCCGTACAAAATGGCGGCGCCCTTCACTTCCGCGTCACGTGACCACCAAAATGGCGCCGCGCATCTATCCGACTCGTTCCGTACAACATGGCGGCCGCCACTACACTTCCCCCTCCTCCCTCAGCGTGCGTGCTGACGTCACTTCCGTCCGCTTCCAAGATGGCGGCGCGCAGGATCCTCCGGCTCGGTTCGACCTCGGGGGTCCCTCCGGAGGGTGGGGGAGGGGCGGGGGGCGCCGATTAAAGGGGGGGAGGGGTTTGTGGGCGTGGCCTCGGGGTTTTTATCGCGATTCCGCGCGGTTTTATCGCGATATGGCGCGGAAATGGGCGTGGTGTGAGGGAAAAGTGGGCGTGGCCTCGCTGAGGGGACGGGGTTTGATTGACGTGTCCGTCCCTCCCCCCCAGCCGAGCGCCAGGCGCGATCGCTCCGCCCCTTGCCCCGCCCCCCTCCCCGGATTGGCCAATGGCGTGAGAGGTGAGCAAAGGGGGCGTGGCCTCAAAAAGGGGCGTGGCCTCCTGAGGGGGAAATGGCGGGAAATTGGGGGGGGGGGGTCCTTTGCATTTTGGCGGGAAATTTGAAGGGATTTGGCGGGAAATTTCGGGGTTTTCCCGGGATTTCGGGGGCCGGGATGGATTTTGAAAGAATTTCGGGGAAATTTCCCAAAATTTTGAGTTTTTTCCCTAAATTTTGGGGGTTTTTTTCCTTAAATTTTGGGGTTTTTTTTCCCTAAATTTGGGGTTTTTTCTCTAAAATTTTGGGGTTTTTTCCCTAAATTTTGGGGGTTTTTTCTTTAAATTTGGGGGTTTTTTTCCCTAAAATTTTGGGGTTTTTTTCCTTAAATTTTGGATTTTTTTTCCTGAAATTTTGGGGATTTTTCCTTAAATTTTGGGGTTTTTTCCTTAAATTTTGAGGGGTTTTTTTCCTGAAATTTTGGGGTTTTTTCCCTGAAATTTTGGAATTTTTTCCCTGAAATTTTGGGATTTTTTTTTTCTTAAATTTTGGGGTTTTTTCCTGAAATTTTGAGGTTTTTTTTTCCTTAAATTTTGGGGTTTTATTCCCTGAAATTTTGGGGTTTTTTTCCTTAAATTTTGGAATTCTTTCCCTGAAATTTTGGAGTTTTTTTCCTTAAATTTTGGTTTTTTTTTCCTTAAATTTTGGGGTTTTTTCCCAGAAATTTTGGAATTTTTTTCCTGAAATTTTGGATTTTTTTTCCTGAAATTTTGGAATTTTTTTCCTAAAATTTTAAGGTTTTTTCCTGAAATTTTGGGGTTTTTTCCCTGAAATTTTGGGGTTTTTTTTTCTGAAATTTTGGGATTTTTTCCCAGAAATTTTGTGGTTTTTTTCCTGAATTTTTGGGGGTTTTTTCCCTGAAATTTTGGGGGTTTTTCCTTAAATTTTGGGGTTTTTTTTTCCCAAAATTTTGGCTTTTTCCCTGAATTTTCAACTCCTGAATAAATTTTGGGGAGAATTTTGGGGAATTTCGTAAAAAATTTGGGATTTCTCCTTAAATTTTGAACATTTTCCCCCCAAAAATCTTGAAAATTCCCCAAAATTTCGGGATTTTCCCTAAAATTTGGGATTCCTGGGTGGATTTTGGGCAAATTTGGGTCAAAATTGTGAATTTTGAGTCAAATTAATTCAAATTTTTTTCCTTTTTTTCCCAAATTTTGGGCTTTTTTTCCCCAAATTTTGGGGTTTTTTGGGGGAATTTTGGGTTTTTTTGGGAATTTTGGATTCCTGGCCGGATCTGGGCGGAATTTTGGGTTGAAATTCCCGAATTTTGGGGTTTTTTTGGCAGCTTTGGGCTCTCCCCCAGCCCCTCCGGTCCCGGCCCCCTCCGGGACCTCCCGGATTGGAGCTTCGCAGGTAACGACGAAAAAAACGGGAATTTTGGGAAAATTTGGGGGATTTTGGGGGATTTTGGGAAATTTTAGGGGATTTTGGGAAATTTTGGGGAAATTTGGGGGAGTTTTGGGGGAAAAAATGGGAATTTTGGGGAAAATTTGGGGATTTTTAGGGGGAATTTTGGGGGGGAAAAAATGGGAATTTGGGGGAATTTTGGGAAAATTTGGGGGAGTTTTGGGGGAAAAAATTGGAATTTTGGGGAAAATTTGGGGGATTTTGGGAGAATTTGGGGGATTTTGGGGATTTTGGGGGAAATTCGGGTGATTTTGGAAAAAATTGGGGGGAAAATGGGAATTTTGGGGAAATTTGGGAATTTTAGGGGGAATTTTTGGAAATTTGGGGAAAAAATTGGGAATTTTGGGAAAAATTGGGAATTTTGGGGGAAATTCGGGAATTTTGGGGGAAAAATTTGGGATTTTGGGGGAAAATCGGGAATTTTGGGGGAAATTTGGGAAAAATTGGGAATTTTTGGAAAATTTGGGGGATTTGGGGGAGTTTTGGGGGTAAAATGGGAATTTTGGGGGAAATTGGGGAATTATTGGGGAAAATTGGGAATTTTGGGTGGAGATTTGGGGGGAAAATTGGGATTTTGGGTGAATTTGGGGGAAATTTGGGAAAATTTGGGGGTTTTGGGGGAAAATTTAAGAATTTGGGGGAAATTTGGGGAAAATTCGGGGAATTTTTGGGAATTTTGGGGGAATTTTGGGAATTTTGGGGGATTTGGGGGAGTTTTGGGTGGGGTTTGGGGGAAAAATGGGAATTTGGGGGGAAAATCAGGAATTTTAGGGGAAATTCGGGATTTTAGGGAAAATTCGGGAATTTTGGGGGGAAATTTGGGAATTTTGGGGGGAAATTCGGGAATTTTGGGGTAAAATTGGGAATTTGGGGGAAAACCGGGAATTTGGGGGAAAATTTGAGAATTTGAGGGAAAATCTGGGAATTTTTTGGGGGGGGAAAAAATCAGGAATTTTGGGGGGAAATTTGGGAATTCTGAGGGGAAAAAACTGGGAATTTTTCGGGGAAAAAAATGGGAATTTTGGCAAGAAAAAAAAGGGAATTTTGGGGGGTAAAATATGGGAATTTTGGCAAGAAAAAAAGGGAATTTTGGCGGGAAAAAAAGGGAATTTTGGCGGGAAAAAACGGGAATTTTGGGGGGAAAAAAATGGGAATTTTGGCGGGAAAAAACGGGAATTTTGGTGGGAAAAACGGGAATTTTGGCGGGAAAAAATGGGAATTTTGGCGGGAAAAAATGGGGATTTTGGGGATTTTGGGGATTTTGGGGATTTTTGGGAATTCTGGGATGCGGATCCGGCCCCTCCCCCCCCTCCAGACGGGCGCCCCTCCCCCCCCTGGCGGGGGCAGCTCCGGCGGCTCCGGGAGCAGCGAGAGCTGGTGGTGAGTGAGCAAAACCAGTTCAGACCAGTTCAGACCAGTACGGACTGGTTTGGACCCAAAATCCCCCAAAAATTCCCCAAAAAAAAATTCCAAAAAAAATAAAAAAAAAATCACTGAAAAATCTCCAAAATTTCCTCCAAAATTCCCAAAAAATCTAAAAAAAATTGGCAAAAAAAATCCTCAAAAATTCCAAAAAAATTCCCCTCCCAAGTCCCTGAAAGTTCCCCAAAAAATTGCCCAAAAATTAAAAAAAAAATCCCCAAAAATTAAAAAAAAAATCCCCAAAAATTAAAAAAAAAAAATCCCCAAAAATTCCCCCAAAATTCCAAAAGAATCCCCAAAAAATTCCCTGAAAAAAAATCCCAAAAATCCCCTAAAAATCCCAAAAATCCCCAAAAAAATCCCCAAAAATTAAAAAAAAAAAATCTCCAAAAATTCCAAAATATTCCCAAAAAATTCCCCCTAAAAATCCCCAAAAATTTAAAAAAAAAATTCCAAAATAATTCCCCAAAAAAATCCCCAAAAAAATCCCCAAAAAATCCCCAAAAAATAAAAAAAAAATCCCTGAAAAATCTCCAAAATTTCCTCCAAAATTCCCAAAAAATCCAAAGAAATTGGCAAAAAAAATCCTCAAAAATTCCCAAAAAATTCCCCTCCCAAATCCCTGAAAGTTCCCCAAAAAAATACCCAAAAATTTAAAAAAAAATCCCCAAAAATTAAAAAAAAAAATCCCCAAAAATTAAAAAAAAAATCCCCAAAAATTAAAAAAAAAATCCCCAAAAATTCCCCCAAAATTACAAAAAAAACCCCAAAAAATTCCCTGAAAAAAAATCCCAAAAATCCCCAAAAAAATCCCAAAAATCCCCAAAAAAATCCCCAAAAATTAAAAAAAAAAAATCTCCGAAAATTCCAAAATATTCCCAAAAAATTCCCCCTAAAAATCCCCAAAAATTTAAAAAAAAAATTCCAAAATAATTCCCAAAAAAAATCCCAAAAAAAACCCCCAAAAAATCCCCAAAAAATAAAAAAAAAATCCCTGAAAAATCTCCAAAATTTCCTCCAAAATTCCCAAAAAATCCAAAAAAATTGGCAAAAAAAATCCTCAAAAATTCCCCAAAAAATTCCCAAAAAATTCCCAAAAAATTCCCCCCCAAAATCCCTGAAAGTTCCCCAAAAAAATACCCAAAAATTAAAAAAAAATCCCCAAAAATTCCCCGAAAATTCCAAAAGAATCCCCAAAAAAATCCTGAAAAAATCTCAAAGAATCCCCCCAAAAATTCCCAAGAAATCCCAAAAAAAATTCCCCAAAAATTCCCCAAAAATTCCCCAAAAATTCCCAAAAAAATTCCCAAAAAGTCCCCAAGAAATTCCAAAAAAAGTTCCCAAAAAAATTCCAAAAAAGATCCCAAAAAAAATCCCAAAAATTCCCAAAAAACCCCCAAAAATTCCCAATAAAAATCCCTAAAAATTCCCAAAAAAATTCCCAAAAAGGTTCCCAAAAATCCCCAAAAAGTTCCCAAAAAACTCCCAAAAACATTCCCAAAAATCCCAAAAAAATTCCCCCAAAATTAAAAAAAAAAAATTCCCCCAGAATTCCAAAATATTCCAAAAAAATTCCCCAAAAATTCCCCCAAAAACCCCCCTAAAAATTCCCAAAAAGTCCCCAAAAAATTCCAAAAAAGATCCAAAAAAAATCCCAAAAAATCCCAAAAAATTCCCAAAAAACCCCCAAAAATTCCCAATAAAAATCCCTAAAAATTCCCAAAAAAATTCCCAAAAAAGTTCCCAAAAATCCCCAAAAAATTCCCAAAAAACTCCCAAAAAAATCACCAAAAAAATTTCCAAAAAAAGTAAAAAAAAATTCCCAAAAATTCCCAAAAAATTCCCCCCAAAAAATCCCAAAAAATTCCCCCAGAATTCCCAAAAAATTCCCCCAAAAATCCCAAGAAATTCCCAAAAAATTCCCCCCCGAATTCCCCAAAACTTCCCCAAAAAATCCCCAAAAATTCCCCCAAAATTCTCAAAAAATTTCCCCAAAAATTCCCAAAAAATCCCCAAAAATTCCCAAAGAAATCCTTAAAAAAAATCTCAAAAAATCCCCCCAAAAATTCCCAAAATTCCCAAAAAAAAATTCCCAAAAAAATCCCCAAAAATCCCCAAAAAATTCCCAAAAAAATCCCAAAAAAATCCCCAAAAATTCCCAAAAAAATTTCCCAATAAATCCCAAAAAATTCCAAAAAACATTCCCAAAAATTCCCAAAAAATCCCCAAAATTTCCCAAAAATTCCCAGAAAAATCCCCAAAAAATTTAAAAAAAAAAATCAAAAATAATTCCAAAAAAAATCCAAAAAATTCCCCAAAAATCCCCAAAATTTCCCAAAAAATCCAAAAAAATCCCCAAAAAAATTCCCAAAGAAATTCCAAAAAAAATCCCAAAAATTCCAAAAAAAAATTCCCAAAAAACCCCAAAAAATCCCCAAAAAATTCCCAAAAAAATCCCCAAAAATTCTCAAAAAATTCCCCAAAAATTCCCAAAAAAACCCAAAAAAATCCCCAAAAATTCCCAAAAATTCCCAAAAAAATTCCCTAAAAAAAACTCCCGGAAAAAATCCCCTCCCGGTCCCTCCCAGTATAAACCAGTAACTCCCAGTTCACCCCAGTGCCGGGCCCTGGCTCTCAGCCGCTCCCTGGAGGCCGCCAAGGACCCCCCGAAGGCTCCCAGTACAAACCAGTGAGGAGAGGTGAGTGAACTGGGGAGGGACTGTGGGGGGTTACTGGTTTATACTGGTTTATACTGGGAGGGACTGGGAGGAAAAAACCCCGAAAAAATCGGTGAAAAAACGGCAAAAAAAGGGTTAAAAATGGCGGAAATGGGGGTTACTGGTTTATACTGGTTTATACTGGTTTATACTGGTTTATACTGGGAGGGAACTGGGAGGGGGACTGGGAGTTACTGGTTTATACTGGGAGGGGGTTTGGGGTGAAAAAAGGGGGAAAAAAGGGTTAAAAACGGGGGGAAAATGGGGTTACTGGTTTATACTGGTTTATACTGGTTTGTACTGGTTTGTACTGGTTTGTACTGGTTTATACTGGGAGGGACTGGGAGGGACTGGGAGGGACTGGTTTGTACTGGTTTAAACTGGTTTAAACTGGTCCATGCTGGTTATACTGGTTTATACTGGTCTATACTGGTTAAGCTGGTTTATACTGGTTTATACTGGTCCATACTGGTTTATACTGGTTTATACTGGTCCATACTGGTCCATACTGGTTTAAACTGGTCTTTACTGGTTTTTCCCCACAGGAGATCCGGCCCCGCCCGCTCCGGAGGCTCCGCCCAGCACTGGCCCCGCCCCTTTTGCCTTATAAGGAATCGTCAATAAAGCTCGGAGTGGTTTATACTGGTTTATACTGGTTTGGACTGGTTTGGACTGGTTTGGACTGGTTTGGACTGGTTTATACTGGTCCACACTGGTCCATACTGGTCCATACTGGTTTATACTGGTTTATACTGGTCCATACTGGTTTATACTGGTCCATACTGGTTTATACTGGTTTATACTGGTCCATACTGGTTTATACTGGTTTATACTGGTCCATACTGGTTTATACTGGTTTATACTGGTTTATAGTGGTTTGGACTGGGAGGGGAATTTGGGGAGCCACAAGCTCCGCCCCAAGATGGCGGCAAAAGGGAGCAGGGTTATGCTAATGAGGGGGGTGTGGCTATGCAAATGAGGCTTTATACTCATTTCCATAACGGTTTCTCGTGCTAATTAGGGGCGTGGCCATAGTGGTGCGAGTCTAATTATGCTAATTAGGGGCACGGACATAGTGATGCGACTCTAATTATGCTAATTAGGGGCGTGGCCATAGCGAGGCATCCCTTAAATGCAAATGAGGGTCAGTGTTATGCTAATGAGGGGGTGTGGCTTTATGGGAAATATGCAAATTAGGGGTGTGGCTACAGTGATGAGAGTGGTGTTATGCTAATGAGGGGCGTGACCACATTAATGGCTCTCAATTATGCTAATGAGGGGGTGTGGCCATAGTGCTGTGGCTCAAGATATGCTAATGAGTCCACACTAATTATTCATCATTATGCTAATGAGATGTGCGTGGCCATGATGTTGGTCTCATTATGCTAATGAAGGGGTGTGGCTTTGACACTGACTCCATGTTATGCTAATGAGGGGTGTGGCCATATTGATGCCATTCTAATTATGCTAATGAGTGCGGCCATGTAGATGAGGGTACGGCTATGCAAATGAGGTGGCGTGGCCACTGTAATTATTCATTATGCTAATGAGACATGCATGGCCATAGCGATGTTGGTCGCATTATGCTAATGAGGGGGCGTAGCTATAGTTATGACGGTGTGTATGCTAATGAGGGGCGTGACCATAGTGACGTCATCCTAATTATGCTAATGAGGGGCGTGGCTATAGAAACGGGTGTTTTATGCTAATGAGTGTGGCCATGTTGATTAGGATGTCGCTATGCAAATGAGGGGGCGTGGCCACAGTAATTAATCATCATTATTCTAATGAGATGCCCATAACCAATGTGATGTCTCATTATGCTAATGAGGGGCGTGGCCACAGTAATTAATTATCATTATGCTAATGAGATGAGTGTGGCCAGTTGATTAGGATGTCGCTATGCAAATTAGTGGGCGTGGCTACAGTAATTAATCATTATTATGCTAATGATATGCACGTGTCCCTGGCGATGGTCTCGTTATGCTAATGAGGGTCGTGGCCACAATAATTATTCATCGTTATGCTAATGAGATGAGTGTGGCCAGTTGATTAGGATGTCGCTATGCAAATTAGGGGGCGTGGCCACAGTAATTATTCATCATTATGCTAATGAGATGCACATAACCATGGTGATGTCTCATTATGCTAATGAGGGGCGTGGCCGGTGAATTGTCCTAATTACGGCCCTCTATTTCAATATGCTAATGAGGGGGCGTGCAAATTTATGCAAATGAGCCCAGCCCAATCTGTTTCTTCTCTTTATTAATCACAATTAATTAATTATTAAGCCCCGCCCCCTCCCTCCGAGGGGGGCGGGGCCAAGCTCGGCCCCTCCCCCCCCTTTGCCCCTCCCCCGTCCCGCGGGAAAAAAACAAAAAAAAAGGAAAAAAAAAGAAAAAAAAAGGAAAAATTTGGGAATTTTTTTTGGGAAAAGGGGGAGGGGATCCCGCCCCTCCCCCACCCCCGGAATTCCCAAAAAAAACAAAAAATTGGGAAAAAAAAAATATTTAAAAAAAATTAAAGAAAAAAGAGGAAAAAAATCCCGGAAAAAATCGATGAAAAATCCCGGCCACGCCCCCCTCATTTGCATAAAGGCGATGGGGGGCGGGGCCCGGCCCGCAGCACCATCAATGGGGGGAGGAGGGGGCGTGGCCTAAAGGGGGCGTGGCCTGGAGGGGGCGTGGCCTCGAGGGGAGGGGGCGGGGCCAGGCGAGACTGGCTCAGCCGGCAGGGGAGGGGTTAAAGGTGGGGGCGTGGCCATGCAAATTAGGGTGTCCAGTCGAGTCTGAGGGGTGTGGATATGCAAATTACGGTGTCCAGTTGAGTCTGAGGGCGTGGCTATGCAAATTAGATGTGTCCAGTTGAGTCTGATGGGCATTGATATGCAAATTAGGGGTGTCCAGGTGAGTCTGGGGGCGTGGCCATGCAAATTAGGGGCGTCCAGTCGAGTCTGGGGGCATGGATATGCAAATTAGGAGTGTCCAGTCAAGGCTGAGGGCGTGGCTATGCAAATTAGATACGTCCAGTTGAGCCTGAGGGGCGTGTCCATGCAAATTAGGTGCATCCAATCTAGCCTGAGGGCGTGGTTATGCAAATTAGTCATGTCTGATTAAGTCAGGGGGTGTCTATGCAAATTAGGCACATGCAATCGAGGCTGAGGGGCGTGAATATGCAAATTACGGGTGTCCAGTCGAGTCGGAGGGGCGTGGCTATGCAAATTAGGTGTCCAGGCAAGTCAAAGGGGCGTGTCCACACAAAGTGGGCGTGTCCAATTGAGTCAGGGGGCGTGTCCATGCAAATTAGGTGTGTCCAATCTCATCAGGATGGGCGTGTCCATGCAAATGAGGAGTGACAAGACATGTAAAAGTGGGCGTGTCCATGCAAATGACTCGAGTCCAATGGACTCAGGGGGCGTGTCCATGCAAATGAGTCATGTCCAATCTCATCAGGGTGGGCGTGTCCATGCAAATGAGCCGAGTCCAATGGAGTCAGGGGCTGTGTCCATGCAAATGAGGCTCGCCCAATCACGTCAGAGTGGGCGTGTCCATGCAAATGAGCCAAGTCCGATAGGGTCAAGGGGTGTGTCCATGTCCTGTGGGCGTGTCCATGCAAATGAGCCAAGTCGAGTGGAGTCAGGGGGCGTGTCCATGCAAATGAGGCTGGTCCAATCTTGTCAAAGTGGGTGTGTCTATGACCAATCACGTCAAAGTGGGCGTGTCCATGCAAATGAGGTCTCTGGGCAGGTCCAAGTGGGCGTGTCCATGCAAATGAGTCTAGTCCAGTGGAGTCAGGGGGCGTGTCCATGCAAATGAGGTGTGTCCAGCCAGCTCAAAGTGGGCGTGTCCAATGGAGTCAGGGGGCGTGTCTATGCAAATTAGGCGTTCCCAGACAGGTCAAAGTGGGCGTGTCCAATGGAGTCAGGGGCGTGTCCATGCAAATGAGGTGTCCAGCCATGTAAAAGTGGGCGTGTCCATGCAAATGAGGTGTGTCCAAGTCCCGTGGGTGTGTCCATGCAAATGAGGCTCGCCCAATCACATCAAAGTGGGCGTGTCCAACGGAGTCAGTGGGCGTGTCCATGCAAATGAGGTGTGCCCAGACAGGTCAAAGTGGGCATGTCCAACTGAGTCAGTGGGCGTGTCCATGCAAATGAGCCAAGTCCAATGGAGTCAAAGTGGGCGTGTCCATGCAAATGAGGTGTGTCCAGCCAGCTCAAAGTGGGCGTGTCCAATGGAGTCAGGGGGCGTGTCTATGCAAATGAGGTGTGTCCAGCCAGCTCAGAGTGGGCGTGTCCAATGGAGTCAGGGGGCGTGTCTATGCAAATGAGGCATTCCCAGACAGGTCAAAGTGGGCGTGTCCATGCAAATGAGGTGTGTCCAAGTCCCGTGGGTGTGTCCATGCAAATGAGGCTCGCCCAATCACATCAAAGTGGGCGTGTCCAACGGAGTCAGTGGGCGTGTCCATGCAAATGAGGTGTGCCCAGACAGGTCAAAGTGGGCATGTCCAACTGAGTCAGTGGGCGTGTCCATGCAAATGAGCCAAGTCCAATGGAGTCAAAGTGGGCGTGTCCATGCAAATGAGGTGTGTCCAAGTCCCGTGGGTGTGTCCATGCAAATGAGGCTCGCCCAATCACGTCAAAGTGGGCGTGTCCAATGGAGTCAGGGGGCGTGTCCATGCAAATGAGGCTCGTCCAATCCCGTCTGAGTGGGCGTGCCCATGCAAATGAGGCGCATACTATCCCGTCAAAGTGGGTGTGTCTATGACCAATCACGTCAAAGTGGGCGTGTCCATGCAAATGAGCCAAGTCCAATGGAGTCAGGGGGCGTGTCCATGCAAATGAGGTGTGTCCAGCCAGCTCAAAGTGGGCGTGTCCAATGGAGTCAGGGGCGTGTCCATGCAAATGAGGCATGTCCATGCAAATGAGGCGTGTCCAATGGAGTCAAAGTGGGCGTGTCCATGCAAATGAGGCGTGTCCATGCAAATGAGGCGTGTCCAATGGAGTCAAAGTGGGCGTGTCCATGCAAATGAGGCGTGTCCATGCAAATGAGATAAGTCCAGTGGAGTCAGTGGGCGTGTCCATGCAAATGAGGTGTGTCCGGCCATGTAAAAGTGGGCGTGTCCAGCCATGTAAAAGTGGGCGTGTCCATGCAAATGAGGTGTGTCCAATGGAGTCAAAGTGGGCGTGTCCATGCAAATGAGGAACGTCCAGACATGTAAAAGTGGGCGTGTCCAGCCATGTAAAAGTGGGCGTGTCCAATGGAGTCAGGGGGCGTGTCCATGCAAATGAGGCGTGCCCAGACAGGTCAAAGTGGGCGTGTCCAATGGAGTCAGTGGGCGTGTCCATGCAAATGAGGCTCGCCCAATCACATCAAAGTGGGCGTGTCCAATGGAGTCAGGGGGCGTGTCCATGCAAATGAGCCAGGTCCAATGGAGTCAGGGGGCGTGTCCATGCAAATGAGGTGTGTCCAATGGAGTCAAAGTGGGCGTGTCCATGCAAATGAGGAACGCCCAGCCATGTAAAAGTGGGCGTGTCCATGCAAATGAGGCGTGCCCAGACAGGTCAAAGTGGGCGTGTCCAATGGAGTCAAAGTGGGCGTGTCCATGCAAATGAGGTGTGTCCAGCCATGTAAAAGTGGGCGTGTCCAGCCATGTAAAAGTGGGCGTGTCCATGCAAATGAGGCGTGTCCATGCAAATGAGCCCCCTCCCCTAGACCCTGGGCAGCAGCGAGCGCTGGCACCGCCGCAGGTGCGCGTTGGCCCCGCCCCCTCTGCGGCACAGCGCCGCCGCCACGCCCAGCGCCGCCCCGGCCACGCCCAGCAGCGCCAGCGGCGCCGCCACCGCCCCCGGCCCCGCCCCCACCGCGATGACGATGACGTCGCCGTCGCCGCCGGCGGGCGGGGCCGTGGGCGGGGCCGGGGCGGGGCAGCCCAGCCAATCACGGAGCGCGGATTTGGGGTATCCGGGGAGGGGCCGAAGGGCGGAGTTGTCGAATTTCCAGTAGAGGTGGGAGCGGTAAAAATAGGTGAAGGCTGGGGGAGGGGACACTGGTCAGACTGGTTTGGACTGGTTTGGACTGGGAGGGACTGGTTTGGACTGGTTTATACTGGTTTATACTGGTTTAGACTGGTTTATACTGGGAGGGACTGGTTTGGAGTGGGTTAGACTGGTTTATACTGGGAGGGACTGATTAGACTGGTTTAGACTGGTTTATACTGGTTTATACTGGTTTGGACTGGTTTGGACTGGTTTAGACTGGGTTAGACTGGGAGGGACTGGTTTATACTGGTTTACACTGGTTTGGAGTGGGTTAGACTGGGTTAGACTGGTTTAGAGTGGTTTAGACTGGGTTAGACTGGTTTATACTGGTTTAGACTGGTTTATACTGGGAGGGACTGGTTTGGAGTGGGTTAGACTGGGTTATACTGGTCAGACTGCGTTATACTGGTTTATACTGGTTTGGACTGGGTTAGACTGGTTTGGACTGGTTTAGACTGGGAGGGACTGGTCAGACTGGGATAGACTGGGTTATACTGGGTTATACTGGGAGGCACTGGTTAGACTGGGTTATACTGGTTTATACCAGTTTATACTGGTTTGGAGTGGGTTGGACTGGTTTATACTGGTTTAGACTGGGAGGGACTGGGAGGGACTGGGTTATACTGGTTTATACCAGTTTGAACTGGGTTATACTGGTTTATACTGGTTTGTACTGGTTAGATTGGGTTATACTGGTCTATACTGGGAGGGACTGGTTTATACTGGTTTGGAGTGGGAGGGACTGGGTTATACTGGTTTATACCAGTTTGAACTGGGTTATACTGGTTTATACTGGTTTGTACTGGTTAGATTGGGTTATACTGGTCTATACTGGGAGGGACTGGTTTATACTGGTTTGGAGTGGGAGGGACTGGGTTATACTGGTCTATACTGGTCTATACTGGTTTATACTGGGACAAACTGGGACAACCCCGCCCCCTCCCCTCCCCCATCCCAACCCCCCACAGCGCCCCCTGCTGCCCGGGAGGACCCGATTTTGGCGGGAAATTCACCAATTTTAGCGGGAAAATCACCAATTTTGGCGGGAAAATCACCGATTTTGGCGGGAAATTCACCGATTCTGGAGGGAAATCCACTGATTTTGGCGGGAAATCAGCTGATTTTTGGCGGGAAAATCGCCGATTTTGGCGGGAAACCCACCAATTTTGGCGGGAAATCGGCTGATTTTGGCGGGAATTCCGATTTTGGCAGGAAATCAGCCGATTTTTGGCGGGAAATCGGCAGATTTTGGTGGGAATTCAGATTTTGGTGGGAATTTCGCCGATTTTGACGGGAATTTCGCAGGAATTTGGGGAATTTGGGGGATTTTGGGGGATTTTGGGAATTCTCACCTTCGTCGGGGCCCATGAAAGCTCCGCGGGGGCCGGGGGGGACCCCCCAGACCTCGATGCTTTTGGGGTACTCGGGGTCCACGGCCCCCAGGGCCTCGTTGAAGCGATAATACCTGGGGGGGGGAGGGGAAATTTGGGGGAAATTTGGGGATTTTGGGGGAAATTTGGGGATTTTGGGGGAAATTTGGGGATTTTGGGAGGAAATTTGGGGATTTTGGGAGGAAATTTGGGGATTCTGGGAGGAAATTTGGGGATTTTGGGATAAAATTTGGGGATTTTGGGGGAAATTTTGGGGATTTTGGGGGAAATTTGGGAATTTTGGGAGGAAATTTGGGGATTTTGGGAGGAAATTTGGGGATTTTGGGAGGAAATTTGGGGATTTTGGGGGAAAATTTGGGGATTTTGGGAGGAAATTTGGGAATTTTGGGATAAAATTTGGGGATTTTGGGAGGAAATTTTGGGGATTTTGGGGGAAAATTTGGGGATTTTGGGGAAAATTTGGGACTTTTGGGGGGAAATTTGGGAAATTTGGGGGATTTTGGGGGGAAATTTTGGGGATTTTGGGCAATTTGGGAGGAATTTTGGGGGATTTTGGGGAAAATCTGGGAATTTTGGGAGGAGATTTGGGAATTTTGGGATAAAATTCGGATATTTCGGGGGATTTTGGGGGAGATTTGGGGATTTGGGGGATTTTGGGAGGAAATTGGGGGATTTGGGGGGAATTTGGGGTCCTGAAAGGTTCAGAGAAGGTTCTGGAAGGTCCCAAAAAAAAGCCCAGAAAGTCCCAAAAGAGAGGTCCTGAAAGATGCATAGAAAACCCCAAAAACGGGGAGAAAAAATTCCCAGGAATTCCCAGAAGGTCCCAGAAGGTCCTGGAAGGTCCTGGAAGGTTCAGAGAAGCTTCTAGAAGGTGAAGATAAAGCCCAGAAAATCCCAAAAGAGCCCACACAGGTCCTGGTAGATGCATAGAAAACCCCAAAAATGGGTGGAAAAAATTCCCAAAAATTCCTAGAAATTCCAGGAAGGTCCTGGAAGGTTCCAGAAGGTTCTGAAAGGTCCTGGAAGGTCAGAGAAGAGCCACAGAAAGTCGCAAAAAAGCCCAGAAGATCCCAAAGGAGTGCAGACAGGTCCTGGCAGGTGCATAGAAAACCCCGAAAATGGGTGGAAAAAATTCCCAGAAATTCCCAGAAATTCCTGGAAGGTTCCAGAAGGTTCCGGAAGGTTCAGAGCAGGTTCTGGAAGGTGATAAAAGAGCCAGAAAGTCCCAGAAAAGCCCCAAATGAAGCCAGACAGGTCCTGGAAGATGCATAGAAAACCCTGAAAATCAGAGATAAAAAGCTCCAAAAATTCCCAGAAATTCCCAGAAATTCCCGGAAGGTTCCAGAAGGTTCCGGAAGGTCCCGGAAGGTTCCCAAGGACGCACTTGTCCCCCCGGAAGAGGTAGGTGTGTCCGCTGGGCAGCCAGAGCAGCGCGGCGTCCAGCCGGTCGCCGGGGACGCCGCGGCCGAGCTCGGCCAGGGGCCGGGGGTAGCCGGGGGCCAGGAGCCCCTCCTCAAAGAGCCAGTGCCGGGAGCCTGGTTTGGGGTGAAAAGAGCCAGAATCGGGAAAAAATCAACGGGAAAAGGGAAAAAAAACATCAGCCAAAATTGGGTCGAAATTGGGCAAAAATTGGCTCAAAGTTCGGCCAAAATTGGGTCAAAATTCAGCCAAAATTCACCCAAAATTCACCCAAAAAAGGCCCGAAATTCACCCAAAATTGACCCAAAATTGGCCCAAAATTCACCCAAAATTCACCCAAAGTTCACCCAAAATTGGCCCAAAATTCACCCAAAATTGGCCCGAAATTGGCTCAAAATTCAGCCAAAATTTACCCAAAATTGGGCCAAAATTCAATCTAAAATTGACCCAAAATTCAGCCAAAATTGGGTCAAAATTGGCGCAAAATTCAGCCAAAATTGGGTCAAAAATCACCAAAAATTGACCCAAAAATGGACCCAAATTTGGCTCAAAATTCAGGCAAAATTGGGTCAAAAACGGCCCAAAATTGACCCAAAATTGGGCAAAAATTCACCCCAAAATTCACCAAAAATTGACCAAAAATTCAACCCAAAATTGGCCCAAAATTGACCCAAAATTGGCCCAAAATTTACCCCAAAATTCACCCAAAATCAGCCAAAAATTTGCCCAAAATCGCCCAATAAAATCCCAATAAAACCCCAATAAAATCCCAATAAATCCCAATAAAATCCCAATAAAATTCCAATAAAATCCCAATAAAACCCAATAAAATCCCAATAAAATCCAATAAAATCCCAATAAACCTCAGTCAATCCCAATAAATGCCAATAAAATCCCAATAAAACCCCAATTAAACCCCAATAAAATCCAAATAAATCCCAATTAAACCCCAATAAAACCCCAATAAACCCCAATAAAACACTAATAGGTCTCATTAAAATCCAATAAAATCCCAATTAAGCCCCAATAAATCCCAATAAAATCCCAATAAACCCCAATAAAACCCCAATAAAATCCCAATAAAATCCCAATAAATCCCAATAAATCCCAATAAATCCCAATTAAATCCCAATAAATCCCAATTAAATCCCAATAAACCCCAATAAATGCCAATAAAACCCCAATAAATCCCAATAAAACCCCAATAAAATCCAATAAAATCCCAATAAAACCCCAATTAAACCCCCATAAAATCGCAATAAATCCCAATTAAACCCCAATAAATCCCAATAAAATCCCAATAAATCCCAATAAAATCCAATAAAATGCCCATAAAACCCCCGGATTTCCCCGGAATGTTCCGGAATTGCCCCCCGGACCTTTGAAGAAGACGAATTTGCCGTCGCTCCTCTCGTAGGCGGCGTCGATGCTGGGGGGGAGCCCCGGCCAGAAGTGGCCGATGGGGAGGGGGTACCCCGGCATCACCCGGCCCCCACGGACACGCCAGAACCAGCGCTCCTGGAAATGGGGAAAAATGGGAAAAAATGGGAAAAAATGGGATTAGAGACGGGAAAAATTGGGGGAAAAACGGGGAAAAAATTGGGGAAAATTTGGGGAAAAATTGGGGGAAAATTGGGGAAAATTTGGAGGGAAAATAAGGAAAAAATGGGGAAAAAAATGGGGAAAAATTGGGGAAAAAACGGGAAAAAATAGGATTAGAGATGGGAAAAATGGGGAAAAAATGGGGGAAAATTTGGGGGAAAATTGGGGAAAAAGGGAAAAAAAACCCTGGAAAAATCGGGGAAAAAATGGGAGAAAAATGGAGGAAAATGGGGAAAAAATGGGGAAAAAATGGGGAAAAAATGGAAATAAAATGGGGGAAGAATGGGGAAAAATAGGGGGAAAAATGGAAATAAAATGGGGGAAAAATGGGAAAAATTTGGGGAAAAATGGGGAAAAAATGGGGGAAAAATTGGGGAAAAAATGGGGGAAAATGGGGGAAAAATTCGGGAAAAATTGGGGAAAAAATGGAAATAAAATGGGGAAAAATTGGGGAAAAATGGGGAAAAATGGGGAAAATGGGGGAAAAATTTGGGGAAAAATGGGGGAAAAATGGGGGAAAAAATGGGGAAAAATTGGGGAAAAAATGAGGAAAAAATGAGGAAAAAATGAGGAAAAAATGAGGAAAAAATGGGATTAGAGATGGGGAAAATGGGAAAAAAATTGGGGGAAAAATGGGGAAAAATTGGGGGAAAATGGGGAAAAAATTGTGGAAAAAATGAGGAAAAAATGGGGAAAAAAATGGGAAAAAATTGGGGGAAAATTGGGGAAAAATGGGGGAAAAATTGGGGGAAAAAATGGGGAAAAAATGGAAATAAAATGGGGAAAACTTGGGGGAAAAAAGGGGGAAATGGGTAAAAAGGAAAGTGAGCGATGGGGAGGGGGTACCCCGGTATCACCCGGCCCCCACGGACACGCCAGAACCAGCGCTCCTGGAAATGGGAAAAATGGGAAAAAATGGGAAAAAACGGGATTAGAGACGGGAAAAATTGGGGGGAAATACGGGGAAAAAATTGGGGAAAATTTGGGGAAAAAAGGGGGAAAATTGGGGAAAATTTGGGGAAAAATTGGGGGAAAAATTGAAATAAAATGATGCAAAAATGGGGGGAAAAATGGAAATAAAATGGGGAAAAATGGGGGAAAATCGGGGAAAAAAATTGAAATAAAAGGAGAAAAAAATTGGGAAAAATGGGGAAAAATTGGGGAAAAAAAGGAAATAAAATGGGGAAAAATTGGGCGGAAAATCGGGAAAAATGGGGAAAATTGGGTAAAAATTAAGGAAAAAAGTGGGGGAAAATGGGGAAAAAATTGGGGAAAAAATTGGGGAAAAAATGGGGAAAAATTGGAAATAAAATGATGCAAAAATGGGGAAAAATGGAAATAAAATTGGAGAAAAAATGGGGGAAAAATGGGGAAAAATTGGGGAAAAAATGGGGAAAAATTGGGGAAAAATGGGGGGAAAATTGGGGGAAAATGGGGGAAAATGGGGAAATAAAATGATGCAAAAATGGGGAAAAAATGGGGAAAAATTGGGAAAAAAATTGAAATAAAATGGGGAAAAATGGGGGAAAAATGATGCAAAAATGGGGGAAAAATTTGAAATAAAATGGGGAAAACTTGGGGGAAAAAAGGGGGAAATGGGTAAAAAGGGAAGTGAGCGATGGGGAGGGGGGACCCCGGCATCACCCGGCCCCCACGGACACGCCAGAACCAGCGCTCCTGGAAATGGGAAAAATGGGAAAAAATGGGATTAGAGAGGGGGAAAATTGGGAAAAAATTGGGGAAAAATTGGAGGGAAAATAAGGAAAAAATGGGGAAAAAAATGGGGAAAAATTGGGGAAAAAACGGGAAAAAATAGGATTAGAGATGGGAAAAATGGGGAAAAAATGGGGGAAAATTTGGGGGAAAATTGGGGAAAAAGGGAAAAAAAACCCTGGAAAAATCGGGGAAAAAATGGGAGAAAAATGGAGGAAAATGGGGAAAAAATGGGGAAAAAATGGGGAAAAAATGGAAATAAAATGGGGGAAGAATGGGGAAAAATAGGGGGAAAAATGGAAATAAAATGGGGGAAAAATGGGAAAAATTTGGGGAAAAATGGGGAAAAAATGGGGGAAAAATTGGGGAAAAAATGGGGGAAAATGGGGGAAAAATTCGGGAAAAATTGGGGAAAAAATGGAAATAAAATGGGGAAAAATTGGGGAAAAATGGGGAAAAATGGGGAAAATGGGGGAAAAATTTGGGGAAAAATGGGGGAAAAATGGGGGAAAAAATGGGGAAAAATTGGGGAAAAAATGAGGAAAAAATGAGGAAAAAATGAGGAAAAAATGGGATTAGAGATGGGGAAAATGGGAAAAAAATTGGGGGAAAAATGGGGAAAAATTGGGGGAAAATGGGGAAAAAATGGAAATAAAATTGGGGGAAAATGGGGAAAAAATGGGGAAAAAATTGTGGAAAAAATGAGGAAAAAATGGGGAAAAAAATGGGAAAAAATTGGGGGAAAAATGGGGAAAAAATGGAAATAAAATGGGGAAAAATTGGGGAAAAATGGGGAAAAATTTGAAATAAAATGGGGAAAAATTGGGGAAAAATGGGGAAAAATTGGGGAAAAATGGGGAAAAAATGGGGAAAAATGGGGGGAAAATTGGGGAAAAAACTGGGGAAAATGGGGAAATAAAATGATGCAAAAATCGGGAAAAAATGGGGAAAAATTGGGAAAAAAATTGAAATAAAATGGGGAAAAATGGGGGAAAAATGATGCAAAAATGGGGGAAAAATTTGAAATAAAATGGGGAAAACTTGGGGGAAAAAAGGGGGAAATGGGAAAAAAGGGAAGTGAGCGATGGGGAGGGGGGACCCCGGCATCACCCGGCCCCCCCGGACACGCCAGAACCAGCGCTCCTGGAAATGGGGAAAATGGGAAAAAATGGGAAAAAACGGGAAAAAAACGGGATTAGAGAGGGGAAAAATTGGGGGGAAAACGGGGAAAAAATTGGGGAAAATTTGGGGGAAAATTGGGGAAAAATGGGGGAAAAATTGAGAAAAAATGGGGAAAAAATGGAAATAAAATTGGGGAAAATGGGGGAAAATTGGGGGGAAATGGGGAAAAAATGAGGGAAAAATTGGGGAAAATTGGGGGGAAAATGGGGGAAAAATTGGGGAAAAAATTGAAATAAAATGAGGCAAAAATGGGGGGAAAAATGGAAATAAAATGGGGGAAAAATTGGGGAAAAAGGAAAAAAAAACCCAGAAAAATCGGGGAAAAAATGGGGAAAAAATTGTGTGAAAATGGGGAAAAAATTGGGGAAAAAATGGGGAAAAAATGGGAAAAAAATTGGGGGAAAATTGGGGGGAAAAGGGAAAAAAACCCGGAAAAATCAGGGAAAAAATGGGGGGAAAATGGGGAAAAATTGGGGAAAAAATAGGGGAAAAATGGGGAAAAATTGGAAATAAAATGGGGAAAAAATGGGGAAAAATTGGGGAAAAAATGGGGGAAAATGGGGGAAAAATGGAAATAAAATGGGGAAAAAATTGGGGAAAAAATGGGGAAAAATTAAGGAAAAAATGGGGGGAAAAATTGGGGGAAAATTGGGGGGAAAAGGGAAAAAAAACGGAAAAATCGGGTAAAAAATGGGGGAAAAATTGTGGAAAAATTGGGGAAAAAATGTAAATAAAATGGGGAAAAATGGGGGGAAAAATGGGGAAAAATTGGGGAAAAATTTGGGGAAAAGTGGAAATAAAATGGGGAAAAAATTGGGGGAAATATTGGGGAAAATGGGAAAAAAATTGGGGGAAAAATTGGGGAAAAATGGGGAAAAATTGGGGAAAAAATGGAAATAAAATGGGGAAAAAATTGGGGAAAAAATTGAGGAAAAATTGGGGGAAAAATGGGAAAAATTAAGGAAAAAATGGGGAAAAAATTGGGGGAAAATGGAGAAAAATTGGGGGAAAAAGGGAAATAAAATGGGGGAAGAATGGGGAAAAAATTGGGGAAAAATTGGAAAAAAATGAGGAAAAAATGGGGAAGAAAAGGGGAAAAAATGGGAAAAAAATTGGAAAAAATTCCAGAAAATTCCAGAAAATTCCCGAAAAAAATTCCCATTAAAACCCAGAATTCCCTCCCCAAATCCAGCCCTAAAACAGGTCCTGGAAGGTCGATAATAATTAAAAAAATATATAAAATATTAAAAAAAAATTGAAAAAATCAGAAAAAAAATCGGAAAAAATTGGGAAAAAATTCCGGAAAATTCCGGAAAAATTCCCAAAAAAACTTCCCATTAAAACCCAGAATTCCCTCCCCAAATCTACCCCTAATAAAGGTCCTGGAAGGTCGATAATAATTAAAAAAATATATAAAATATTAAAAAAAATTGAAAAAAATTGGAAAAAAAATGGGAAAAAATTGGGAAAAAATTCTGGAAAATTCCGGAAAAATTCCCAAAAAAAATTCCCATTAAAACCCAGAATTCCCTCCCCAAATCTACCCCTAATAAAGGTCCTGGAAGATCGATAAAAATTCAAAAAAATATAAAAAAATAAAAAAAATTGGAAAAAAATCAGAAAAAAATCGAAAAAAATTCCAGAAAATTCCGGAAAATTCTGGAAAATTCTGGAAAAATTCCCAAAGTTTTCCTGTTCCTGGAATTCCCACCTTGAAGACGAACATCTCCCCCCGGAGCATGGCCACGGTGTCGAATTCGCCGTCGCAGATCCGGGGGCCGTAGGGGGGGCCCGGGGGGGGGAGGGGAGGGGTCCGAGGGGTGGGGGAGGGGCGGGTGGGGCCGGAGGAGGAGCCTGCGGAAAAGGAGAGAAAATTCCCAAAAAAAAAATCAGGAAAAGAGGGGAAAAAATGGGGAATTTGGGGGGGTTCAGAGGGGAATTTTTGGGGATTTTTTGGGAATTTTTTGGGAATTTTTTGGGAATTTTTTGGGGGATTTTTGGGGATTTTTTGGGGAATTTTTGGGGAATTTTTGGGAAATTTTTGGGGAATTTTTTGGGAATTTTTTGGAATTTTTTGGGAATTTTTGGGGAATTTTTTGGGAATTTTTTGGGAATTTTTTGGGGAATTTTTGGGGAATTTTTGGGGAATTTTTGGGGAATTTTTTGGAATTTTTGGGGGGAATTTTTGGGGAATTTTTTGGGGAATTTTTTGGGAATTTTTGGGGATTTTGGGGAATTTTTGGGGATTTTTGGGAAATTTTTCGGGGAATTTTTGGGGATTTTGGGGAATTTTTGGGGAATTTTTGGGGATTTTTTGGGGAATTTTTGGGGAATTTTTGGGGAATTTTTGGGAATTTTTTGGGAATTTTTTGGGGATTTTTTTGGGGAATTTTTGGGGAATTTTTGGGGAATTTTTGGGGAATTTTTTGGGGAATTTTTGGGGATTTTTGGGAAATTTTTCGGGGAATTTTTGGGGAATTTGGGGAATTTTTGGGGAATTTTTGGGGAATTTTTGAGGAATTTTCAGGGAATTTTGGATCAACTTTTGGTGCAATTTGAGCCAATTTTGGTCCAATTTTTGTCCAATTTTGCGTGCAATTTGAGCCAATTTTGGTGCAAATTTCGGTCAATTTTGAGCCAATTTTGGGTCAATTTTGGTGCATTTTGACCCAATTTTAAGCCAATTTTTGACCAATTTCACCCAAATTTGGGCCAATTTTTAGGGGAATTTGTGCCAATTTTTGGTCAATTTTGGGTCAATTTTGGGTCAATTTTGGGTCAATTTTGGGCCAATTTTTGGTGCAATTTGGGCCAATTTGGGTCAATTTTGGGTCAATTTTTAGGGGAATTTAACCCAATTTTGGGCCAATTTTGGGCCAATTTCACCCAATTTTGGGTCAATTTCGGTCCAAATTTGGGCCAATTTTGGTCCAATTTGAGCCAATTTTGGGTCAATTTTTGTCCAATTTTGGGTCAATTTTGGGTCAATTTTGGGTCAATTTTTGTCCAAATTTGGGTCAATTTTTGACCAATTTTGGTCAATTTTGAGTCAATTTTTGGTCAATTTTTGTCCAATTTTGATCCAATTTTGGGTCAATTTTTGTCCAATTTTTGCCCAATTTTTATCCAATTTTCACCCAATTTTCCCCTCCCAATTCCTGAATTTTCCCACAATTCCCATCACTCCGGATCTTTCCGGAACATTCCCCCTCACCATAGAGCTGCTGGATGGGGAATTTGGACCCAATTTGGGGCCAATTTTGGGTCAATTTTGGGTCAATTTTGGGCCAATTTTGGGTCAATTTTTAGGGGAATTTCACCCAATTTTGAGCCAATTTTGAGTCAATTTTTGATGCAATTTGAGCCAATTTTGGGTCAATTTTTGTCCAATTTGAGCCAATTTTGGGTCAATTTCGGGTCAATTTTGAGCCAAATTTGACCCAATTTTGAGCCAATTTTTGACCAATTTCACCCAATTTTGGGCCAATTTTTAGGAGAATTTGGGCCAATTTTGGGTCAATTTTGGGCCAATTTTCAGGGGAATTTGAGCCAATTTTTGACCAATTTCACCCAATTTTGGGTCAATTTTGGGTCAATGTTTGTCCAATTTTGGGTCAATTTTTGTCCAATTTTGGGTCAATTTTTAGGGGAATTTCACCCAATTTTGAGCCAATTTTGAGTCAATTTTTGATGCAAATTGAGCCAATTCTGGTCCAATTTTTGTCCAATTTTGGGTCAATTTTGGGTCAATTTTGAGCCAATTTTGGACCAATTTCACCCAATTTTGAGTCAATTTTGGGTCAATTTTGGGTCAATTTTGGGTCAATTTTGGGCCAATTTTGGGTCAATTTTGGGTCAATTTTGGGTCAATTTTTAGGGGAATTTCACCCAATTTTGAGCCAATTTTGAGTCAATTTTTGATGCAATTTGAGCCAATTTTGGGTCAATTTTTGTCCAATTTTTGGTCAATTTTGGGTCAATTTTGAGCCAATTTTGGGCCAATTTCACCCAATTTTGGGTCAATTTTGGGTCAATTTTTAGGGGAATTTCACCCAAATTTGGGCCAATTTTTAGGACAATTTGACCCAATTTTGAGCCAATTTTGGGTCAATTTTGGGCCAATTTTGGTCCAATTTGGGCCAATTTTGGGTCAATTTTGGGCCAATTTTGGGTCAATTTTTGACCAATTTTGGTCAATTTTTGTTCAATTTTTGCCCAATTTTCACCCAATTTTTGCCCAATTTTCACCCAATTTTCACCCAATTTCTCCAGGTAATTCCCGGCATTCCAGAACATTCCGGAATTTTCCGGAAGCTCCCCCTCACCGTAGAGCTGCTGGATGGGGAATTTGGACCCAATTTTGGGCCAATTTTTGGTCAATTTTAGGTCAATTTTGAGCCAATTTTGGGTCAATTTTGGGTCAATTTTGGGCCAATTTTGGTCAATTTTTAGGGGAATTTCACCCAATTTTGAGCCAATTTTGGGTCAATTTTTGATGCAATTTGAGCCAATTTTGAGTCAATTTTTGATGCAATTTGAGCCAATTTTGAGTCAATTTTTGATGCAATTTGAGCCAATTTTGAGTCAATTTTTGATGCAATTTGAGCCAATTTTGGGTCAATTTTTGTCCAATTTTTGGTCAATTTTGGGTCAATTTTGAGCCAATTTTGGGCCAATTTTGGCCAATTTTGGGTCAATTTTGGGTCAATTTTTAGGGGAATTTCACCCAATTTTGAGCCAATTTTGGGCCAATTTTGGGTCAATTTTGGGTCAATTTTGGGTCAATTTTGGGTCAATTTTGAGCCAACTTTTGTCCAATTTTGGCCAAATTTGGGTCAATTTTGGGTCAATTTTTAGGGGAATTTCACCCAATTTTGGGACAATTTTGGGTCAATTTTTGTACAATTTTGATCCAATTTTTGTCCAAATTTGGGCCAATTTTGGTCCAATTTGAGCCAATTTTTGGTCAATTTTGGGTCAATTTTGAGCCAATTTTTGACCAATTTCACTCAAATTTGGGCCAATTTTTAGGAGAATTTGGGCCAATTTTGGGCCAATTTTGGGTCAATTTTGGGCCAATTTTCAGGGGAATTTGAGCCAATTTTTGATCAATTTCACCCAATTTTGGGTCAATTTTGGGTCAATTTTTGTCCAATTTTGGGTCAATTTTTGTCCAAATTTGGGTCAATTTTTGACTACTTTTGGTCAATTTTGGGTCAATTTTTGCCCAATTTTCGCCCAATTTTCACCCAATTTCTCCAGGTAATTCCCGGCATTCCGGAACATTCCGGAAGCTCCCCCTCACCGTAGAGCTGCTGGATGGGGAATTTAGACCCAATTTGGGGCCAATTTTTGGTCAATTTTAGGTCAATTTTGAACCAATTTTGGGCCAATTTTTGGGGGAATTTGGGCCAATTTTGGGTCAATTTTGGGTCAATTTTTAGGGGAATTTCACCCAATTTTGGGCCAATTTTGGTCCAATTTGGGCCAATTTTGGGTCAATTTTGAGCCAATTTTGGACCAATTTCACCCAATTTTGGGCCAATTTTGGGTCAATTTTTAGGGGAATTTCACCCAATTTCGAGCCAATTTTGGTCCAATTTTGGGCCAATTTTTTTCCAATTTTGGGTCAATTTTGAGCCAATTTTGGGCCAATTTTGGCCAATTTTGGGTCAATTTTGGTCAATTTCTAGGGGAATTTCACCCAATTTTGGGTCAATTTTGGGTCAATTTTGAGCCAATTTTTGACCAATTTGAGCCAATTTTGGGTCAATTTTGGGCCAAATTTGGGTCAATTTTGGACCAATTTTGGATCAATTTTTGCCCAATTTTTGTCCAATTTTCGCCCAATTTTCCCCCAATTTCTCCAGGTAATTCCCGTCACTCCGGAACATTCCGGATCTTTCCGGAACATTCCCCCTCACCGTAGAGCTGCTGGATGGGGAATTTGGACCCAATTTGGGGCCAATTTTGGGTCAATTTTGGGGCAATTTTTGCCCAATTTTCGCCCAATTTTCACCCAATTTTTTCCCCCCAATTCCCCCAATTCCCAACATTCCGGATCTTTCCGGAACGTTCCCCCTCACCGTAGAGCTGCTGGATGCCGCGCCGGTCGTCGTCGGGCAGCCGGAAGTCCTCGGTGTCCATCCATTGGTAGAAGGGCGCCATGATGGCCGAGGGGTCGCTGGAATGTTCCAGGCCCAGGGCGTGGCCCAGCTCGTGAACGGCCACCAGGAACAGGTCGTTACCTGGGAAACGGGTCCTGGAAGGTCACAGCGGGGCGGGGACAGGGCGGGGGAGGTCATGGAAGGTCATGGAAGGTCATGGAAGGTCATGGAAGGTCAGGGCGTGGCCCAGCTCGTGAACGGCCACCAGGAACAGGTCGTTACCTGGGAAACGGGTCCTGGAAGGTCACAGCGGGGCGGGGACAGGGCGGGGGAGGTCATGGAAGGTCATGGAAGGTCATGGAAGGTCATGGAAGGGTGTGGAAGGTCATGGAAGGTCAGGGCGTGGCCCAGCTCGTGAACGGCCACCAGGAACAGGTCGTTACCTGGGAAACGGGTCCTGGAAGGTCACAGCGGGGCGGGGACAGGGCGGGGGAGGGCGTGGGAGGTCCTGGAAGGGTGTAGAAGGGCGTGGAAACTCATGGAAGGTCACGGAAGGTCATGGAAGGTCATGGGAAGCCTTTGAGATCAATGGGAGGTCATGGAAGGGCACAGAAGGACATGGAAGGTCAATGGAAACCCTTTGAGGTGATGGAAGGTCATGGAAGGTCATGGAAAAGTGTAGAAGGTCATGGAAGGTCATGGAAGGGTGTAGAAGGGTGTGGAAGGTCATGGAAGGTCATGGAAGGTCATGGAAGGTCAATGGAAACTCTTTGAGGTCAATGGAAGGTCATTGAAGGTCATGGAAAGTCTTTGAGATCAATGGAAGGTCATGGAAGGTCATGGAAGGTCAATGGAAGGGTGTAGAAGGACATGGAAGGTCATGGAAGGTCATGGAAGGTCATGGAAAGTCTTTGAGATCAATGGAAGGTCATAGAAGGTCAATGGAAATCCTCTGAGGTCAATGGAAGGTCATGGAAGGTCATGGAAGGTCATGGAAGGTCATGGAAGGGTGTGGAAGGTCATGGAAGGTCAGGGCGTGGCCCAGCTCGTGAACGGCCACCAGGAACAGGTCGTTACCTGGGAAACGGGTCCTGGAAGGTCACAGCAGGGCGGGGACGGGGCAGGGGAGGGTGGGGGAGGTCATGGAAGGTCATGGAAGGGTGTAGAAGGTCATGGAAGGTCATGGAAGGTCATGGAAAGTCTTTGAGATCAATGGAAGGTCATAGAAGGTCAATGGAAATCCTCTGAGGTCAATGGAAGGTCATGGAAGGTCATGGAAGGTCAATGGAAAGTCATGGAAGGTCATGGAAGGTCTACAGAAAGTCTTTGAGGTCATGGAAGGTCATGGAAGGGTGTGGAAGGTCGTGGAAGGTCATGGAAGGTCATGGAAGGTCAATGGAAACCTTTCAAGGTCCTGTCAGCTCCAACCTCAATTCTCAGGTCCTGGCAGCTCAAACCCCAATCCCAATTCCCATATCCAGGTCCTGGCAGCTCAAACCTCAATCCCAATGATCAGAACCAGGTCCTGGCAGCTCTGGGCAGGTCCTGGCAGCTCAAACCTCAGTTCCCAGGTCCTGGCAGCTCAAACCCCAGTTCCCAGGTCCTGTCAGCTCAAACCTCAGTTCCCAGGTCCTGTCAACCCCATAGGCAGGTCCTGTCAGCTCAGAGCCCCCCCAGGTCCTGTCAGCTCTATCCAGGTCCTGTCAGCTCTGGGCAGGTCCTGTCAGCTCTGGGCAGGTCCTGGCAGCTCAAACCTCAGTTCCCAGGTCCTGGCAGCTCAAACCCCAGTTCCCAGGTCCTGTCAGCTCAAACCCCAATCCCAGGTCCTTTCAGCCCCATATCCAGGTCCTGTCAGCTCTGGGCAGGTCCTGTCAGCTCTATCCAGGTCCTGTCAGCCCCATAGGCAGGTCCTGTCAGCTCAGAGCCCCCCCAGGTCCTGTCAGCTCAGAGTTCCCCCAGGTCCTGTCAGCTCAGAGCCCCCCCAGGTCCTGTCAGCTCTATCCAGGTCCTGTCAGCTCTATCCAGGTCCTGTCAGCGCAGAGCCCCCCCAGGTCCTGTCAGCTCACCGCTGAGGTCGTCCCCGCGGTGCGTCCATGGCTCCGCCCCCTCGCAGTGGGTGTCCCCCCCGATGTGTGGCCCGGGGAAGAAGGTCCTGGCAGCTCAAACCCCAATTCCCCCAAAACCCCAGGTCCTGGCAGCTCAAACCTCAATCCCAATCCCCAATTCCCATATCCAGGTCCTGGCAGCTCCAAACTCAATCCCAATGATCAGAACCAGGTCCTGGCAGCTCAAACCTCGGTTCCCAGGTCCTGGCAGCTCAAACCCCAATCCCAGGTCCTTTCAGCCCCATATCCAGGTCCTGGCAGCTCAAACCTCAGTTCCCAGGTCCTGTCAGCTCACCGCTGAGGTCGTCCCAATGATCAGAACCAGGTCGTGTCAGTTCTATCCAGGTCCTGTCAGCTCAAACCCCAATCCCAATTGCCAATCCCCGCCCCCAGGTCCTGTCAGCTCAATCCTCAATTCCCAGGTCCTGGCAGCTCAAACCTCAATCCCAGGTCCTGTCAGCCTCATATCCAGGTCCTGGCAACTCAAACCTCAATTCCCAGGTCCTGGCAGCTCAAACCTCAGTTCCCAGGTCCTGTCAGCCCCATAGGCAGGTCCTGTCAGCTCAGAGCCCCCCCAGGTCCTGTCAGCTCAAACCCCAGTTCCCAGGTCCTGGCAGCTCAGACCTCCATCCCAATCCCCAATCCCCACTCCCAGGTCCTGGCAGCTCTATCCAGGTCCTGGCAGCTCTATCCAGGTCCTGGCAGTCCCAAACTCAATCCCAATGATCAGAACCAGGTCCTGGCAGCTCAAACCCCAGTTCCCAGGTCCTGTCAGCTCACCGCTGAGGTCGTCCCCGCGGTGCGTCCACGGCTCCGCCCCATCGAAGTGTGTGTCCCCCCCGATGTGTGGCCCGGGGAAGAAGGTCCTGGCAGCTCAAACCCCAATTCCCCCAAAACCCCAGGTCCTGGCAGCTCAAACCTCAATCCCAGGTCCTGTCAGCTCCATATCCAGGTCCTGGCAGCTCCAAACTCAATCCCAATCCCCAATCCCCGCTCCCAGGTCCTGTCAGCTCAGAGCCCCCCCAGGTCCTGTCAGCTCTATCCAGGTCCTGTCAGCTCTGGGCAGGTCCTGGCAGCTCAAGTCCCAGTTCCCAGGTCCTGGCAGCTCCAAACTCAATCCCAATCCCCAATCCCCGCTCCCAGGTCCTGTCAGCTCACCGCTGAGGTCGTCCCCGCGGTGCGTCCATGGCTCCGCCCCATCGAAGTGCGTGTCGCCCCCGATGTGCGGCCCGGGGAAGAAGGTCCTGGCAGCTCAAACCCCAATTCCCACAAAACCCCAGGTCCTGGCAGCTCAAACCTCAATCCCAATCCCCAATTCCCATATCCAGGTCCTGGCAGCTCCAAACTCAATCTCAATTCCCATATCCAGGTCCTGGCAGCTCAAACCCCAGTTCCCAGGTCCTGGCAGCTCAAACCTCAATCCCAGGTCCTGTCAGCTCTATCCAGGTCCTGGCAGCTCAAACCCCAGTTCCCAGGTCCTGTCAGCTCTATCCAGGTCCTGTCAGCTCAAACCTCAATCCCAGGTCCTGGCAGCTCAAACCCCAATCCCAATGATCAGAACCAGGTCCTGGCAGCTCAGACCTCCATCCCAATCCCCAATCCCCGCTCCCAGGTCCTGTCAGCTCACCGCTGAGGTCGTCCCCGCGGTGCGTCCATGGCTCCGCCCCATCGAAGTGTGTGTCGCCCCCGATGTGTGGCCCGGGGAAGAAGGCGTGGGCCAGGAACCCGCCGGGGCCGTCGAAGGGCGCCGAGTCGCCGTGGAAACCCTCGGCGAACAGCACCATGATGTCGGCGCCCGGCGCCGCCCCGGCGCGGATCTGCCCGTACGGAACCTCCCGGAAGCGCAGGGCGGGCGCGGCCGACGCCCACACCTGGAAGGCGCGGCGGATGGCGGCGCAGGTGGCGGCCTCGCCCACCTTGGGGGTGTAGTTCTGGATGCTGGGGGGGGAAATTGGGGTTCAGGTGTGGCCAGGTGTGTCCCCAAACCTCTCCAGATGTGTCCAGGTGTGTCCAGGTGTGTCCAGGTGTGTCCAGGTGAGCCCCAAACCCCTCCAGGTGTGTCCAGGTGAGCCCCAAACCCCTCCAGGTGTCCCCAGGTGAGCCCCAAACCTCTCCAGATGTGTCCAGGTGTGTCCAGGTGTGTCCAGGTGTGTCCAGGTGTGTCCCCAAACCCTTCCAGGTGTGTCCAGGTGTCCCCAGGTGAGCCCCAAACCCCTCCAGGTGTGTCCAGGTGTCCCCAGGTGAGCTCAGGTGAGCCCCAAACTTCACCAGATCCTCTCCAGGTGTCCCCAGGTGTGTTCAGGTGTGTCCCCAACCCCCCCCAGCTGTGGCCAGGTGTGTCCCCAAACCCCTCCAGGTGTGTCCAGGTGTGTCACCTGTAACCCCCAAGTGTCCCCAGGTGTCCCCAGGTGTACCTCAGGTAACCCCAGGTGTGTCTCAGGTGTAGTTTTGGTGTCCCCAGGTGTGGTTTTGGTGTCCCCAGGTGTCCCCAGGTGAGCCCCAAACCTCTCCAGATCCTCTCCAGGTGTCCCCAGGTGTGTCTCAGGTGTCTCCCCAAACCCTTCCAGATGTCCCCAGGTGTGTCCAGGTGTGTCTCAATAACCCCCAGGTGTCCCCAGGTGAGGTTTTGGTGTCCCCAGGTGTCCCAGGTGTCCCCAGGTGTCCCCAGGTGTGTCCCAGGTGTCCCCAGGTGTCCCCAGGTGTGTCCCAGGTGTCCCCAGGTGAGGTTTTGGTGTCCCCAGGTGTGTCACCTGTCCCCCCCTCACCTGTCCCCAGGTGTGTCCCCCCCTCACCTGTAGGTGATCTCGGGCTACTCCTAGGTGTCCCCAGGTGTCCCCAGGTGTGTCCCCAGGTGTGGTTTTGGTGTCCCCAGGTGTGTCCCCAGGTGTCCCCAGGTGTGTTTTGGGTGTCCCCAGGTATCCCCAGGTGTGTCCCCTGTCCCCTCACCTGTCCCCAGGTGTCCCCCCCTCACCTGTAGGTGATCTTGGGCTACTCCCAGGTGTGTCCCAGGTGTCCCCAGGTGTCCCCAGGTGTCCCCAGGTGTCCCCAGGTGTCCCCAGGTGAGGTTTTGGTGTCCCCAGGTGAGGTTTTGGTGTCCCCAGGTGTCCCCAGGTGTCCCCAGGTGTGTCCCCTGTCCCCAGGTGTCCCCCCCTCACCTGTAGGTGATCTCGGGCTGCTCCCAGGTGTCCCCAGGTGTGGTTTTGGTGTCCCCAGGTGAGGTTTTGGTGTCCCCAGGTGTCCCTCACCTGTCCCCAGGTGTGTCCCCAGGTGTGTCACCTGCCCCCCCTCACCTGTAGGTGATCTCGGGCTGCTCCCAGGTGTGTCCCAGGTGTCCCCAGGTGTCCCCAGGTGTCCCCAGGTGTCCCCAGGTGAGGTTTTTGGTGTCCCCAGGTGTGTCCCAGGTGTGTCCCCAGGTGTGTCCCCAGGTGTCCCCAGGTGTGTCCCCTGTCCCCCCCTCACCTGTAGGTGATCTCGGGCTGCTCCCAGCGCAGTCCTTGCAGGGCGAAGCGGCGCCGCCGCACCTGAGCCTTCACCTGCGCCCCGAACTTATCGGGGACCCCGCACCTGGGCCTCTGCATGGCCCTGTGGGACCAGTATGGACCAGTATAAACCAGTGTGGACCAGTATGGACCAGTATGGACCAGTATGGACCGGTATGGACCAGTATGGACCAGTATAAACCAGTATGGACCAGTATAAACCAGTATAAACCAGTATGGACCAGTATAGACCAGTATGGACCAGTATAAACCAGTGTGGACCAGTATGGACCAGTATGGACCAGTATGGACCAGTATAGACCAGTATAAACCAGTATAAACCAGTATGGACCAGTATGGACCAGTATAAACCAGTATGGACCAGTATGGACCAGTATAAACCAGTATGGACCAGTATGGACCCCAAAATGCACATTTTTGGACCCAAATGACCCCAAAATGGCCCCAAATGACCCAAAAAGAACCCAAACGACCCCAAAATGGACCAAAATGACCCAAAATTACCCCAAACCCAACAATGACCCCAAAATGGCCCCAAACTGCCCAAAATGGTTCTAAATGGCCCCAAAATGACCCCAAATGGACCCAAATGACCCCAAACCCAACCCTGACCCCAAAAATTCCTGGAATGGCCCCAAAACAACCCCAAAAAGGCCCCAAATGACCCCAAAATGGATCCCAACGACCCCAAACCCAACAAAGACCCCAAAATGGCCCCAAATGACCCCAAAAAGGACCCAAATGACCCCAAAATGACCCCAAACCCAACCCTGACCCCAAAAATTCCCCAAGCGACCCCAAAACAACCCCAAAAATTCCTGGAATGACCCCAAAAAGGCCCCAAACCCAACAAAGATCCCAAAAAGGACCCAAACGACCCCAAATGGACCCAAAATGGATCAAAATGACCCCAAAATGGACCCAAAATGACCTCAAACCCAACCCAGACCCAAAAAGATCTGAAACGACCCCGAAACGACCCCAAAATGGCACCAAATGACCCCAAAATGGATCCCAACGACCCCAAACCCAACAAAGACCCCAAAACGGATCCCAATTGACCCAAATGACCCCAAAATGGATCCAAATCGCCCCAAACCCAACCATGACCCCAAAAATTCCCCAAACCACCCCAAAATGGCCCCAAAATGGACCCAAATGACCCCAAACCCAACCCTGATGACCCCAAACCCAACAAAGACCCCAAAAAGGCCCCAAATGACCCCAAAATGGCCCCAAATGACCCCAAAATGGACCCAAATGACCCCAAAATGGACCCAAAATGGACCAAAATGACCCCAAACCCAACTCTGACCCCAAAAATTCCCCAAATGACCCCAAAAATTCCCGAAATGGCCCCAAAATCCCCGTGGCTGACCTGAGGGTGTCGGGGTCGGCGGTGCCGGTGACGCGCAAGCCGTAGAATCGCTGCATGGCCGCCAACGCCGCCGCCAGCGACGCCGGCGCCGGCCGCGCCCCCGCCCGCAGGTCCCCGGGGGGGAGGTACCCGTACTGCTGCAGCCACGCCTGCAACGGAAAGTTCTGGAACTTTGGGAGTTTTGGGGATTTTTTGGGGTTTTTTTTGTGAATTTTTTTGGATTTTTTTGTGAATTTTTGGGGATTTTTGGTGAATTTTTGGGGATTTTTTGTGAATTTTTGGGGATTTTTTGTGAATTTTTGGGGATTTTTTGTGAATTTTTGGGGATTTTTTTGGGATTTTTTTGGGATTTTTTTGTGAATTTTTTGGGGTTTTTTTTATTTTTTTGTGAATTTTTTGGGATTTTTGGGGGGATTTTTTTTTGATTTTTTGTGAATTTTTGGGGGATTTTTTGGGATTTTTTGTGAATTTTTTGGGATTTTTTTGGGATTATTTTGTGAATTTTTGGGGATTTTTTTTTTGGATTTTTTTAGGATTTTTTGGGAATTTTTGGGGATTTTTTTGTGAATTTTTTGGGGATTTTTAAACGAATTTTTGGGGATTTTTTGGGAATTTTTTTGGGATTTTTTGGGAATTTTTTGGGATTTTTTACGAATTTTTTTGGATTTTTTTGTGAATTTTTTTGGGGTTTATTTTGAGAATTTTTTGGGGATTTTTTGGTGATTTTGTGGGTTTTTTTTATTTTTTTGTGAACTTTTTGGGATTTTTGGGGGGATTTTTTTTGGATTTTTTGTGAATTTTTGGGGGATTTTTTTGTGAATTTTTTGGGGTTTTTGGGGATTTTTTGGGATATTTTTCTGAATTTTTGGGGATTTTTTTGTGAATTTTTGGGGGGTTTTTCCGGAATTTTTTGGGATTTTTTTGGGATTTTTTGGGATTTTTTTGGGAATTTTTTTGGGATTTTTTTGTGAATTTTTGGGGATTTTTTGGGATTTTTTGTGAATTTTTTTAGGAATTTTTTGGGATTTTTTGGGATTTTTTTGTGAATTTTTTGGGATTTTTTGGGAATTTTTTGTGAATTTTTTTAGGAATTTTTTGGGATTTTTTTGTGAATTTTTTGGGATTTTTGGGGGTTTTTTTGCAATATTTTGGGGATTTTTTTGGTATTCTTTGGGGATTTTTTGGGATTTTTTTTGGTGTTTTTTGGGTGTTTTTTGTCCCCTGTCCCCACCCGCAGGTCCCCAGGGGGAGGTACCCGAACTGCTGCAGCCACGCCTGCAACGGAAAGTTCTGGAACTTTGGGGGGATTTTTGGGGATTTTTGGGATTTTTTTGGATTTTTTGGGAATTTTCTGGGATTTTTTGGGATTTTTTGGGGATTTTTGGGGGATTTTTTGGGATTTTTTTGGATTTTTTGGGATTTTTTGGGATTTTTTGGGGATTTTTTGGGAATTTTTTGGGGATTTTTTGGGATTTTTTTGGGATTTTTTTGGGAATTTTTTTGGGTATTTTTTGGGTGTTTTTTGGGTGTTTTTTGGGTGTTTTTTGGGCATTTTTGGGTGTTTTTTGGGTGATTTTTGGGTGTTTTTTGGGTGTTTTCTGGGTGTTTTTTTGGTGTTTTTTGGGTGTTTTTTGTCCCCCGTCCCCACCCGCAGGTCCCCGGGGGGAGGTACCCGAACTGCTGCAGCCACGCCTGAAACGGAAAGTTCCGGAATTTTGGGATTTTTTGGGATTTTTTGGGATATTTTGGGATTTTTTTGGGATTTTTTTGGGATTTTTTTGGGATTTTTTGGCGATTTTTTGGGGATTTTTTGGGATTTTTTGGGAATTTTTTGGGGATTTTTTTAGGATTTTTTAGAGATTTTTTTTTTATTTTTTACGAATTTTTTGGGATTTTATTGTGAATTTTTTGTGAATTTTTTGGGATTTTTTTGGGATTTTTTGGGGATTTTTTGGGATTTTTTAATTAATTTTTTTGGGTTTTTTTGGGAATTTTTTGGGATTTTTTTGGGATTTTTTTATGAATTTTTTGAGATTTTTTTGTGAATTTTGTGGGATTTTTTTATGAATTTCTTGTGATTTTTTGGTGATTTTTTGGGATTTTTTTTTTTATTTTTTGGGGTTTTTTGGGAAATTTTTTGGGATTTTTTTTGGAATTTTTTGGGTGATTTTTTTAGGGATTTTTTTGGGTTTTTTGGGATTTTTTGGGATTTTTTGGGATTTTTTTGTGAATTTTTTGGGATTTTGTTGTGAATTTTTTGGGGTTTTTTGGGATTTTTTTTAGGATTTTTTTAGGAATTTTTTGGGATTTTTTGGGGATTTTTTTTTTGATTTTTAACGAATTTTTGGGGATTTTTTGGGGGATTTTTTTGGAATTTTTTGGGATTTTTTGTGAATTTTTTTGGATTTTTTTATGAATTGTTTGGGATTTTTTTATGATTTTTTTTGGATTTTTTATGAATTTTTGGGGAATTTTTTGTGATTTTTTTGGGGTTTTTTTGGGGTTTTTTTGGGGAATTTTTTGGAGTTTTTTATGAATTTTTGGGGGAATTTTCTTGGATTTTTTGGGGTTTTTTTGGGATTCTTTTGGGAATTTTTCGGGATTTTTTGGGGATTTTTTTTTTGGTGATATTTTGGGGATTATTTTGTGAATCTTTAGGGATTTTTTTATTAATTTTTTGGAATTTTTTGGAATTTTTTTGAGGTTTTTTTGGGAATATTTTGGGATTTTTTTTTTATTTTTTGGGGGACTTTTTTGGGACTTTTTGCCATTTTTTGGTATTTTTTGGGTGTTTTTTGCCTGGTTTTTTGGGTATTTTTTGGATATTTTTTAGGTGTTTTTTAAGTGTTTTTTGGGTGTTTTTTTCCGTTTTTTGGGCATTTTTTGGCTGTTTTGGGGGTGTTTTTTGGGTATTTTTGGGTGATTTTTGGGTGTTTTTTGGGGTTTTTTTGGGTGATTTTTGGGTGATTTTTGGGTGATTTTTGGGTGTTTTTGGGGTGTTTTTTGGGTGTTTTTTGGGTATTTTTTGGGTGATTTTTGGGTGATTTTTGGGTGGTTTTTTGGTGTTTTTTGGGTATTTTTTGGGTATTTTTGGGTATTTTTGGGTATTTTTGGGTATTTTTTGGGTGTTTTTTGGGTATTTTTTGGGTGTTTTTTGGGTGATTTTTGGGTGTTTTTTGGGTGATTTTTGGGTGTTTTTTGGGTGATTTTTGGGTGTTTTTTGGGTGTTTTTTGGGTATTTTTTGGGTGTTTTTTGGGTATTATTTGGGTGTTTATTGGGTGTTTTTTGGGATTTTTTGGGTGAATTTTGGGTGAATTTTGGGTAAATTTTGGGGTTTTTTTGTGTAAATTTTGGGTTAATTTTGGGTGAATTTTGGGATTTTTTGTGTAAATTTTGGGTGTTTTTTTGTGTAAATTTTGGGGTTAATTTTGGGTTAATTTCGGGTGAATTTTGGGGTTTTTTGGGTGGTTTTTTTGGGTGAATTTCAGTGTTTTTTGGGTGAATTTTGGGTGAATTTTGGGGTTTTTTGTGCAAATTTTGTGGTTTTTGGGGTAAATTTTGGGGTTTTTTTGGGTTAATTTTGGGTTAATTTCGGGTGAATTTTGGGGTTTTTTGGGTGGTTTTTTTGGGTGAATTTCAGTGTTTTTTGGGTGAATTTTGGGATTTCTTGGGGGTGAATTTTGGGATTTTTTGTGTAAATTTTGGGTGTTTTTTGGGTGAATTTTGGGGTTAATTTTGGGTGAATTTTCAGTTAATTTTGGGTGAATTTTGGGGTTTTTTGGGTGAATTTTGGGGGTTTTTTGGGGTGAATTTTGGGTGAATTTTGGGGGATTTTTGGGGTTTTTTGGTTGAATTTTGGGGTTTTTTGGTTGAATTTTGCGGTTTTTTTGGGCGGATTTTGGGAGGTTTTTGGGTGAATTTTGGGGTTTTTTGGGTAAATTTTGGGGTTTTTTTGGGTGAATTTTGGGGTTTTTTGGGTAAATTTTGGATGATTTTTGGGTGAATTTTGGGGTTTTTTGGGTGAATTTTGGGTGAATTTTGGGTAAATTTTGGGGTTTTTTTGTGTAAATTTTGGGTTAATTTTGGGTGAATTTTGGGATTTTTTGTGTAAATTTTGGGTGTTTTTTGGGTGAATTTTGGGTTAATTTTGGGTTAATTTTGGGTAAATTTCAGGTGAATTTTGGGGTTTTTTGGGTGGTTTTTTTGGGTGAATTTCAGTGTTTTTTGGGTGAATTTTGGGATTTCTTGGGGGTGAATTTTGGGATTTTTTGTGTAAATTTGGGGGGTCTTTTGGGTAAATTTTGGGTGATTTTTGGGTGAATTTTGGGGTTTTTTGGGTAAATTTTGGGGGGTTTTTGTGTAAATTTTGGGGTTTTTTTGGGTGAATTTTGGGGTTTTTTTGGGTAAATTTTGGGTGATTTTTGGGTGAATTTTGGGGTTTTTTGGGTAAATTTTGGGGGTTTTTTGGGTAAATTTTGGGGGTTTTTTGGGTGTTTTTTTGGGTATTTTTTGGGTGTTTTTTTGGGTGAATTTTGGGGTTTTTTGGGGTTTTTTTTGGGTTAATTTTGGTTGAATTTTGGGTGTTTTTTTGGGTGAATTTTGGTTTTTTTTTTGGGTTTTTTTTGGGTGAATTTCGGGGTATTTTGGGCAAATTTTGGGCTCGGCCGCCCCTCCCCCACCCTCCCTTTCCCCCGATATTTTATTTTGAATTTTTCCGGTAAAAATTTGGGTTAAAAACCCGGAATTTCGGTAAAAAATGAAAAAAAAAAGAGAGGGGGGGGGTGGGGGAGGGGAAGGAACGGCCACGTCTCGCCCCTCCCCCACCCCGAGGGGTTTTTTTGGGAATTCTTTTTTTTTTTGGGAATTCTTTTTTTTTTGGGAATTCTTTTTGGGGAAAAAAAAGCGGAAATTCCCGAAAAGTTAAAAATAAAAAACCAAAAATGGGGAAAAAAAGCGGAAAAAAGGGAAAAAAAAAAAGGGTGGGGGAGGGGCGGGAGGGAGACGTGGCGGGAGGGGGGGGAGGGGAAATCCCGAAAAATTCTTTGGGATCGGGATTTGGGGGATTTGGAGCCGAAATTTGGGGATTTTGAGTCAAAATTCGGGGATTTCAGCCCAAAATTTGGGGATTTTGACCCAAAATTTGGGGATCCCGAGGGAAAATTTGGGGGTTTTGAGCCAAAATTTGGGGATTTTGAGTCAAAATTTGGGGATTTTGGGGGTTTGGACCCAAAATCTGAAGATTTCAGCCCAAATTTGGGGGTCCCGGGTGGAGATTTGGGGATTTTGAGCCAAAATTTGGGGATTTTGGGGGGTCCCGAGGGAAAATTTGGGGATTTTGAGTCAAAATTCGGGGATTTCAACCCAAAATTTGGGGATTTTAGCCCAAAATTTGGGGGTCCCGAGTGAGAATTTGGGGATTTGAAGCCAAAATTTGGGGATTTCGACCCAAAATTTGAGGATTTTGGGGGGTCCCGGGTGGAAATTTGGGGATTTTGAGCCAAAATTCGGGGATTTCAGCCCAAAATTTGGGGGTTTGGACCCAAAATCTGGAGATTTCAGCCCAAATTTGGGGGTCCCGGGTGAGAATTTGGGGATTTTGGGGGGTCCCGGGTGAGAAGTTGGGGATTTTGGGGGGTCCCGGGTGAGAATTTGGGGATTTTGAGCCAAAATTCGGGGATTTCAGCCCAAAATTTGGGGATTTTGGGGGGTCCCGAGTGGAAATTTGGGGGTTTGGAGCCAAAATTTGAAGATTTCAGCCCAAAATTTGGGGGTCCCGAGTGAGAATTTGGGGATTTGGAGCCAAAATTTGGGGATTTTGGGGGGACCCGAAGGAAAATTTGGGGATTTTGAGTCAAAATTCGGGGATTTGGAGTCGAAATTTGGGGATTTTGATCCAAAATTTGGGGATTTCTGATTAATTTTGGGGGTCCCGAGTGGAAATTTGGGGGTTTGGAGCCAAAATTTGGGGATTTCAGCCCAAAATTTGGGGGTTTGGACCCAAAATCCGAAGATTTCAGCCCAAATTTGGGGGTCCCGGGTGGAAATTTGGGGATTTGGAGCCAAAATTTGGGGATTTTGAGTGAAAATTCGGGGATTTTGGGGGGTCCGAGGGAAAATTTGGGGGTTTTGAGTCGAAATTTGGGGATTTTGAGCCAAAATTTGGGGATTTCGACCCAAAATTTGGGGATTTGGAGCCGAAATTTGGGGATTTTGGAGGGTCCCGAGTGAAAATTTGGGGATTTGGAGCCAAAATTTGGGGATTTCGACCCAAAATTTGGGGATTTCGACCCAAAATTTGGGGATTTGAGACCAAATTTGGGGGTCCTGAGTGGAAATTTGGGGATTTGGAGCCAAAATTTGGGGATTTCAGCCCAAAATTTGGGGATTTTGGGGGGTCCCGAGGGAAATTTGGGGGTTTTGAGTCGAAATTTGGGGATTTGGGATAAAAACCTGGGATAAAACCTCCGAAATTTGGGGATTTTGGGGTTAAAAAACCCCAAAATTTGGGTATTTTTGGGTTAAAACCGCCAGAATTTTGGGGATTTTTGGGATAAAAGAGCCCAAATTTCTGCTTTTTTTGGGTTAAAACCCCTGAAATTCGATTTTTTTAGGGTTAAAACCGCCGAAATTCTGCTTTTTTTTTGGGATAAACGGCTGGAATTTGGGGATTTTTTGGGTTAAAACTCCCGAAATTTGGAGTTTTTTGGGTCAAAAACCTGAAATCTGGGTTATTTTTGGGATAAAACCGCTGGAATTTGTGGATTTTTTGGGTTAAAACCCCCGAAATTTGGAGTTTTTTGGGTCAAAAACCTGAAATCTGGGTTATTTTTGGGATAAAACCGCTGGAATTTGGGGATTTTTGGGTTAAAACCTCCAAAATTCCGCTTTTTTTTGGGATAAACCGCTGGAATCCCGGGATTTTTTTGGGTTAAAAACCCCGAATTTTGGGGTTTCTTGGGTTCAAAACCTCCGAATTTTCTCTTTTTTTTTATTAAAACCCCCGAATTTTCGCTTTTTTTGGGGTCAAAACCCCCGAAATTTGGTTTTTTTTAGCGTTAAATCCCCGAAAATTCGGCATTTTTGAGGTTAAACCCCCCGAATTTTCGCTTTTTTTGGGGTTAAAACCCCCAAAATTCGAGTTTTTTTGGCCAAAACCCCTAAATCTGGGTTTTTTTGGGTTAAAACCCCCGAAATTTGGGTTTTTTTTGGGTTAAAACCCCCGAAATTCGGGGTTTTTTTAGGGTTAAACCCCCGGAAAATTCGGCATTTTTGGGGTTAAACCCCCGGAAAATTGGCATTTTTTGGGTCAAAACCCCCAAATTTTCACTTTTTCTGGGGTTTTCGACCACGCCGAATTTTTTGGGAGGGGTCCCAGAATCGGGGGAGGGGTCGGGGGGGTCTCACCTCGGGCGAGAATCGAGGCTGGGGGGCGCAGGGTGGGGCCAGGACCCCCCAAAAAATCAACAGCGCCGGGAGCATCTCCGGGATCCTTCGGGCTGGAAAAAAATAACAATTCCCAAAAAAAATAAAAATCCGGGAAGAGGCGGGGGAAGGGGAGGGGCTGGAGGGGGAGTGGAAAACGTGAAAAAAAACGGGAATTTTGGGGTTTTTTTGGGGTTTTTTTGGGGTTTTTTTGGGGGGGGGTTTCGCTGAGGGGAGGCCGCGGGTGTTGGCGCCCCCTGGCGGGCGGGAGGACCCCGAAAAAAGGCGGGAAAACCCCTTTTAATGGTTTTAATTTATTTATTATAATTTATTTCTTTTTTTAATTTTTTTGGGCGGTTTGGGGGATTTTTTGGGATGGTTTGGGAGGGTGGGGGGGAGGGGCAGGATGTGGTCAGCCCCTCCCCCACCCCCCTTTTCCCCTTGGATCAGCTGACTCAGCGGAGTCACCCGCCGGTGACGTCATCCCCCCCAAAAAAACGGGAAAAAAGCCAAATTTTCGGGAATTTTTAGGGGTTATCCCGCCAAAATTTTTGGGAATTATTTTTTCCCGCTATTTTGGCCAAGGGGGGGGAGGGGAAAATTATGATTTTTTTTGAGAAATGGCGGGAAAAAAAAAAACTTTCGGGATTCCCCAGGAAGGAAATGGTTGGGGGAGGGGGGAGGGGCCCTCCCGGGGTATTTTTGGGAATTCGTTTGTGGCGCTAATTAAAGACCGGGAGGGGGCGTGGCCTCCCTAATTAAACCCAGAAAGTGGGCGGGGCTTAAAGGGGCGGGGCCACGTTGCCCTTTTAAGGCGCCGTTGCCGTTTTAAGAGGTCGTTGCCCCTTTAAGAAAGCGTTGCCCCTTTAAGAAGCCGTTGCCCCTTTAAGAAGCCGTTGCCCCTTTAAGGAACCGTTGCCCCTTTAAGAAGCCGTTGCCCCTTTAAGAAGCGCCGTTGCCGCTTTAAGGCCGCTCCCGATGGTCCCCACCCGCGGCTCGAAGGCTCCGCCCCTTCCCAGTTCATCCCAGTTCATCCCAGTTCATCCCAGTCCATCCCAGTCCATCCCAGTTCATCCCAGTGAGGCCCAAACGCCCTCCCAGTCCCGTCCCAGTCCCCGCTTCCCCGTACTGGTTTGTACTGGGAGCCTTTGGGGGTCGGGACGCGGCGCTGGGAGGGGACTGGGAGGGGCCTGGGCCATACTGGGACTTACTGGGAGGGGACTGGGAGGAACTGGGAGGAAACTGGGAGGAACTGGGCCGACTTTGTCCCGCCTACTCGCTTCCCATTGGTCGCCTCCTCTCTTTCCCGCCCTTCAATTGGTTATTTGTGCTGTCACTCACTGCGTTATTCCCGCCTATCCGCGCTATGATTGGCAGCCGCGTTTTCCCGCCCCGCGCTCTCATTGGTCCGTGGTTTTCCCGCCCCGCGCTGTCATTGGCTGGCGCGGCGGGGGGGGGCGTGGCCGGGCGCGGCGCGGCGGGAAAGCCGTGAGGGGGAAAGCGGCTCCCGGGGGGGTCGCGGGTGAATTTTGGGGGAAAAAATGGGAAAAACGGGGCCGGAAATGCTGGAAAAGCGCCGGGAAAGGCTCCCGAGGGCTCCTGGCAGATTTCTGGGCGCTTTCCGCCGGGTTTTTTGGGGGGAAATCCGCGGGTTTAGGGGGGCTCGGGGGCGCGGTTCTGAGGGAGGGCCGGGAGGTGGGGGGGGCTCCGCGGTCCCTGAGGGGTTTTAGGGGTCCTGAGGGGTTTTAGGGGGTCCTTGAGGAGGATTTGGGGAAATCTGGGGGGATTTGGGGGATCCCTGTGGGGTTTTGGGGGTTCTGAGGGGTTCTTGGGGGGTCCTGAGGGGGTTCTGAGGGGTCTTGAGGGGGTTTGGGGGGATTCTTGAGGGGAATTTGGGGGGTCCTGAGGGGGATTTTGGGGAATCCCTGTGGGGTTTTGGGAGTCCTGGGGGGTTTTTGGTGGGTCCTGAGGGTTTTAGGGGGTCCTTGAGGGGAATTTGGGGTCCTGGTGGGGAAATTTGGGGGGTCCTGAGGGACTTAAGGGGTCCTGAGGGTGTTTTGGGGTTCCTGAGGGGGTTTTGGGGGTTCCTGAGGGGGTTTTGGGGGGTCCCTGAGGGAAATCTGGGGGGTCCTGAGGGGATTTTAGGGGGTCCTGAGGGAGTTTTGGGATTCCCTGATTTAATTTTGGCCTTCCTTGATTTAATTTTGGGGTTCCCCGGTGGAATTTTGGGGTTCCCCGATTTAATTTCGAGGTTCCCCCATTTAATTTTGACCCCCCCCAGGTGCCCTTTTATTTTTTGGGGTGTCCCCAAAAACTTCCCCCGATGGCTCTGGGGCTTCCCCCGAACCTCCCGCTGCCTCCAGGTGAGGAAAAAAAAACCCCAAAAAATTAAAACAAACCCCAAAAAATCCACAAAAAAATTAAAAAAAATATTTAAAACCCTAAATTTTAATTAATTGATTTTTTTTTTTAATTGAAGCAGACGAAGAAGCCCCGGGACCCCCAAATTCCGCCACCCCCCAGGAGCTGGGAGCCAACCCGGGGCTGGCCCGGCTGCTCCGGAATCTGGGGGGGCTCCTGGGGGGGGATGGGCTGAGCCCCCCCCTGCAGGAGGAGCTGCACCAGGTGAGGGGGGGAAATTCCCAAAAATCTGGGAATTTTGGGGATTTTGGGACGAGCCCGAGGCGAGGAATTCTGCAAAAATTCTGATTTTTTTAAAATTTTTTTTCCTGATTTTTAACCCTGAATTTTCAGGGTTTTTTCCCCCCAAAAATGAGTTAAGAATTGGCAGGAATTTCACTTTTTTTGGGAGTTTTAGCCCCAAATGATTCCAAAATTCCATTTAATGTTCCAAGTTCCCTGGATTTTACCCTCAAAATTCCCAATTTTCCTGGATTTTACCCTCAAAATTCCCAATTTTCCTGAATTTTACCCTCAAAATTCCCAATTTTCCTGAATTTTACCCTCAAAATTCCCCATTTTCCTGGATTTTACCCTCAAAATTCCCCATTTTTCTGGGTTTCAGCCCCAAATTCCCCATTTTTTCCCCCCAATTCTTCCAAAATTTCCATAAATGTCCCATTTTTCCTGGATTTTACCCTCAAATTTCCCGATTTTTCCCCAAATTCTTCCAAAATTTCCATAAATCTTCCCGTTTTCTTGGATTTCTGCCCCAAATTCCCCATTTTTTCCCCCAAATTCTTCCAAAATTCCCTTCAAATTTCCCTTTTTTTCCCAAATTCCAGCTAAAAATTCCTTTAAATTTCCAAGATTTTGGGGTTTTTGGGTTCCCTGGGTTGGATTTTGGGGTTTTTGGGGTGAATTTTGGGGGTTTTGGGGTTCCTGTGTTGGATTTTGGGATTTTTTTTTGTTCCCTGAGGTGATTTTTGGCTTCCCTGTGTTGGATTTTTGGGGGTTTTGGGCTGAATTTTGGGGATTTTGGGTTCCCTGAGGTGATTTTTGGGGTTTTGGGGGTCCCTGTGTTGGATTTTTGGGGTTTTTGGGGTGAATTTTGGGTTTTTTGGGGTTCCCTGAGGTGATTTTTGGGGTTTTGGGGGTCCCTGGGTTGGATTTTTGGGGTTTTTTGGGTCCCCGAGGTGATTTTTGGGGTGAATTTGGGGGGTTTTGGGTGCCTGGGTTGGATTTTTGGGGTCCCCAAGGTGATTTTTTGGGGTGAATTTTGGGGATTTTGGGGTTCCCTGAGGTGATTTTTGGGGGTTTCTGGGGTCCCTGTGTTGGATTTTTGGGGTTTTTTGGGTTCCCTGAGGTGATTTTTGGGGTGAATTTTGGGGTTTTTGGGGTTCCTGGGTTGGATTTTTGGGGTGATTTTTGGGGTTTTTGGGGTGAATTTTGGGTTTTTTGGGGTTCCCTGAGGTGATTTTTGGGGGTTTCTGGGGTCCCTGTGTTGGATTTTTGGGGTGAATTTGGGGGTTTTTGGGTTCCGTGGGTTGGATTTTTGTGGTTTTTGGGTTGGATTTTGGGGTTTTTGGGGTTCCCTGAGGTGATTTTTGGGGTGAATTTTGGGGTTTTTGGGGTTCCTGGGTTGGATTTTTGGGGTGATTTTTGGGGTTTTTGGGGGGGATTTTGGGTTCCTTGGGTTGAATTTTTGGGGTGAATTTTGGGTTTTTTGGGGTTCCCTGAGGTGATTTTTGGGGGTTTCTGGGGTCCTGTGTTGGATTTTTGGGGTGAATTTGGGGGTTTTTGGGGTCCCTGGGTTGGATTTTTGGGGTTTTTGGGTTGAATTTTGGGGTTTTTGGGGTTCCCTGAGGTGATTTTGGGGGTCCCTGTGTTGGATTTTTGGGGTTTTTTGGGTTCCCGAGGTGATTTTTGGGGTGAATTTGGGGGTTTTTGGGGTCCCTGGGTTGGATTTTTGGGGTTTTTTGGGGATTTTGGGGTTCCCTGAGGTGATTTTTGGGGGTTTCTGGGGTCCCTGGGTTGGATTTTTGGGGTTTTTTTGTGTCCCTGAGGTGATTTTTGGGGTGAAATTTGGGTTTTTTGGGTCCCCCCAGGCAGAGGTGTCCCTGTGCCGGGCCCGGACGCTGTGGCTGCACCTGGAGCTGCTCTGGAGGATTCTGGGGGAGCTGATCCGGGACCCCCGAAATTTGGAGCCTTCTGTGAGTCCCCAAATCCTGCCCAGAATTCCCAAAAAATTCCCTCTGAACCACCCCAAAATTCCCCAAAAAAATTCCCCCAAATCCCCCAAAAATTCCCAAAAATTCCCTCCCAAAACTGCCCCCAAATCCCCCAAAAATTCCCAAAAATTCCCTCAAAATTCTCCCAAAATTCCCTCAAGAATTCCCCCAAAAATTCCCCCAAAATCCTCCAAAAATTCCCCAAAAATTTCCCAAAAATTTCCTCAAAAATTCCCAAAAAATCCCCTCAAAATTCCCTCAAAATTGCCCCAAAATCCCCCAAAAATTCCCTCAAAATTTTCCCAAAAATTCCAAAAAAATCCCCACAAAATTCCCTCAAAAATTCCTAAAAAGTCCCCCAAAAATTCCCTCAAAATTCCCTCAAAATTCCCCCCAATATTTCCAAAAATTCCCCCAAAATTCCCAAAAAATCCACACAAAATTCACTCAAAAATTCCCCAAAATTCCCACAAAATTTCCCCAAAATCCTTTCAAAATTCCCCAAAATCCTCTTAAAATTCCCTCCAAAATTCCCCCAAAATTCCCTCAAAAATTCCCAAAAAATTCCCACAAAATTTGCTCAAAAATTCCTAAAAATTCCCTCAAAAAATTCCCTCAAAATTCCCCCAAATTTCCCTCAAAATCCCCCCAAAATTCCCTCAAAAATTCCCAAAAATCCCTCCCAAAATCCTCTCAAAATTCCCTCAAAATTTCCCCAAAAATTCCCCCAAAGTTCCCCTCAAAATTCCCAAGAATCCACCCAAAATTCCCTCAAAAATTCCCCAAAAATTCCCACAAAATCCGCTCAAAAATTCCTAAAAATTCCACACAAAATTCCCTCAAAATTCTCTCAAATTTCCCTCAAAATTCCCCCAAAATTCCCTCAAAGTTTTCCCAAAAATTCCAAAAAAATTCCCTCAAAAATTCCTAAAAATTCCCCCAAAATTCCCTCAAAATTTTCCCAAAAATTCTCAAAAATTCTCTCAAAAATTCCCAAAATCCCCACGAAATTCCCCCCAAAATTCCCAAAAAAATTCCACAAAAATCCCCTCCCAAAATCCCCCCCCAGAATTCCCCAAATCCCCCCGAATTCCCGGAATATTCCGGAATGTTTTCCAGCTGCTGCGGGCTCTGGAGCAGGAGCTCACCTGGGCCCAGGTGCGCCGGGGCCCCCCCGAGATCGCCCGGCTCCTGCCCCCACCTCAGGTGAGGAATTCACCCCAAAATCCCCCAAATTCACCCCAAAATCCACCCCAAAATCCACCCCAAAATACCCCAAAAATCACCCCAAAATCCCTGGAATTCACCCCAAAATTCACCCCAAAATTCACCCCAAAATCCACCCCAAAATACCCAAAAATCACCCCAAAATCCACCCCAAAATCCCTGAAATTCACCCCAAAATCCACCCCAAAATACCCAAAAATTCACCCCAAAATCCTCCCCAAAATCCCTGGAATTCACCCCAAAATCCACCCCAAAATTCACCCCAAAATTCACCCAAAATCCCCAAAAAATTCACCCCAAAATCCCCGGAATTCACCCCAAGATCCACCCCAAAATCCCTGGAATTCACCCCAAAATCCACCCCAAAATTCACCCCAAAATACCCCAAAATCCACCCCAAATTCACCCCAAAATCCCCCAAATTCACCCCAAAATCCACCCCAAAATTCACCCCAAAATCCCCAGAATTCACCCTAAAATTCACCCCAAAATCCACCCCAAAATCCCCAAAATCCACCCCAAAATCCACCCCAAAATCCACCCCAAAATTCACCCCAAAATTCACCCCAAAATTCACCCCAAAATCCACCCCAAAATCCCCAGAATTCACCCCAAAATCCACCCCAAAATCCACCCCAAAATACCCAAAAAATTCACCCCAAAATCCCCGGAATTCACCCCAAAATTCACCCCAAAATTCACCCCAAAATCCACCCCAAAATTCCCAAAATTCACCCCAAAATCCACCCCAAAATCCCCCCCAAAATCCCCGGAATTCACCCCAAAATCCACCCAAAAATTCACCCCAAAATTCACCCCAAAATTCACCCCAAAATCCACCCCAAAATTCCCAAAATTCACCCCAAAATCCACCCCAAAATCCCCCCCAAAATCCCCGGAATTCACCCCAAAATCCACCCAAAAATTCACCCCAAAATTCACCCCAAAATCCACCCCAAAATCCCAAAATTCACCCCAAAATTCACCCAAAAATACCCCAAAATCCACCCCAAAATCCCCAGAATTCACCCCAAAATCCACCCCAAAATCCCCAAAAATTCACACCAAAATTCCCAAATTTCCTCGAAATCCCCCCAAATTCCCAAATTTTTCCAAATTTCCCCCGGAATTCCCGAATTTCCCCCCAAATCCCCAAATTTCCCCCCAAAATTTCCCCAAATTCCCCAATTTCCCCCCAAAATTCCCTTGGAAATTCCCGAATTTTCCCCAAAATTCCCAAATTTCCCCCCCAAATTCCCCAGTTTCCCCCCAAAATTCACTCAGAAATTCCCAAATTTCCCCCAAAATCCCCGAATTTTCCCCAGAATTCCCGAATTTTCCCAAAATTCCCGAATTTTCCCCAAATTCCGGATTTTTCCCTCTTTTCCCGCAGCCCCCCCGGCTCCTCCCCCGGCTCCTCCCGGAGCTCCAGCGGCGCCTGCGGGAAAAACGGGAAGAGCTCCGGGATTTCCTCCTGGGACCCCCCAAAATTCCCGAAATCCCCCCGAAAATTCCCGAAATCCCCAAAAATCCCCCCAAAATTCCCAAAAATCCCCCCAAAATTCCCAAAAATCCACCTAAAATGACCCAAAATCCTCCCAAAATGACCCAAAATCCACCCAAAATGACCCAAAATCCCCCCAAAATTCCCGAAATTCCTCCCAAAATTCCCGAAATTCCACCCAAAATTCCCGAAATTCCTGCTGGAATTCCCGGAATTCCCTCTGGAATTCCCGGAATTCCCGAAATTGCCGGAATTCGCCCCAATCTCGGGGGGCTCCTGGAGGCGGAGCGGCTCCGGCAGCGGCGGCTGCGGGAAAAGCTGGAGAGGATGAGCTGGAGATACCCCCAGGTTTGGACTGGTTTATACTGGTTTGGACTGGTTTATACTGGTTTGGACTGGTTTGGACTGGGAGGGGACTGGGAGGGGACTGGGAGGGGGGAATTGGGGGAAAAACGGGGAAAATTGGGAAAAAAACGGGGAAAAAACGGGGGAGAAAAAAGGGTTAAAAATGGGGAAGAAAGGGTTAAAAATGGCGGGAAATGGGGTTTGGGGTTACTGGTTTATACTGGTTTGTACTGGGAGGGACTGGGAGGGGGTTTTGGGGTGATTTTGGGGGATTTTGGGGCTCTGAAAAGGGGAAAAAAAAGGGGAAAACGGGAATTTGGGGTTACTGGTTTATACTGGTTTGGACTGGTTTATACTGGGAGGGACTGGTCCATACTGGTTCATACTGGTCCATACTGGTTTATACTGGTTTATACCGGTCTATACTGGTTTATACTGGTCTATACTGGTCCATACTGGTTTATACTGGTCCGTACTGGTTTATATTGGTCCATACTGGTTTATACTGGTCCATACTGGTCCATACTGGTCCATACTGGTCCATACTGGTTTATACTGGTTTATACTGGTCCATACTGGTCCATACTGGTCTATACTGGTCTATACTGGTTTATACTGGTTTATACTGGTCCGTACTGGTTTGAACTGGTCCATACTGGCCTATACTGGTTTATACTGGTCTATACTGGTCCATACTGGTTTATACTGGTTTATACTGGTCCATACTGGTTTGAACTGGTCTATACTGGTTTATACTGGTCTATACTGGTTTATACTGGTTTATACTGGTCCATACTGGTTTATACTGGTCCATACTGGTCCATACTGGTCCATACTGGTCCATACTGGTTTATACTGGTCCATACTGGTCCATACTGGTCCATACTGGTCCATACTGGTCCATACTGGTCTATACTGGTTTATACTGGTCCATACTGGTCTATACTGGTCCATACTGGTCCATACTGGTTTATACTGGTCTATACTGGTCCATACTGGTCTATACTGGTCCATACTGGTTTATACTGGTCTATACTGGTCTCCTCCCCAGGTGCTCAGCCGCTGTCTCTCTCACCTGTCCCAGCTCCGCTCCCTGGGCTCCCTCCAGGCTCACCTGGATCGGGGGCGGGGCCTTTACCTGCTGGCCAAGGGCGGGGCCGTGCTGCTCAAGAGCAGGTCCTCATTTGCATCTCATTTGCATCTCATTTGCATACCCACCACCCCGCCCTTCCCGCCGCTAAACCGGCTCATTAATATTCATCAGGCTGGAGGAGCTGCGCATCCTATTGGACAGTTACCCCGCCCCCACCATTGAGGCGCACCGGCGAATCAGGTGAGAGGACACGCCCACCTCATTAGCATAGCGAGGAGGACACCCCCCCTCATTAGCATAGAGCAATCACGGCCCCCTCATTAACATAGTGAGGGGGGCACGCCCACCTCATTAGCATAGAGCAATCACGGCTCCCTCATTAGCATAGCGATGAGGACACGCTCACCTCATTAGCATAGAGTGGTCACGGCTCCCTCATTAGCATAGAGCAGTCACAGCCCCCTCATTAGCATAGTGAGGAGGGCACACCCACCTCATTAGCATAGCGAAGGTACAGCCATCCTCATTAGCATAGAGCGATCGCGGCCCCCTCATTAGCATAGAGAGGAGGGCACGCCCACCTCATTAGCATAGAGTGATCACGGCTCCCTCATTAGCATAGAGTGATCACGGCTCCCTCATTAGCATAGAGTGATCACGGCTCCCTCATTAGCATAGAGCAATCACGGCTCCCTCATTAGCATAGCAATGAGGACATGCCCACCTCATTAGCATAGAGTGATCACGGCTCCCTCATTAGCGTAGAGCAGTCACAGCCCCCTCATTAGCATACTGAGGGGGGCACGCCCACCTCATTAGCATAGAGTCATCACGGCTCCCTCATTAACATAGTGATGACACACCCATCTCATTAGCATAGAGCAATCGCGGCCCCCTCATTAGCATAGCGAAGGTGCGCCCATCCTCATTAGCATAGAGCAATCACGGCTCCCTCATTAGCATAGCAAGGGCATGTCTCCTCATTAGCATAGTGATGAGTGCACACCCCCTCATTAGCATTGCGAGGGGGGCACGCCCATCCTCATTAGCATAGTGAAGAGGGCACGCCCCCTGATTAGCATAGCGAGGACACACCCCCTCATTAGCATAGAGCGATTATGGGCCCCTCATTTGCATAGTGATGAGGGCATGTCCATTCTCATTAGCATAGAGCAATCATGGTCCCCTCAATAGCATAGCAAGGGCACGTCTCCTCATTAGCAAAGCTAGGAGGTCACGCCCCCCTCATTAGCATAGTGATGAGGGGACACCCGTCCTCATTTGCATAGTGAGGAGAGTAGCCCATCCTCATTAGCATAGCGAGGAGGGCACACATCCTCATTAGCATAGAGAGGAGGGCATGTTCCCCTCATTAGCATAGCGAGGAGAGCACACCATCCTCATTAGCATAGCAATGAGGGCACACCCACCCCCATTAGCATTGCGATGAGGGCACACCCCCCTAATTAGCATAGAGCGATGGTGGCCCTCATTAGCTCGACCAAAGTATTGGCGTCATTAGCATAGCCACACCCCCTCATTAGCATAACGAACCATCATCACCGTAGCCGTGGCCTCATTAGCATGTCATGGCTGATAGCCAAACCCCTCATTAGCATAGCAATGATCTTGTCTCTGTAGCCACACCCCTAATTAGCATAACAAGTGCATTGTCCTCACATGCCTCATTAGCATAACCCACCCCTAATTACCATAACTCCACCCATATACCTCATTAGCAAAACCACTCCCCTGATTACCATACCCCCGCCCCACCCACCTCATTAGCATAACACCGCCCCTGATTAGCATAACCATTCCTACCCAATGCACCTCATTAGCATAACCCCACCCCTGATTACCATAACTCCACCCACACATCTCATTAGCATAACCCTGCCCCCGATTACCGTAACCCTGCCCCCCACACCTCATTAGCATAACCCTGCCCCTGATTACCATAACCCTGCCCACCCACACACCTCATTAGCATAACCCCACCCCTGATTACCATAACCCCGCCCCATATACACCTCATTAGCGTAACCCCGCCCCTGATTAGCATTACCATGCCCGCCCAATATACCTCGTTAGCATAACCCCGCCCCTGATTAGCATAGCCATGTCCACCCATTGCTCCTAATTAGCATAACCCTGCCCTTGATTACCATAACCCTGCCCCTCACACACCTCATTAGCATAACCCTGCCCCTGATTAGCATAACCACGCCCATCCACTGTACCTCATTAGCATAACCCTACCCCTGATTAGCATAACCACGCCCATCCACTGCACCTCATTAGCATAACCCCACCCCTGATTAGCATTACCATGCCCGCCCAATATCCCTCATTAGCATAACCCTGCCCCTGATTACCATAACCCCACCTCACCCACAGACCTCATTAGCATAACCCCACCCCTGATTACCATAACCCTGCCCCATATACACCTCATTAGCATAACCCCGCCCCTGATTAGCATTACCATGCCCGCCCAATATGCCTCATTAGCATAACCCCGCCCCTCATTAGCATAACTCTGCCCGATTACCATGGTTCCACACACCTCATTAGCATAACCCCACCCCTTTTTTAACATCAACGTCCCACCCAATGCACCTCATTAGCATAACCCCACCCCTTATTAGCATAACTCCACCCCTTTTAGCATTACCACTCCCACCCAATGCACCTCATTAGCATCACCCCGCCCCTGATTACCATAACCCTGCCCTTCACACACCTCATTTGCATAACCCCGCCCCTGATTAGAAAGGGGTTTTTGGGGTGGGTTTTGGGGGTCTCAGGGGGGTTTTGGGGTGGTTTTTGGGGGTCTCTGGTTTTTGGGGTGGGTTTTGGGGGGGGTTTTGGGGGTCTCAGTGGTTTTTGGGGTGGGTTTGGGGGTCTCAGTGGTTTTTGGGGTGGTTTTTGGGGGTCTCAGGGGGTTTTTGGGGTGGGTTTTGGGGGTCTCAGGGGTTTTTGGGGGTCTCAGGGGGGTTTTGGGGGTCTCAGGGGGGTTTTGGGGGTCTCAGGGGGGTTTTTGGGGTGGGTTTTGGGGGTCTCAGGGGGGTTTTGGGGCTCTCAGGGGGTTGTTGGGGTGGTTTTGGGGGTCTCAGGGGGTTTTTGGGGTGGGTTTTGGGGGTCTCAGGGGTTTTTGGGGGTCTCAGGGGGGTTTTGGGGGTCTCAGGGGGGTTTTGGGGGTCTCAGGGGGGTTTTTGGGGTGGGTTTTGGGGGTCTCAGGGGGGTTTTGGGGCTCTCAGGGGGTTGTTGGGGTGGTTTTGGGGGTCTCAGGGGGTTTTGGGGTGGTTTTTGGGGTGGTTTTTGGGGGTCTCAGTGGTTTTTGGGGTGGGTTTTGGGGGTCTCAGTGGTTTTTGGGGTGGTTTTTGGGGGTCTCGGGGTTTTTGGGGTGGGTTTTGGGGGTCTCAGTGGTTTTTGGGGTGGGTTTTGGGGGTCTCAGGGGGTTTTTGGGGTGGGTTTTGGGGGTCTCAGTGGTTTTTGGGGTGGGTTTTGGGGGTCTCAGGGGGGTTTTGGGGGTCTCAGTGGTTTTTGGGGTGGGTTTTGGGGGTCTCAGGGGGGTTTTGGGGTGGGTTTTGGGGGTCTCAGTGGTTTTTGGGGTGGGTTTTGGGGGTCTCAGGGGGTTTTTGGGGTGGGTTTTGGGGGTCTCAGGGGGTTTTGGGGGTCTCAGGGGGGTTTTTGGGGTGGTTTTTGGGGGTCTTCTTTGATTGAACCGTATCACTCTCTCGAGTGCATTCATAACATCTATGAAGGTTCTAGAGGTTTCTATGGGGTTTCCAGACGTTTCTATGGGAGTTCCAGAAGTTTCCATGGGGGTTGCGTAAGCATCCATGGGAGTTCTAGAGGTTTCCATGGGGTTTCTAGAGGTTTCTGTGGAGTTCTAGAGGTTTCTATGGAGGTTCTAGAGGTTTCCATGGGGTTTCTAGAGGTTTCTATGGAGTTCTAGATGTTTCTATGGAGGTTCTCAAGGTTCCTAGGGGGGTTCTAAAGGTTTCCATGGGGTTTCTAGAGGTTTCTATGGAGGTTCCAGATGTTTCTATGGAGTTCTAGGTGTTTCTATGGGGGTTCTAGAGGTTTCTATGGAGGTTCCAGACGTTTCTATGGAGGTTCTAAAGGTTCCTATGGGGCTTCTAGACGTTTCTATGGAGGTTCTAGAGGTTTCCATGGGGTTTCTAGAAGTTTCTATGGGGGTTCTAGAGGTTTCCATGGAGGTTCTAGAGGTCCTCATGGGGTTCTAGACTGATCTAGACCGTTCTAGAAGGTTCTAGAGGTTCTAGAAGGTTCTAGATAGTTCTAGATTGTTCTAGAGGTTCTAGAAGGTTCTAGAAGGTTCTAGAGGTTCTAGAAGGTTCCAGATCGTTCTAGATCGTTCTAGAGGTTCTAGAGGTTCTAGAAGGTTCTAGAGGTTCTAGATCGCTCTAGAGGTTCTAGACCGTTCTAGAGGTTCTAGATGGTTCTAGAGGTTCTAGATGGTTCTAGATGGTTCTAGAGGTTCTAGAATGTTCTAGAGGTTCTAGAAGGTTCTAGAAGGTTCTAGAGGTTCTAGAGGTTCTAGATGGTTCTAGAGGTTCTAGAGGTTCTAGAGGTTCTAGATGGTTCTAGAAGGTTCTAGAAGGTTCTAGAGGTTCTAGAAGGTTCTAGAGGTTCTAGAGGTTCTAGATTGTTCTAGAAGGTTCTAGAAGGTTCTAGAAGGTTCTAGAGGTTCTAGAAGGTTCTAGAGGTTCTGGAGGTTCTAGAGGCTCTGGAGGTTCTAGATGGTTCTATGGGTTCTAGATGGTTCTAGATGGTTCCCTGGGGGTTCTGGGTGGTTCTTTGGGGTTCTAGAAGCATCTTTGGGGTTCCTATGGGCTTTCCACGGGGTTCTAGAAGCTTCTGTGGGGTTTCTTTGGGGTTCTAGAAGCTTCTGTGGGGTTTCTACGGGGTTCTAGAAGCTTCTGTGGGGTTTCTATGGGGTTCTGGAGGTTTCCGTGGGGTTCCTCAGGCGTCTCTGAGGTTCTGGAGCCATTGATGGAGTTCCAGATGTTTCTATGAGGTTCCTATGGGGTTCTAGAAGCTTCTGTGGGGTTTCTATGGGGTTCTAGAAGCTTCTGTGGGGTTTCCATGGGGTTCTAGAAGCTTCTGTGGGGTTTCTATGGGGTTCTAGAAGCTTCTGTGGGGTTTCTAGGTGGTTCTAGAAGCTTCTGTGGGGTTTCCGTGGGGTTCTAGAAGCTTCTGTGGGGTTTCTACGGGGTTCTAGAAGCTTCTGTGGGGTTTCCATGGGGTTCTGGAGGTTTCCATGGGGTTCCTCAGGCGTCTCTGAGGTTCTGGAGCCATTGATGGAGTTCCAGATGTTTCTATGAGGTTCCTATGGGGTTTCTGTGGGGTTCTAGAAGCTTCTATGGGGTTCTACAAGTATTTATGGGGTTTCTGGATGTTTCTACGGGCTTCTAGAAGATCCTATGGGCTTCTAGATGTTTCTATGGGATTCCAGAAGCATCGATGAGGTTCTAGAAGCATCTGTGGGGTTCTGGAGGTTTCTATGGAGCTCTAAAAACATTGATGAGCTTGTGGAGATTTTTTATTGAGTTCTAGAAGCATCTTTGGGCTTCTAAAGTCATTTCTGGGGTTCTGGAAGCATCTCTGGGGTTCTAGAAGCATCTGTGAGGTTCCATTGGGTTTCTGTGGGGTTCTAGAAGCATCTGTGAGGTTCTAGAAGCGTCTATGAGGTTCCATTGGGGAGATGTTGGTGGGATCAGGAGATGTCGTTAGCGTAACCCCGCCCCTCATTAGCATAACCCTGCCCCTGATTAGCACAACCGTGCCCATGATTAGCATAACCCTGCCCCTGATTAGCGTAACCCCACCCCTCATTAGCAAAACTCCGCCCCTCATTAGCATAACACCACCCCTCATTAGCATAACCCCACCCCTGATTAGCATAACCCAGCCCCATATTAGCATGACCCCCGCCCCTGATTAGCATAACCCCGCCCCTGATTAGTGCAACCCCACCCCTGATTAGCGTAACCCCGGCCCTGATTAGCATAACCCCGCCCCTGATTAGCATAACCCCGCCCCTGATTAGCATTGCCATGCCTGCCCAATCTACCTCATTAGCATAACCCGGCCCCTGATTAGCATGCATTGCCCGCCCAATATACCTCATTAGCATAACCCTGCCCCTCACTAACATAGCCCCACCCCTCATTAGCATAACCCTGCCCCTGATTACCATAGTTCCACCCACCCACACACCTCATTAGCATAACCCAGCCTGATTACCATAACCGTGCCCACCCATGCACCTCATTAGCATAACCCCGCCCCTTTTTAGCATAACCATTCCCACCCAATGCACTTCATTATCATAACCCCGCCCCTGATTACCATAACCCTGCCCACCCAAACACCTCATTAGCATAACCCTGCCCCTAATTAGCATAACCCCGCCCTTGATTAGCATAACCCCATACCGCTCACACACCTCATTAACGTAACCCCACCCCTCATTAGCATAACCCCACCCCTGATTACCGCAATTCTGCCCACCCACACACCTCATTAGCATAACCCCGCCCCTTTTTAACATCAACATTCCCACCCAATGCACTCCATTAGCATAACCCCACCCCTTATTAGCATTACCACTCCCACCCAATGCACCTCATTAGCATAACCCTGCCCCTGATTAGCATAACCACGCCCATCCACTGCACCTCATTAGCATAACCCTGCCCCTGATTAGCATAACCATGCCCACCCAATGTACTTCATTAGCATAACCCTGCCCCTGATTATCATAATTGCGCCCACCCACACATCTCATTATCATAACCCCGCCCCTGATTATCATAACCCTGCCCACCCACACACCTCATTAGCATAACCCCACCCCTCATTAGCATAACCCTTCCCCTTTTAGCATGTGCATTCCCACCCAATGTGCCTCATTAGCATAACCCCACCCCTCATTAGCATAGCCCTACCCCTCATTAGCATAACCCCACCCCTCATTAGCATAACCCCGCCCCCTTTCCCTTGCAGGGCGGGTCTCTCGGAGCGGCGCCGCGCGGCCGAGGCGCAGGCCGCCATCTTGGGGGCGGAGCTTGCGGCGCTGCGGGAGCTGGGCCCGGAATTCCGGGACCTGGCGCTGGAATTGGGGCAGATCCGGCGGGAAAGCGACCGGAAGCGCTGGGCCCTGCGCCAGCTCCGCCCCCGTGACGTCACCGACGCTCATTAAAATATCGCCAGCACCGCCCACTTCCGTCTCCTCTTTCCTTCTATGGGATGATTGACAGCTCCCGAAATTCCCGCCAAAACCCGCTGGGGAATGCCGGGAAATGATTGACAGGGGAGAGTGGGCGGGGCTTGGGGGGAGGGTGAATGACAGCGAGCTCCTATTGGTTGGCAGAGTGGGGTTCAGAGGAAGGACACGCCCCCCTGCGGGTGATTGACAGCCGGCTGAGCGCTGTGATTGGCTCAGCGCCGCTGGTGGGCGTGCTCAGCGCGCTCCGCGTTGATTGACAGCGGACCCCGCGCTCCTATTGGCTGGCGCTCCTGAAGGGGGTGGGTTTAATCTTCCCGCCGCCGCTTTGATTGACAGCCGGCCCCGCGCTCTCATTGGCTCGCCTTTCCGTGATTGACGCCTCTCCGCGCTCTCCCATTGGCTCGCTGCTCCTCCGCTTTGATTGACAGCTGCTTCTCGGCTCCCCATTGGTCGAGCGGGGGGCGGGCCGCGCGCGGATTGGCCGGCGCCTGAGGGAGGGGGCGGGAGCAGAGGAGCAGCGATGGCGGCGGGGCCGGGAGCGGCGGGCGCCGCTCGGGTCTCCTCAGGCCGCGACCTGAGCTGCGTCCCGGAGGTGGCGGGAGCGCTGGGAGCCGTGGCCAGGCAGGGGTGAGAGCGGGAATTCCCCACATTCCCAAAAAAACCTCGGGAAAGGCCCCGAAAATCCTCCCCGGGATCCCCCGCGTGGCGCTGGGATCGGAGCTCCGGCGGGAATCGCGGGTCTCCCTCAGGGATCTCGGATTCCCCTCAGGGATCCCCAAATTTCCCCTCAGGGATCCCCAGATCTCCTCAGGGATTCCCGAATTCCCCTCAGGGATCCCCAGATTCCCTCAGGGACCCCCGAATTCCCATCAGGATTCCCAAAAATTCCCCTCAGGGATCCCGAAATTCCCCTCGGGAACCCCAAATTCCCCTCAGGTATCCCCAGATCTCCTCAGGGATCCCCAAATTCCCCTCAGGAATCCCAAATTCCTTCAGGAATCCCCAAAATCTCCTCAGGGACCCCAAAATTCCTCTCAGGGATCCCCGAATTCTCCTCAGGGATCCCTAAATTCCTTCCAGGATTCCCAAATTCCCTCAGGAATCCCAAATCCCTTCAGGGATCCCCGAATTCCCCTCAGGATTCCCAAATTCCTTCCAGGATCCCAAATTTCCCCTCAGGATTCCCCAAATTCCTCTCGGGAATCCCAAAATTCCCTCAGGAATCCCAAATTCCCCTCAGGGATCCCCAAATCCCCTTGGGGATCCCCAAATTCCTTCCAGGATTCCCAAATTCCCTCAAGGATCCCCAAATTCCTTCAGGGATCCCCGAATTCCCCTCAGGGATCCCCAGATCTCCTCAGGGACCCCCAAATTCCCATCAGGATTCCCAAAAATTCCCCTCAGGAATTCCCAAATTCCCCTCAGGGATCCTTAAATCCCCTCAGGGATCCCTAAATTCCTTCCAGGATTCCCAAATTCCCTCAGGGATTCCCAAATTCCTCTCAGGGATCCCCGAATTCTCCTCAGGGACCCCCAAATTCCTTCCAGGATTCCCAAATTCCTTCCAGGATTCCCAAATTTCCCTCAAGAATCCCAAAATTCACCTCAGGGACTCTGGAATTCCTTCAGGAATTCCCAAATTTCCCTCAGGAATTCCCAAATCTCCTCAGGGACCCCGAATTCCCATCAGGAATTCCCAAATTCCCCTCAGAGATCCCAAAATTCCTTCCAGAATTCCCAAATTTCCCCTCAGGATCCCCTAAATTCCTCTCGGGAATCCCAAAATTCCCTCAGGAATTCCCAAATTTCCCTCAGGAATCACACAATCCCCTCAGGAATTCCCAAATTCCCCTCAGGATTCCCAAATTTCCCTCAGGATTCCCAAAATTCCCTCAGGAATTCCCAAATTTCCCTCAAGATTCCCAAAATTCCTTCAGGATTCCCCAAAATTCCCTCAGGATTCCCAAATTTCCCTCAGGAATTCCCAGATTTCCCTCAGGAATCCCAAATTTCCCTCAGGAATTCCCATATTTCCCTCAGGAATTCCCAGATTTCCCCTCAGAATTCCCAAAATTCCCTCAGGATTCCCAATTTCCCCTCAGGAATTCCCAAATTTCCCTCAGGAATTCCCAAATTTCCCTTCCCAGTCCCCTCCCAGTATAAACCAGTACAAACCAGTTCAAACCAGTTCGTCTCCCCCCCAGGTTTGATTTCTTGTGCACCTCCCAGTCCAATCCCAGTTCATCCCAGTATAAACCAGTTCCCTCCCAGTTCCCTCCCAGTCCATCCCAGTTCATCCCAGTCCATCCCAGTTCATCCCAGTTCATCCCAGTCCCTCCCAGTCCATCCCAGTCCCTCCCAGTTCCCTCCCAGTTCCCTCCCAGTCCATCCCAGTCCATCCCAGTATAAACCAGTCCATCCCAGTTTGATCCCAGTCCCTCCCAGTCCATCCCAGTTCCCTCCCAGTATAAACCAGTCAGTCCCAGTTCCCTCTCAGTCCAATCCCAGTTTGATCCCAGTCCTCTCCCAGTATAAACCAGTCAGTCCCAGTTCCCTCCCAGTCCCTCCCAGTTCCCTCCCAGTTCCCTCCCAGTATAAACCAGTCAGTCCCAGTTTGATCCCAGTCCCTCCCAGTACAAACCAGTTCCCTCCCACTTCCCCCCAGTTTGATCCCAATCCCTCCCAGTATAAACCAGTCCAATCCCAGTTTGATCCCAGTCCCTCCCAGTCCCTCCCAGTCCATCCCAGTATAAACCAGTTCCCTCCCAGTTCCTTTCCAGTCCCTCCCAGTCCCCTCCCAGTCCCTTCCAGTCCAATCCCAGTATAAACCAGTCCATCCCAGTCCATCCCAGTCCATCCCAGTTCATCCCAGTCTATCCCAGTTCTCTCCCAGTATAAACCAGTCAGTCCCAGTTTCCTCCCAGTCTCTCCCAGTTTGATCCCAGTCCCTCCCAGTATAAACCAGTACAAACCAGTACCCCCAAACCCCCATTTTCCCACATTTTTAACCCTTTCTTCCCTGTTTTCCCCCCGTTTTTTCCCCTCCCAGTTTGATCCCAGTCCCCTCCCAGTCCCTCCCAGTATAAACCAGTACAAACCAGTTCAAACCAGTCTCCCCCAGGTTCGATTTCCTGTGCATCCCCCTGTTCCACCCCCGGCACCGCCGGGAATTCTCGGCTGCGCCGGCGCGGGACCGGCCCGGACCCCAAACCCGCTCCGACCTGGTGCTGGCCGGACGAGGTCTGTACTGGTTTGTACTGGTTTGTACTGGGAGGGACTGGGAGGGACTGGGAGGGGGAAAAATGGGGAAAAAATGGGAAAAAATGAGAAAAAATGGGGAAAAAAGGGTTAAAATTGGGGGGAAATGGGGAAAAAAGGGGGAGAAATGGGAGTTTGGGGTTAGTGGTTTGTACTGGTTTGTACTGGGAGGGGACTGGGAAGGGACTGGGAGGGGGAAAAATGGGGAAAAAATGGGAAAAAATGGTTAAAAAAATGGGAAAAAATGGGGAAGAAAGGGTTAAAAATGGGGGGAAACGGGGGTTTGGGGTTACTGGTTTATACTGGTTTGTACTGGGAGGGACTGGGAGGGACTGGGAGGGACTGGGAAGAGACTGGGAGGGGGAAAAATGGGGAAAAAATGGGAAAAAAGGGTTAAAAATGGGGAAAAAAGGGTTAAAAATGGGGAAAAAAGGGTTAAAAATGGGGGAAATGGGGGTTTGGGGTTACTGGTTTGTACTGGTTTGTACTGGTTTGGACTGGGAGGGGATTGGGAGAGGAGAAAATGGGGGAAAAATGGGTTAAAAATGGGTTAAAAATGGGTTAAAAATGGGTTAAAAATGGGGAAAAAAGAGGGAATTGGGGGTTTGGGGTTACTGGTTTATACTAGTTTATACTGGGAGGGGACTGGGAGGGGAAAAAATGGGGAAAAAATGGTTAAAAATGGGGGGAAATGGGGAAAAATGGTTAAGAAAGGGTTAAAAATGGGGGAAAATGGGCGATTGGGGTTACTGGTTTATACTGGTTTGTACTGGTTTATACTGGGAGGGGACTGGGAGGGGGAAAAACGGGGAAAAAATGATTAAAAAATGGGGAAAAAAGGGTTAAAAATGGGGGGAAATGGGAGTTTGGGGTTACTGGTTTGTACTGGTTTGTACTGGTTTGTACTGGTTTATACTGGGAGGGACTGGGAGGGGACTGGGAAGGGATTGGGAGGGGAAAAAATGGGGAAAAAATGGGAAAAAATGGGGAAAAATGGGGAAAAAAATGGGGAATAAGAGGGAAATGGGGGTTTGGGGTTACTGGTTTATACTGGTTTATACTGGTTTGGACTGGGAGGGGGAAAAATGGGGAAAAATGGGAAAAAATGGGAAAAAAGGGTTAAAAATGGGGGAAATGGGGGTTTGGGGTTACTGGTTTATACTGGTTTGAACTGGTTTATACTGGGAGGGACTGGGAGGGGACTGGGAGGGGGAAAAATGGGGAAAAAATGGGGGAAAATGGGGGTTTGGGGTTACTGGTTTATACTGGTTTATACTGGGAAGGACTGGGAGGGGGAAAAATGGGGAAAAAATGATTAAAAAATGGGGAAAAAAGGGTTAAAAATGGGGAAAAAAAGGGGAATTGGGGGTTTGGGGTTACTGGTTTGTACTGGTTTGTACTGGGAGGGACTGGGAGGGGAAAAATGGGGAAAAAATGGGAAAAAATGAGAAAAAATGGGGAAAAAAGGGTTAAAATTGGGGGGAAATGGGGAAAAAAGGGGGAGAAATGGGAGTTTGGGGTTACTGGTTTGTACTGGTTTGTACTGGTTTATACTGGTTTGTACTGGGAGGGACTGGGAGGGGACTGGGAAGGGATTGGGAGGGGAAAAAATGGGGAAAAAATGGGAAAAAATGGGTAAAAAAATGGGGAATAAGAGGGAAATGGGGGTTTGGGGTTACTGGTTTATACTGGTTTATACTGGTTTGGACTGGGAGGGGAAAAATGGGGAAAAAATGGGGAAAAAATGGGAAAAAATGGTTAAAAAATGGGGGAAAATGGGGGTTTGGGGTTACTGGTTTGTACTGGTTTATACTGGGAGGGACTGGGAGGGGGAAAAATGGGGAAAAAATGGGAAAAAATGATTAAAAAATGGGGAAAAAAGGGTTAAAAATGGGGAAAAATGTTGGTTTGGGGTTACTGGTTTATACTGGTTTGTACTGGGAGGGACTGGGAGGGGATTTTGGGGTAAATTTGGGGTGAATTTGATGAATTTTGGTGACTTTTGGGTCGAATTTGATGAATTTTGGGGTAAATTTGGGGGATTTTGGTGAATTTTGGGCTGAATTTGGCGATTTCTGTTTATTTTGGGGTGAATTTGGTGATTTTTGTTAATTTTGGAGATTTTGGGGTAAATTTGATTAATTTGGGGGTAAATTTGGGGATTTTGGGGTAAATTTGAGTGATTTTTGTCAATTTTTGGGGTAAATTTGGTGGATTTTGGGGTAAATTTGATGATTTTTGTTAATTTTGGGGTAAATTTGGTGAATTTTGTTAATTTTGGGGTGGATTTGGTGAATTTTGGGGTGAATTTGGTGAATTTTGGGGTGAATTTGATGATTTTTCTTAATTTTGGGTTGAATTTTGTGAATTTTGGGGTAAATTTGGGCAATTTTTATGAATTTTGGGTCAAATTTGATGAATTCTGGGGTGAATTTGTGGATTTTGGTGAATTTTGGGCTGAATTTGGTGATTTTTGTTAATTTTAGGTTGAATTTTGGGGATTTGGGGGTAAATTTGGGTGATTTTTGTCAACTTTGGTTGAATTTGATGAATTCTGGGGTGAATTTGGGGGATTTTGGGGTAAATTTGGGTGATTTTTGTCAATTTTGGGGTGAATTTGCTGAATTTTGGGGTAAATTTGGTGAATTTTGTTAATTTTGGGGTGGATTTGGGAAATTTTGGGCTGAATTTGGGTGATTTAGCTGAATTTTGGGGTGAATTTGGTGATTTTTGTCAATTTTGGTTGGATTTGATGAATTCTGGGGTAAATTTGAGGGATTTTTGTCAATTTTGGGGTGAATTTGATGAATTTTGGGGTCAATTCAAGCAAATTTTTTGAATTTTGGGTCAAATTTGGGGTTTTTGGGGTAAATTTGTGCAATTTTTATGAATTTGGGGTCGAATTTTATGAATTTTGGGTCGAATTCTCTGAATTTTGGGTCGAATTCTCTGAATTTTGGGTGGAATTCATCGGATTTTGGCTCAGACTGGAACACCCTGATCGTGGGGAAACTCTCGCCCTGGATCCGCCCGGATTCGCCGCTGGAACACGTCCGGAAAAACTCCCAAAAAGTAAAAAAAACGGGAAAATTTGGGAAAAATTGGGAAAAATTTGGGAATTTTGGGGAAATCCTCAAAGATTTCAACAAAATTCAGGAATTTTGGGGCGATTTCATTGAATTTTGGGGTTTTTTTGGGGGAATTTTCGTGATAATCAGAAAGAAAATTCTGGAATTCCTCCTGGAATTTTGGGGTGAATTTTAAAGGATTTGGGGTCAAAATTTGATGATTTTTTTTCAGGGATTTTGGGATAAATTTGGGGGAATTTTGGTGTCCAGAACTTTCATTTTTTTGCGGGTTTTGGGCCGAATTTTGACCAAAATTTCCCGATTTTCACCCAATTTTTGGAGCAAATTCCAATAAATTTTTTGGGAATAAATTTGGGATAAATTTGGGGAAAATTTGGGAAAATTTTGGGATAAATTTGGGATAAATTTGGGATAATTTTGGTCTCCCAAACCTTCATTTTTTGCCAATTTTACTCCAAATTTTTCCCAATTTTGGCCGTTTTTGACCCAAATTTTCCCCGAATCCCATCCAAATTTTTTTGGGAATCTCTTTAATTTTTCGGGAATAAATTTGGGAATAATTTGGGATAAATTTGGGATAAATTTGTGACAATTTTGCTCTCCAAAATCTTCATTTTTTGCCGATTTTTTCCCCGTTTTTTGCTGTTTTTACCCCAAATTTCCCCCGATTCTCACGGGGATTTTTTTGGGAATTTCGGGAATTTTTCGGGATTAATTTGGGATAAACCTGGGAATAATTTGGGATAAATTTGGGATAAATTTGGGATAAATTTGTGACAATTTTGTTCTCCAAAATCTTCATTTTTTGCCGATTTTTTCCCCGTTTTTTGCCGTTTTTACCCCAAATTTCCCCCGATTCTCACAGGGATTTTTTTGGGAATTTCGGGAATTTTTCGGGATTAATTTGGGATAAACCTGGGAATAATTTGGGATAAATTTGGGATAAACCTGGGAATAATTTGGGATAAATTTGGGATAAATTTGGGATAAATTTGGGATAAATTTGTGACAATTTTGTTCTCCAAAATCTTCATTTTTTGCCGATTTTTTCCCCGTTTTTTCCCGTTTTTCCCCCAAATTTCCCCCGATTTTGATGGGAATTTTTTTGGGAATTTTGGGAATTTTTGGGGATTAATTTTGGGGTAAATTTGGGCCAATTTGGGGACATTTTTAACCCTTTCAGGCCCTGCGTCAGGAGCTGGATTTCGGCGCTTACCTGGGCCTGGCCGCTCACCTGGTGCCGCTGCGGGGGGGGCACAACCCCAACCTGGCCCGGGGGCTGAGCGCCCACCTGCACAGCGGCCACCACGCCACACAGGTACTGGTTTATACTGGTTTGTACTGGGAGGGACTGGGAGGCGAAAAAACGGGGAGAAATGGTGAAAAAACGGTGAAAATCGGTGAAAAAATGGGGAAAATAGGGGGAAAAATGGGGAAGAAAGGGTTAAAAATGGGGGAAATGGGGGTTTGGGGTTACTGGTTTATACTGGTTTATACTGGGAGGGACTGGTTTGTACTGGGAGGGACTGGGAGGGGGAGAAACGGGGAGAAACGGCGAAAAAACGGGAAAAAACGGGGAAAAAATGGGGAAAAAATGGCAAAGAAAGGGTTAAAAATGGGGAAGAAAGGGTTAAAAATGGGGAAAATGGGGGTTGGGGTTACTGGGTTATACTGGTTTATACTGGGAGGGACTGGGAGGGGGAAAAATGGGGAGAAATGGGGAAAAATGGGGAAAAAATGGCGGGAAAACGGAAACAAAATGGCGGGAAATGGGGTTATACTGGTTTATACTGGTTTGGACTGGTTTGGACTGGTTTGGACTAGTTTATACTGGTCCATACTGGTTTATACTGGTTTATACTGGCTCATACTGGTTTATACTGATTTATATTGGTCCATGCTGGTTTATACTGGTCTATACTGGTCCATACTGGTTTATACTGGTCCATACTGGTCCATACTGGTCCATACTGGTTTATACTGGTCCATACTGGTCCATACTGGTCCATACTGGTTTATACTGGTCCATACTGGTCCATACTGGTTTATACTGGTCCATACTGGTTTATACTGGTCCATACTGGTCCATACTGGTCCATACTGGTTTATACTGGTCCACACTGGTCCATACTGGTCCATACTGGTTTATACTGGTCCATACTGGTCCATACTGGTTTATACTGGTCCATACTGGTTTATACTGGTCCATGCTGGTCCATACTGGTTTATACTGGTCCATACTGGTCCATACTGGTCCATACTGGTTTATACTGGTCCATACTGGTCCATACTGGTCCATACTGGTTTATACTGGTCTATACTGGTCCATACTGGTTTTCCGGGGTCAGTTCTGGGTGCAGGTGCCGCTGGTGGCTCCGGAAGATTCCCGCGATGACGTCATCGGGAACGAGGAGGCGCCGGGGGGAGGGGACGAGGAGAACACCTGGGAATGGTGAGAGCGGCGGAAGCTTCCGGAACACCGGGGGAAAAACGGGAATTCCGGGAAAAAAAATCGGGAATTCTGGGGAAAAAAATTGGGAATTTTGAGGAAAAAAACCCAGGAATTCTGGGGAAAAAATTGGGAATTTTGGGGAAAAAAATTGGGAATTTTGGGGAAAAAAATTGGGAATTTTGGGGAAAAAAAATTGGGAATTTTGGGGAAAAATTGGGAATTTTGGGGGAATCTTGGGAAAAAATCCGGGAATTTTGGGGAAGATAAATTGGAATTTTAGGGGAATTTTGGGGAAAAGAAATTGGGAATTTTGGGGGAATTTTGGGGAAAAAAAATTGGGAATTTTGGGGAATAAAATTGGGAATTTTGGGGAAAAAATTGGAATTTTAGGGGAATTTTGGGAAAAAAAAATTGGGAATTTTGGGGGAAAGAATTGGGAATTTTGGGGGAAAAAATTGGGAATTTTGGGGAAAAAAATTGGGAATTTTGGGGAAAAAATTGGGAATTTTGGGGGAAAATTTGGGGATTTTGGGGGAATTTTGGGAAAAAAATTGGGAATTTTGGGGAAGAAATTGGAATTTTAGGGGAATTTTGGGAAAAGAATCGGGAGTTTTGGGGGGAAAAATGGGAATTTTGGGGGAAAATTCAGGAATTTTAGGGGAATTTTGGGGAAAAAAAATCGGGAATTCTGGGGAAAAAAAATTGGGAATTTTGGGGAAAAAAATTGGGAATTCTGGGGGAAAATTTGGGGATTTTGGGGGAATTTTGGGAAAAAATCCGGGAATTTTGGGGAATAAAAATTGGGAATTTTGGGGGAAAAAAATTGGGAATTTTGGGGAAGAAAAATTAGGAATTTTGGGAAAAAAAATTGGGAATTTTGGGGAAAAAATTGGGAATTTTGGGGAAGAAATTGGAATTTTAGGGGAATTTTGGGAAAAGAACTGGAAATTTTGGGAGGAAAAATGGGAATTTTGGGGGAAAAAAATGGGAATTTTGGGGGAAAACCCGGGAATTTTGGGGAAAAAAACCCAGGAATTTTGGGAAATAATTGGGAATTTTGGGGAAGTCTTGGGAAAAAAACGGGAATTTTGGGGAAGAAATTGAAAGTTTTAGGGGAATTTTGGGGGAAAAATTGGGAATTTTGGAGGAGTCTTGGGAAAAAAAATGGGAATTTTTGGGGAAGATAAATTGGAATTTTAGGGGAATTTTGGGAAAAAAATTTGGGAATTCTGGGGAAAAAAATCTGGGAATTTTGGGAAAAAATCCGGGAATTTTGGGGAAGAAATTGGGAGTTTTAGGGGAATTTTGGGAAAAAAATTGGGAATTTTGGGGAAAAAAACCGGGAATTTTGGGGAAAAAATTGGGAATTCTGGGGAAAAAAAATTGGGAATTTTGGGGAATAAAATTGGGAATTTTGGGGGAATCTTGGGAAAAAATCCGGGAATTTTGGGGAATAAAATTGGGAATTTTGGGGAATAAAATTGGGGATTTTGGGGAAAAAATTGGGAATTTTGGGTGAAAGAATTGGGAATTTTGGGGGAAAAAAATTGGGAATTTTGGGAAAAAAAATCCGGGAGTTTTGGGGAAGAAATTGGAATTTTGGGGGAATTTTGGGAAAAGAATTGGGAGTTTTGGGGGGAAAAATGGGAATTTTGGGGGGAAAAAAATTGGGAATTTTGGGGAATAAAATTGGGAATTTTGGGGAATAAAATTGGGAATTTTGGGGGAATTTTGGGAAAAAAAATTGGGAATTCTGGGGGAAAATTTGGGGATTTTGGGGGAATTTTGGGAAAAAAAATTTGGGAGTTTTGGGGAAGATAAATTGGAATTTTAGGGGAATTTTGGGAAAAAAATTGGGAATTTTGGGGGACAAATGGGAATTTTGTGGGGAAAAAATGGGAATCTTTGTGGGTAAAAATGGGAATTTTGTGGGGAAAAAATGGGAATTTTTGGGGGAAAAATGGGAATTTGGGGGGAAAAATGGGAATTTGGGTGAAAAATCTGGGAATTTGGGGGAAAAACTGGGAATTTTGGGGGAAAAAATGGGAATTTTTGGGGGGAAAAAATGGGAATTTTGTGGGGAAAAAATGGGAATTTTTGGGGAAAAAATGGGAATTTTGTGGGGAAAAAATGGGAATTTTTGGGGAAAAAATGGGAATTTTTTGGGAAAATCGGGGATTTTTGGGGAAAAAATGGGAATTTTTGTGGGAAAAAATGGGAATTTTGGAGAAAAAATGGGAATTTTTGGGGGAAAAAGTGGGAATTTTTGGGGGAAAAAATGGGAATTTTTGGGGGAAAAACGGGAATTTTGGGGGAAAAATCGGGAATTTTTTGGGGAAAAAATGGGAATTTTGTGGGGAAAAAAGGGGAATTTTTGGGGAAAAAAACGGGAATTTTTTGGGGAAAAAACGGGAATTTTTGGGGAAAATTTGGGATTTTTTGGGATTGGGGGGCGGGGCCGTTCCCGTGTGGATTTTGGGGAATTTTTGGGAATTTTTCCCGGGATTTGTTTGGGAATTTGGTGGCCCCGCCCCCTTTTGCAGGTGGCACAAATTCCGAACCCTCCTGGATTACAACAAGAGACTGGCGCTCGGTGAGGGGCGGGGCCAACGGGAAAGGGGCGGGGCTAAGGGGAAAGGGGCGGGGCTAAAGGGGAAGGGCGGGGCTAAGGGGAAAAGGGGCGGGGCTAAAGGGGAAGGGCGGGGCTAAGGGGAAAAGGGGCGGAGCTAAAAAAAGGGGCGGGGCTAAAGGGAAAGGGGCGGGGTCAAGGGAAAGGGGCGGGGCTAGGGGAAAGGGGTGGGGCTAAAGGGAAGGGGCGGGGCTAAAGGAGAAAGGGGCGGGGCTAAAGGGGAAAGGGCGGGGCTAAGGGAAAGGGGCGGGGCTAAAGGGGAAAGGGGTGGAGCTAAAGGGAAAAGGGGCGGGGCTAAAAGAAAAGGGGCGGGGCTAAGGGGAAAGGGGCGGGGCTAAGGGAAAGGGGCGGGGCTAAAGAGGAAAGGGGCGGGGCTAATGGGAAAAGGGGCGGGGCTAAAGAAAAGGGGCGGGGCTAAGGGGAAAAGGGGCGGGGCTAAGGGGAAAGAGGTGGGGCCAAGGGGAAAGGGGGCGGGGCTAAAGGGAAAGGGGCAGGGCTAAGGTGAAAAGGGGCGGGGCCAAGGGAAAAGGGACAGGGCTGAGGGGAAAGGGGCGGGGCTTAAGGAAAAGGGGTGGGGCTAAGGGGAAGGGGCGGGGCTAAAGGGAAAGGGGCGGGGCTAAAGGGGAAAGGGGCGGGGCTAAAGGGGAAAAGGGCATGGCTAAAGGGGAAAGGGGGCGGGGCTAAAGGGAAAGGGGCAGGGCTAAAGGGGAAAGGGGCGGGGCTAAAGGGGAAAGGGGTGGGGCTAAAGGGAAAGGGGCGGGGCTATGGGGAAAGGGGCGGGGTTAAGGGGAAAAGGGGCGGGGCTAAAGGGAAAATGGGTGGGGCTAAGGGGAAGGGGCGGGGCTAAAGGGGAAAAAGGCTGGGCCAAGGGAAAGGGGCGGGGCCGGGGAAAGGGGCGGGGCTAAGGGGAAAGGGGCAGGGTTAAGGGGGAGGGGCGGGGCTAAAGGGAAAGGGGCGGGGCTAAAGGGAAAAGGGGCGGGGCTAAGGGGAAAAAGGGGCGGGGCTAAGGGGAAAAAGTGGCGGGGCTAAGGGAAAAGGGGCGGGGGCTAAAGGGGAAAGGGGCGGGGGCTAAAGGGGAAAGGGGCGGGGCTAAGGGGAAAGGGGCGGGGCTAAGGGAGAGAGGGCGGGGCATCTGACCCCACCCTGACTGGTTTATACTGGTTTATACTGTTCTATACTGGTTTATAATGGCCTATATTGGTCTATACTGGTTTATACTGGTTTATACTGGTTTGTACTGGTGTATACTGGTCTGTACTGGTCCATACTGGTCTATACTGGTTTATACTGGTCTATTGTGGATTATACTGGTTTATACTGGTTCATACTGGTCTACACTGGTTTACACTGGTCTATACTGGTCTATACTGGTCTATACCGGTCTATACTGGTTTATACTGGTTTATACTGGTTTGTACTGGTTCATACTGGTTTTCCAGCCCTGGAACTGGGCCCGCACCTGCCCTCAGGCCCCGCCCTGGCTGGTTTATACTGGTTTATACTGGTCTATAATAGGTTACAGTGGGTTATATTGGGATATACTCGTTTATACTGGTTTATACTGGTCTATACTGGTTTATACTGGTTTTTACTGGTTCATACTGGTTCATACTGGTTTTCCAGCCCTGGAACTGGGCCCGGACCTGCCGTCTGGCCCCGCCCTGGCTGGTTTATACTGGTTTATACTGGTCTATAATAGATTACAGTGGGTTACAGTGGGATATACTGGTTTATACTGGTTTATACTGGTTTATACTGGTTTATACTGGTTTATACTGGTCTATACTGGTTCATACTGGTTTATACTGGTTTATACTGGTTTCCCAGCCCTGGAACTGGGCCCGGACCTGCCGTCTGGCCCCGCCCTGGCTGGTTTATACTGGTTTATACTGGTCTATAATAGATTACAGTGGGTTATACTGGTCTATACTGGTTTATACTGGTCTATACTGGTTTGTACTGGTTCATACTGGTTTATACTGGTTCATACTGGTTTTCCAGCCCTGGAACTGGGCCCGGACCTGCCGTCTGGCCCCGCCCTGGCGCGCTGGCTGGGGGAGCCGGTGCGGGCCGTGCTGCTCCCCACCCGCCTCTTCCTCACCAACAAGAAAGGATTCCCAGTGCTGGGCCGGGGCCACCAGCGCCTGCTGGGACAGCTGCTCAAGGTACTGGTTTGTACTGGTTTATACTGGTTTGTACTGGTTTGTACTGGGAGGGGGGGGAGGGCGAAAAAACGGGGAAAAACGGGTGAAAAATGAGCAAAAACGGCAAAAAAAAAGGTAAAAAATGGCACAGAAAGGGTTAAAAATTGTTAAATTGGGGGGGTTGGGGTTACTGGTTTATACTGGTTTATACTGGTTTGGACTGGTTTGGACTGGTTTGGACTGGGAGGGAATTTTGGGACATTAAAAGAGTTGAAAATGGGGAAAAATGGGTAAAAAATTCAGGTTTTGGTACCGGTTTGGACTGGTTTGGACTGGTTTGGACTGGTTTATACTGGTTTATACTGGTTTATACTGGGAGGGACTGGGAAAGCAGTTGGGATGGATTGAGACCAGTCTGTACTGGTCCATACTGGTTTATACTGGTTTACATTGGTTTATACTGGTTTATACCGGCTCATACTGGTCCGTACTGGTTTGTACTGGTCCATACGAGTTTATACTGGTTTATACTGGTTTATACTGGTTTATACTGGGATTCCCTCCCCGAATTCTGCCAAGAGACCAAACTGGGATCACCAGAAACAGCAAAAAATGGGGAAAAATCACAAAAAAATGGGAAAAATATGGGAAAAAAAATGGGAAAAAAGCCCGTACTGGTCTATACTGGTTTATACTGGTTTATACTGGTTTATACTGGTTTATACTGGTTTATACTGGGATTCTCTCCCCGAATTCTGCCAGGAGACCAAACTGGGATCACCAAAACCAGCAAAAAATGGGGAAAAATCACAAAAAAATGGGAAAAAAACGGGAAAAAAAAGAGGAAAAAAAGCCCATACTGGTTTATACTGGTTTATACTGGTTTATACTGGTTTCCCCCGCAGCTGGACGTGCAGATCATCGTGCAGGGAGCCCCCAGGCACGGCGGCCGCCCCCTGGCCGCGTACCTGCAGTACCTGGAGCACCTGGGCCAGCACCGGCCCCCGCCCTCGGCCTACGAGCTCTACGCCCGCGGCTACGAGGATTACCTGCAGAGCCCGCTGCAGGTCAGCTCCCAGTTCACACCAGTTTGGCCCCAGTTACCTCCCAGTTCAGCCCAGTCACCTCCCAGTTCAGCCCAGTCACCTCCCAGTTCAGCCCAGTAACAAAAAACCCCAAACCAGTAACAAAAAACCCCAAACCAGTAACAAAAAACCCCAAACCAGTAACTCCCAGTAACCCCAAATCCCCTCCCAGTAACCCCAGATCCCCTCCCAGTTCAGCCCAGTTCATCCCAGTTCATCCCAGTTCATCCCAGTAAGAAAAAAACCCAAACCGGTAACTCCCAGTAACCCCAAATCCCCTCCCAGTAACCCAAAATCCCTCCCAGTTCATCCCAGTCCATCCCAGTCCATCCCAGTTCATCCCAGTAACCAAAGACCCCAAACCAGTAACCCCAAAGCCCCTCCCAGTTCATCCCAGTTCAGCCCAGTGTGGCTACGAGGATTACCTGCAGAGCCCGCTGCAGGTCAGCTCCCAGTTCACACCAGTTCACACCAGTTTGGCCCCAGTTACCCCCCAGTTCAGCCCAGTCACCTCCCAGTTCAGACCAGTAACAAAAAACCCCAAACCAGTAAGAAAAAAACCCAAACCAGTAACTCCCAGTAACCCCAAATCCCCTCCCAGTGACCCCAGATCCCCTCCCAGTCCATCCCAGTTCATCCCAGTTCAGACCAGTAACAAAAAACCCCAAACCAGTAACAAAAAACCCCAAACCAGTAACTCCCAGTAACCCCAAATCCTGTCCCAGTAACCCCAGATCCCCTCCCAGTTCATCCCAGTTCATCCCAGTCCATCCCAGTTCAGACCAGTAACAAAAAACCCCAAACCAGTAACTCCCAGTAACCCCAAATCCCCTCCCAGTGACTCCAAATCCCCTCCCAGTTCATCCCAGTTCAATCCCAGTCCCTCCCAGTTCAGCCCAGTTCCCTCCCAGTCCATCCCAGTCCATCCCAGTTCATCCCAGTTTATCCCAGTAACAAAAAAACCCAAACCAGTAACAAAAAACCCCAAACCAGTAACTCCCAGTAACCCCAAATCCCCTCCCAGTGACCCCAGATCCCCTCCCAGTCCATCCCAGTTCATCCCAGTTCATCCCAGTTCATCCCAGTTCATCCCAGTAACAAAAAACCCCAAACCAGTAACTCCCAGTAACCCCAAATCCCGTCCCAGTAACCCCAAATCTCCTCCCAGTTCAATCCCAGTTCATCCCAGTTCATCCCAGTTCATCCCAGTAAGAAAAAAACCCAAACCAGTAACTCCCAGTAACCGCAGATCCCCTCCCAGTAACCCCAAATCCCCTCCCAGTTCATCCCAGTTCATCCCAGTGCCCTCCCAGTTCAGGAATTTTGTGGGGAAAATGGGAATTTTTGGGTTAAAAAACCCTGGAATTTGGGAAAAAAAAAAAAGCGAATTTTGGTGGAATTTTTGGGGAAAAATTGGGAATTTTGAGAGGAAAATTGGGAATTTTGGGGGAAAAATTGGGAATTTTGGGGGAATTTTGAGGGAAAAATGGGAATTTTTGGGGAAAAAAATGGGAATTTTGGGCAAAAAGAGGGAATTTTGGGGGAATTTTGAGGGAAAAATGGGAGTTTTGAGGGAAAAGTTGGAATTCTGGGGCAAAAAAAGGGAATTTTGGGGGATTTTTGAGGGAAAAACAGGAATTTTGAGGGCAAAATTGGAATTCTGGGGCAAAAATTGGGAATTTTGAGGGAAAATTGGGAATTTTGAGGGCAAAATTGTGAATTTTGGCTGAATTTTGACAGAAAAAATGGGAATTTTTATGGAATTTTGGTTGAAAAAACCGGGAATTTTGGGGGGATTGGTGAAAATGGCGGGAATTTCCTTGGGATGCCGGAAAATTCCGGAATTTTTCCCGGGAATTCCCGCAGCCCCTGATGGACAATCTGGAATCCCAAACCTACGAGGTCTTCGAGAAGGATCCCATCAAATACTGCCAGTACCAGCAGGTCAGCTCATTTGCATCTCATTTGCATCTCATTTACATCCAATTCCCACGCCGTTGACGTGCCCTGTGAAACTCAGAAGCGTTTGCTCATTTGCATCTCATTTGCATTCAATTATCGTTCCACTGCCATGCCTGCACGCCCCTGAGAAGTGTTTCCTCATTTGCATCTCATTTGCATCTCATTTGCATTTGGTTTGGCGTGGGGTTTACCCACCCATTCGCTGCTCCCAAGCATTTTCACATTTGCATCTCATTTGCATCTCATTTGCATTCAATTACCGTCATTCCTGACACACCCGCACGCTGCTCAAAAGAGTTCCCTCATTTACATCTCATTTGCATCTCATCTCATTTACATACAGTTTCCATCCCGTTGACACACCCGCACACCCCTCAAGTGATTCCTTCATTTGCATCTCATTTGCATCTCATTTACATTCAATTCCCATCCCATTGCCACGCCCACAGTCTGATCAAAAGCGATTCCTCATTTGCATCTCATTTGCATACCAACGCCTCCCCTATTGGATATCAACTGACAGCGCCCTAATCATAGATTTGCATAAACCAATGGGAAATTTGCATAATTTGCAGCTGATTTGCATAATTTAATCAATAACGGTATAAAACATCAAGTAATTTGCATAAATTTCTCATTAATTTGCATGAAGTTCTCAGTGATTTGCATAAAACTCAATGCTGTGCATAAATTATCTGCAAATTTGCATAGAATTCCATACCATGTGCGTTAATTGAACGGTAATTTGCATAAATTAAATTGTATCATAAATTAGAAAGTTATGCAAATTATGCCGTGATTTGCATAAATTATTCCCTGATTTGCATACATCAACAGTTATTCTGGGATTTGTTTAATTAACATCGTTGGGTGCTTTATGTAAATGATTAATTATCGGATTTGCATATTAATTAACTCAATTTACCACATTGAGCTGATTAATGGGCTCATTTGCATAAATAATCTTAAGTTGTTTTAGTATCACCTAATTTGCATAAAATTAAGAATTATGTAAACATTTAATTATGGTGATTGTTAATTAATTCATTAATTTTGCTTATAGTAACAATTAAGAGCTTACTAATTAACTGTTAATCTGGCTTCAATCAACGCAATTTGCATAAAAATGAACACAACCCAATTAAAAACCAGCCTAATTTGCATAGCCCCACCCTAATTTGCATAACACGCTGCTATTTGCATACTCACACCCTTAATTTGCATATTTCAAGAGTGATTAGCGCCTTAATTTGCATGGCTGCTCTGGTAATTAAGGCTGGCAGGTTGATGAAAGGGTTTGGGGGTGTGGCCATGCCCATAATTTGCATGAATTTGCATAAATTAGCATAAATTTGCATATTCTCCAGGCCATTTTCAAGTGTCTCCAGGACCGGGTCCCTGAGGGGGAGCGAGAGACGAACGTGCAGTGAGTGCCCCAAAATCCCGGGAATTCCACCCAAAATCCACCCAAAATCGCCTGGAAAACCCCGGAATTCCCAAAAACCCATCCCAAATATCCCGGAATTCCCAGAAATCCGCCTGGAATGTTCCAGAATTCCCAAAAAATCCCACCCAAAACACCCCAAAGTCCCCAAAAATCACCTCGAGATTGACCCAAAATCCCTCAAATTTGCCCCAAAGTGGCCCCAAAATCCCAGGAATTCTACCCAAAATCACCTCAAAAACCCCGGAATTCCCAAAAACCCATCCCAAATATCCCGGAATTCCCAGAAATCCGCCTGGAATGTTCCGGAATTCCCAAAAAATCCCACCCAAAACACCCCAAAGTCCCCAAAAATCACCTCGAAATTGCCCCAAAATCCCTCAAATCCACCTCAAAACCCCCCCAAAATTCCAGGAATTTGACCCAAAATTGCCTCAAAACCCCCGGAATTCCCAAAAACCCATCCCAAATATCCTGGAATTCCCAAAAATCCGCCTGGAATGTTCCAGAATTCCCAAAAAATGCCGCCCAAATCCACCCAAAGTCCTCAAAAATCGCCTCAAAATTGACCCAAAATCCCTCAAATTCGCCCCAAAACGGCCACAAAATCCCGGGAATTTGACCCAAAATCACCTCGAAACCCCCGGAATTCCCAAAAACCCATCCCAAATATCCCGGAATTCCCAAAAATCCGCCTGGAATGTTCCAGAATTCCCAAAAAATCCCACCCGAAACACCCCAAAGTGCCCAAAAATCCTTTCGAAATTGACCCAAAATCCCTCAAATTCGCCCCAAAACAGCCCCAAAATCCCGGGAATTTGACCCAAAATCGCCTCAAAAAGCCCGGAATTCCCAAAAACCCATCCCAATTATCCCGGAATTCCCAAAAATCCGCCTGGAATGTTCCAGAATTCCCAGAAAATCCCACCCAAAACACCCCAAAGTCCCCAAAAATCACCTCGAAATTGACCCAAAATCCCAAGAATTCACCCCAAAATCTTGGGAATTTGATCCAAAATCACCTCGAAATTCCCGGAATTCCCAAAAACCCATCCCAAATATCCCGGAATTCCCAAAAATCCGCCTGGAATGTTCCGGAATTCCCAGAAAATCCCACCCAAAACACTCCAAAGTCCCCAAAAATCATCTCGAAATTGACACAAAGTCCCTCAAATCCGCCCCAAAACAGCCCCAAAATCCCCGGAATTTGACCCAAAATTGCCTCAAAAACCCTGGAATTCCCAAAAACCCATCCCAAATATCCCGGAATTCCCAAAAATCCGCCTGGAATGTTCCAGAATTCCCGAAAAATCCCACCCAAAACACCCCAAAGTCCCCAAAAATCCTTTTTTTTGGGGGGGGGAAATTTGGGTGATTTTGGGGTGAATTTGGGTGTTTTTGGGTGAATTTGGGTGATTTTGGCTGTTTTTGGGGTGTTTTTGGCTATTTTTGGCTGTTTTTGGGGTGATTTTGGCCGTTTTTGGTGTTCCCAGGGTGGTGATGGTGATTTTGGGGTGATTTTGGGGTGATTTTGGGGTGATTTTGGGGTGATTTTGGGGTGTTTTTGGGGTGAATTCGGGTGTTTTTGGCTGTTTTTAGGGTGTTTTTGGTGTGATTTTGGCTGTTTTTGGGGTGATTTTGGCTGTTTTTGGTGCTATTTTGGCTGGTTTTGGCTGTTTTTGGGGTGAATTCGGATGTTTTTGGGGTAATTTTGGGTGTTTTTGGTGTTTTCAGGGTGTTCTTGGGGTGTTTTTGGGGTGATTTTGGCTGTTTTTGATGTTATTTTGGCTATTTTTGGGGTGTTTTTGGCTGTTTTTGGGGTGATTTTGGGTGGTTTTGGGGTGGTTTTGGCTGATTTTGGCTGATTTTGGGTGTTTCTGGGTGTTTTCAGGGTGTTTTTGGGGTGTTTTTGGCTGTTTTTGGGTGTTTTTTGTGTTACTTTGGCTGTTTTTGGTGTGATTTCGGCCGTTTTTGGTCGTTTTCAGGGTGGTGATGGTGTTTTTGGTGTGATTTTGGCTAGTTTTGGCTGTTTTTAGGGTGGTGATGGTGATTTTGGTGTTATTTTGGCTGTTTTGGGGTGATTTTGGCTGATTTTGGGGTATTTTTGGCTGTTTTTAGGGTGGTGATGGTGATTTTGGCTGGTTTTGGCTGATTTTGGCTGTTTTTGGGGTGTTTTTGGGTGATTTCAGGTGGTTTTGGCCGTTTTAAGGGTGGTGATGGTGTTTTTGGGGTGATTTTGGCTGTTTTTGGTGTGGTTTTGGGTGTTTTTGGTCGTTTTCAGGGTCGTGATGGTGTTTTTGGTGTGATTTTGGCTGGTTTTGGCTGTTTTTTGGGGTGTTTCTGCGTATTTTCAGGGTGATTTTGGGGTGTTTCTGGGTGATTTTGGGGTGAATTTGGCCGTTTTTGGGCTGATTTTGGCCGTTTTCGGTGTTCCCAGGGTGGTGATGGTGATTTTGGGGTGATTTTGGGGTGATTTTGGGGTGATTTTGGGCTGATTTTGGCTGTTTTTGGCCGTTTTTGGTGTGATTTCAGCCGTTTTTGGCCCTTTCCAGGGTGGTGATGGTGTTTTTGGGGTGATTTTGGGGTGATTTTGGCTGATTTTGGGCTGATTTTGGTGTGATTTTGGCTGATTTTTGCCGTTTTCGGTGTTTTCAGGGTGGTGATGGTGATTTTGAGGTGATTTTGGGGTGATTTTGGCTGTTCTTGGGCTGATTTTGGCCGTTTTTGGGCTGATTTTGGCCCTTTTTGGTGTTCCCAGGGTGGTGATGGTGATTTTGGGGTGTTTTTGGGCTGATTTTGGCCGTTTTTGGGGTGATTTTTGCTGTTTTTGGTGTTTTCAGGGTGGTGATGGTAATTTTGGGCTGATTTTGGCTGTTTTTGGCTGTTTTTGGGCTGATTTTGGCCGTTTTCGGTGTTCCCAGGGTGGTGATGGTGATTTTGGGGTGATTTTGGCTGATTTTGGGTGGTTTTGGATGTTTTTGGGGTGTTTCTGGGTGTTTTCAGGGTGTTTTTGGGCTGATTTTGGCCGTTTTTGGCCCTTTTCAGGGTGGTGATGGTGATTTTGGCTGTTTTTGGGCTGTTTTTTGCCGTTTTTGGGCTGATTTTGGCCGTTTTGGTGTTCCCAGGGTGGTGATGGTGATTTTGGGGTGATTTTGGGGTGATTTTGGGCTGATTTTGGCCGTTTTTGGGGTGTTTTTGGCCGTTTTTGGGCTGATTTTGGCCGTTTTTGGGTGTTTTTGGTGTGATTTCAGCCGTTTTTGGTGTTTTCAAGGTGGTGATGGTGATTTTGGGGTGTTTTTGGGGTGATTTTGGCTGTTTTTGGCCCTTTTCAGGGTGGTGATGGTGATTTTGGGGTGATTTTGGCTGATTTTGGGTGGTTTTGGATGTTTTTGGGGTGTTTCTGGGTGTTTTCAGGGTGTTTTTGGGCTGATTTTGGCCGTTTTTGGCCCTTTTCAGGGTGGTGATGGTGATTTTGGCTGTTTTTGGGCTGTTTTTTGCCGTTTTTGGGCTGATTTTGGCCGTTTTTGGTGTTTTCAGGGTGGTGATGGTGATTTTGGGGTGATTTTGGGGTGATTTTGGGCTGATTTTGGCCGTTTTTGGTGTGATTTTGGCTGATTTTGGGTGTTTTTGGCCATTTTCAGGGTGGTGATGGTGATTTTGGGGTGATTTTGGCTGATTTTGGCTGTTTTTGGCTGTTTTTGGCCGTTTTTGGGCTGATTTTTGCCGTTTTTGGTGTTTTCAGGGTGGTGATGGTGATTTTGGGGTGATTTTGAGGTGATTTTGGCCGTTTTTGGTGTTTTCAGGGTGGTGATGGTGATTTTGGGGTGATTTTGGGGTGATTTTGGGCTGTTTTTGGCCGTTTTTGGGCTGATTTTGGCCGTTTTCGGTGTTCCCAGGGTGGTGATGGTGTTTTGGGGGTGATTTTGGGGTGATTTTGGGCTGATTTTGGCCGTTTTTGGTGTGATTTTGGCTGATTTTGGGTGTTTTTGGCCATTTTCAGGGTGGTGATGGTGATTTTGGGGTGATTTTGGCTGATTTTGGCTGTTTTTGGCTGTTTTTGGCCGTTTTTGGGCTGATTTTTGCCGTTTTTGGTGTTTTCAGGGTGGTGATGGTGATTTTGGGGTGATTTTGGCTGATTTTGGGTGGTTTTGGATGTTTTTGGGGTGTTTCTGGGTGTTTTCAGGGTGTTTTTGGGCTGATTTTGGCCGTTTTTGGCCCTTTTCAGGGTGGTGATGGTGATTTTTGGGGTGATTTTGGCTGTTTTTGGGCTGTTTTTTGCTGTTTTTGGGCTGATTTTGGCCGTTTTTGGTGTTTTCAGGGTGGTGATGGTGATTTTGGGGTGATTTTGGGCTGATTTTGGGCTGATTTTGGCCGTTTTTGGTGTGATTTTGGCTGATTTTGGGTGTTTTTGGCCATTTTCAGGGTGGTGATGGTGATTTTGGGGTGATTTTGGCTGATTTTGGCTGTTTTTGGCTGTTTTTGGCCGTTTTTGGGCTGATTTCAGCCGTTTTTGGTGTTTTCAGGGTGGTGATGGTGATTTTGGGGTGTTTTTGGGCTGATTTTGGCCGTTTTTGGGGTGATTTTTGCTGTTTTTGGTGTTTTCAGGGTGGTGATGGTAATTTTGGGCTGTTTTTGGGGTGTTTTTGGCTGTTTTTGGGCTGATTTTGGCCGTTTTCGGTGTTCCCAGGGTGGTGATGGTGATTTTGGGGTGATTTTGGCTGATTTTGGGTGGTTTTGGATGTTTTTGGGGTGTTTCTGGGTGTTTTCAGGGTGTTTTTGGGGTGATTTTGGCCGTTTTCGGTGTTCCCAGGGTGGTGATGGTGATTTTGGGGTGATTTTGGGGTGTTTCTGCGTGTTTTCAGGGTGATTTTGGTCATTTTTGGGCTGATTTTTGCCGTTTTTGGCCCTTTTCAGGGTGGTGATGGTGTTTTTGGGGTGTTTTTGGGGTGATTTTGGCCATTTTCGGGCTGTTTTTGGCCGTTTTTGGGCTGATTTTGGTTGTTTTTGGTGTTCCCAGGGTGGTGATGGTGTTTTTGGGGTGATTTTGGGGTGATTTTGGCTGATTTTGGGGTGATTTTGGCCGTTTTTGGGCTGATTTTGGCCGTTTTTGGTGTTTTCAGGGTGGTGATGGTGCTGGGCGCCGGCCGGGGGCCGCTGGTGGCCGCGGCGCTCCGAGCCGCTCGCCAGGCCGGGGCGCGGCTGCGCCTCTACGCCGTGGAGAAAAACCCCAACGCCGTCGTCACGTGAGTGACCCTAATTAACACTAATTAACACTAATTAACACTCATTAATCAGCTAATCAAGGCTAATTAAAGCTAATTAAGAATGAGAATTCCCAATGGCAGGACTGGGGAGGGTTATTGATCACCCACAACTCATCGATCCCTTATCGGATTGAACTCGCAATCGCTCCAGGGGATAATTAACAGTTATTAATTAACTAATTAGCGCTGATTACAGTTAATTAAGGCTGTTCATGACCTAATTAAGGCTAATTAAGAATGGAAATTCTCACTGGGGGGAGCGGGAAGGGTTATTGATCACCCACAACTCATTGATCCCTTATCGGAACTAACCCGCGATTGCTTGGGGGGATAATTAACGGTTATTAACGAGCTAATTATGGCTAATTACAGCTAATTAAGGCCATTAATGACCTAATTAATGGTAATTTGGGCTAATTAAGGTCAGGAAAATGGCAGAGGGGGAGCAGGGAGAGTTATTGATCACCCACAACTCATCGATCCCTTATTGGATTTAACCCGCAATTGCTCTGGGGGACAAGTAATGGTTATTAACGAGTTAATTAGTGCTAATGACGGCTAATTAAGGCCATTAATGACCTAATTAATGGTAATTTGGGCTAATTAAGAGCAGGACAGTGGCAGAGGGGGAGCAGGGAGGGTTATTGATCACCGATAATTTATCGATCCCTTATCAGAATGAACCTGTGATCGCTCCAGGGGGTTATTAACGGTTATTAACGAGCTAATTAAGGCTAATTGTGGCTAATTGCAGGCTGGAGAACTGCCAGTGGGAGGAGTGGGGAGGGTTATTGATCACCTATAACTTACCGATCTCTTATTGGAATTAACCCAAGATTAATTAGAGGGTTATTAATCGATTGGGGGCTTATTAAGGCTTATTAGGGAGCTAATTAGTGCTAATGATGGCTAATTAAGGCCATTAATGACCTAATTAATGGTAATTTGGGCTAATTAAGGGCAGGAAAATGGCAGAGGGGGAGCAGGGAGGGTTATTGATCACCAATAATTTATCGATCCCTTATCGGAATTACCCCACGCTCGCTCCAGGTGGCTATTAACAGTTATTAACGAGCTAATTAGTGCTAATTAAGGCTGATTAAGGCTATTAATGAACTAATTAAGGCTAATTAAGGCTAATTAAGAGCAGGAAAATGGCAGAGGGGGAGAGGGGAGGGTTATTGATCACCGATAATTTATCGATCCCTTATCGGATTTAACCCGCGATCGCTCCGGGGGATAATTAACGGCTATTAATGAACTAATTAGTGCTAATTACGGCTAATTGCAGGCTGGAGAACTGCCAGTGGGAGGAGTGGGGCTCTCAGGTGTCGGTGGTGCCGCGGGACATGCGGGGCTGGGCGGCGCCGGAGCCGGCGGATCTGGTGGTGTCGGAGCTGCTGGGATCCTTCGGCGACAACGAGCTCTCCCCGGAGTGCCTGGACGGGGCCAGGGGCTGCCTGAAAGGTGGGAGGGAAAAATCCTGGAATTCTGGGAATTCTTGGGAATTGTGGGGAAAAATTTGGGGATTGTGGGAAAAAAAACCCGGAGAGAATCGGGGAAAAAATGGGGGAGAAATGGGGAAAAATGGGGAAAAAATTTGGAATAATTGGGTAAAAAAGGGGAAAAAAAAAAAGGAAAAAATTTGGGAATTGTGGGGAAAAAATTCTGGGAATTCTGGGGGAAAATCTGGGAATTCTGGGGATTCTGGGGAAAAAAACCCGGAGGGAATTGGGGAAAAAATGGGGGAGAAATGGGGAAAAATGGGGAAAAAATGGGGAAAAAAATGGGGGAAAAATGGGGGAAAATGGAGAAAAATTGGGGAAAAAAATGGGAAAATAAATTTGGGAAAAGTGGGAATTCTGTGGGAAAAAAATCTGGGAGTTCTTGGGAATTGTGGAGAAAAATTTGGGGATTCTGGGGAAAAAAACCCGGAGGGAATCGGGGAAAAAATGGGAAAAAAATTGGGGAAAAAAGGAAATAAAAAGGTGAAATAATGGAGGAAAAAATTGGGAAAAAATGGGGAAAAATAAGAAAAAATAGGGAAAACATTGGGAAAAATCTGGGAATTCTGGGGATTCTGGGGAAAAAAACGCGGAGGGAATCGGACAAAAAATGGGGGAGAAATGGGGAAAATTGGGGAAAAAATTGGGAAAAAAATTGGGAAAAAAAATGGGAAAAATTTGGGAGTCCTGGGGAAAAAATTCTGGGAATTCTGGGGGAAAATCTGGGAATTCTGGGGATTCTGGGGAAAAAAAACCCAGAGGAAATCAGAGAAAAAATGGGGGAAAATGGGGAAATAAAGGGATAAGGAGCTGTCCCCGGAGTGCCTGGACGGGGCCAGGGGCTGCCTGAAAGGTGGGAGGGAATCCCTGGAATTCCTGGAAAAATCTGGGAATTCATGGGGAAAAATCCGGGAATTGTGGGGAAAAAAACCCGGAGAGAATCGGGGAAAAAATGGGGGAGAAATGGGGAAAAATGGGGAAAAAATTTGGAATAATTGGGTAAAAAAGGGGAAAAAAAAAAAGGAAAAAATTTGGGAATTGTGGGGAAAAAATTCTGGGAATTCTGGGGGAAAATCTGGGAATTCTGGGGATTCTGGGGAAAAAAACCCGGAGGGAATTGGGGAAAAAATGGGGGAGAAATGGGGAAAAATGGGGAAAAAATGGGGAAAAAAATGGGGGAAAAATGGGGGAAAATGGAGAAAAATTGGGGAAAAAAATGGGAAAATAAATTTGGGAAAAGTGGGAATTCTGTGGGAAAAAAATCTGGGAGTTCTTGGGAATTGTGGAGAAAAATTTGGGGATTCTGGGGAAAAAAACCCGGAGGGAATCGGGGAAAAAATGGGAAAAAAATTGGGGAAAAAAGGAAATAAAAAGGTGAAATAATGGAGGAAAAAATTGGGAAAAAATGGGGAAAAATAAGAAAAAATAGGGAAAACATTGGGAAAAATCTGGGAATTCTGGGGATTCTGGGGAAAAAAACGCGGAGGGAATCGGACAAAAAATGGGGGAGAAATGGGGAAAATTGGGGAAAAAATTGGGAAAAAAATTGGGAAAAAAAATGGGAAAAATTTGGGAGTCCTGGGGAAAAAATTCTGGGAATTCTGGGGGAAAATCTGGGAATTCTGGGGATTCTGGGGAAAAAAAACCCAGAGGAAATCAGAGAAAAAATGGGGAAAAAATGGGGGAAAATGGGGAAATAAAGGGATAAGGAGCTGTCCCCGGAGTGCCTGGACAGGGCCAGGGGCTGCCTGAAAGGTGGGAGGGAATCCCAGGAAAAATCTGGGAATTCTTGGGAAAAATCCTGGAAAAGAATCTGGGAATTCTGGAGATTCTGGGGAAAAAAACCCGGAGAGAATCGGACAAAAAATGAGGGAGAAATGGGGAAAATTGGGGAAAAATGGGGAAAAAATGGGGGAAAAAGGGGAAAAAAAAAGGAAAAAATTTGGGAATCCTGGGGAAAAAATTCTGGGAATTCTGGGGGAAAATCTGGGAATTCTGGGGATTCTGGGGAAAAAAACCCGGAGGGAATTGGGGAAAAAATGGGGGAGAAATGGGGAAAATTCGGGAAAAAATGGGGAAAATATTGGGAAAATAAATTTGGGAAAAGTGGGAATTCTGTGGGAAAAAAATCTGGGAATTCTTGGGAATTGTGGGGAAAAATTTGGGGATTGTGGGGAAAAAAACCCGGAGGGAATCGGGGAAAAAATGGGGGAGAAATGGGGAAAAATGGGGAAAAAAATCGGAATAATTGGGTAAAAAAGGGGAAAAAAAAAAGGAAAAAATTTGGGAATTGTGGGGAAAAAATTCTGGGAATTCTGGGGGAAAATCTGGGAATTCTGGGGATTCTGGGGAAAAAAACCCGGAGGGAATCGGGGAAAAAATGGGGGAGAAATGGGGAAAAATGGGGAAAAAATTGGGGGAAAAAATGGGGAAAATTGGGAAAAAATGAGAAAAAAAATGGGGAGAAATGGGGAAAAAATGGGAAAAAAATGGGGAAAAATTCGGGAAAAATCTGGGAATATTGGGAAAGAATCTGGGAATTCTGGGGATTCAGGGGAAAAAAAATGGGGACAATTGGGGAAAAAATGGGGGAGAAATGGGGAAAAATGGGGAAAAAATGGGGGAAAATGGGGAAAAAAATGGGGGAAAATGGGGAAAAATTGGGGGAAAAAATGGAAAAAATTGGGAAAAAATCTGGGAATTCTGGGGAAAAAAGTTGGGAATTCTGGGGGAAAAATCTGGGGATTCTGGGGAAAAAAACCTGGAGAAAATGGGGGAGAAATGGGGAAAAATTGGAGAGAAAAATGTGAATTTTTGGGGGAAAAAATTGGGATTTTGGGTGGGAAAAGGGAATTTTTTGGGGAAAAAAAACGGGGATTTTGGGTGTAAAAAAATGGGAATTTTGGGTGGGAAAAATGGGAATTTTGGGTGGGAAAAATGGGAATTTTGGGGTTGGGGAAGGATGGGAATTTGGGTGGGAAAAATGGGAATTTTTTTGGGGAAAAAAGGGGGATTTTGGGTGGGAAAAATGGAATTTTTTGGGGGAAAATAACGGTGATTTTGGGGTGAGAAAAATGGGAATTTTGGGTGGGAAAAATGGGAATTTTGGGGGGGTAAAAAAATGGGAATTTCAGTGAAAAAAACGGGATTTTGGGGGGAAAAATGGGAATTTTGGGTGGGAAAAAGGGAATTTTTTGGGGTAAAAAAATGGGAGTTTGGGTGGGAAAAATGGGAATTTTGGGTGGGAAAAATGGAATTTTTTGGGGAAAAAAATTGGGATTTTGGGTGGGTAAAATGAGAATTTTAGAGGAAAAAATTGGATTTTTTGGGGGAGAAAAAATGGGAATTTCGGGGGGGGTAAAAAATGTGATTTTAGCTGAAAAAAATTGGGATTTTGGGTGGGAAAAATGGGAATTTTGGGGTTGGGGAAAGATGGGAATTTTGGGTGGGAAAAATTGAGATTTTGGGTGGGAAAATGGGAATTTTTTGGGGTAAAAAATGGGAATTTTGGGTGGGAAAAAGGGAATTTTGGGTGGGAAAAATGGGAATTTGGGGGGGTAAAAAATGTGATTTTTGGGTGAAAAAAATTGGGATTTCGGGTGGGGAAAAAGGGAATTTTTTGGGGTAAAAAACGGGGATTTTGGGGTGGGAAAATGGGAATTTTTGAGGGGTAAAAAATGTGATTTTTGGGTGAAAAAAATTGAGATTTTGGGTGGGAAAAAGGGAATTTTTTGGGGAAAAAAAGGGAATTTTGGGTGGGAAGAATGGGAATTTTTTGGGAGGGTTTGGGAATGTCGGGAATTTCGGGAATTTCGGGAATTTTGCCTTTGGGAATTGCAGAGGACGGAGTTTCCATCCCCCAATCCTACACCTCCTTCCTGGCCCCCGTCTCCTCCTCCAAACTCTACAACGAGGTGCGAGGCTGCCGCGAGCACGACCGGCACCCCGAGGTGAATCCCGGGAAAAAAAATGGGAATTCCGGGAATTCCAGGCGGGAAAAATACCAGGGAAAATTGGGGATTTTGGGGGAATTTTTTGGGGGTTTTTTGGGATTTTTTTTTTATTTTTTGGGGATTTTTTGGGGATTTTTTGGGATTTTTTGGGGATTTTTTGGGATTTTTTGGGATTTTTTGGGGACTTTTTTGGGATTTTTTTGGGGAAAATAGGGAAAAATAGAGGATTTTTGGGGATTTTTTGGGAATTTTTTGGGGATTTTTGGGGATTTTTTGGGAATTTTTTGGGATTTTTTTGGGAATTTTTTGGGGATTTTTTTTGGATTTTTTGGGGATTTTTTTGGGATCTTTTGGGATTTTTTAGGAATTTTTGGGGTTTTTTGGGGATTTTTTGGGAATTTTTGGGGGATTTTTTGGGGATTTTGTTTTATTTTTGGGGGATTTTTTTTGGGAATTTTTCGGGGAAAATGGGAAAAAATTGGGAATTTTGGGGGATTTTTGGGGGGAATTTGGGGGGAAAATGGTGAAAAAATTGGATTTTTTGGGAATTTTTGGGGGGGAATTTGGGGGGGAAATGAGGGAAAATGGGGAAAAATTGGGATTTTTTGGGAATTTTTGGGGGGAAAAAGGGGAAAAAATGGGAATTCTTGGGGGGAAATGGGGAAAAAAATTGGGAAATTTGGGAGCTTTTTGGGAATTTTTGGGGGGGGATTTGGGGGGGAAAATGGGGAAAAATTGGGAATTTTTGTGGATTTTTTTGGGAATTTTTGGGGGGAAAATAGGGAAAAAATGGGAATTTTTGGGAATTTTTTGGGAATTTTGGGGGGGAAATGGGGAAAAAATGGGAATTTTTGGGGGGTAAAATGGGGAAAGTTGTGGGAAAAATGGGAATATTCCTGGAAAAAATGGGGAAAAATCACGAAAAAAATAGGAAAAACAGTGGAAAAATGGGAAAAATTAATGGAAAAACAGGAAAAATCATGGAAAAATGGGAAAATTTTTGGAAAAATCCAGAAAATTCATGGAAACAAATGGGAAAATTGATGGGAAAATCCAGAAAATTGGGGAAATATTGGGGGAAAAAACGGGAATAAATAGGGGGAAAAAGGAGGAATTTGGGGTTGAAATGAAAAATTGGGAATTTGGGATTGGGAGTGGAGGAATTTGAGGGAATTTTGGGGGATTTTGGGGGATTTTGGGGATTTTTGCAGGCGCAGTTTGAGACCCCGTACGTGGTGAGGCTCCACAATTTCCATCAGGTGGCTCCGCCCCTGCCCTGCTTCACCTTCCAGCATCCCAATCCCGGTGAGGAAAGTTCCGGAAAAACACCGGGAATCGGCGGGAAAAACGGGGGAAAAATTGGGGAAAATCTGGGGAAAAATGGGGAAAAATTGGGGAAAAATCTGGGAAAAACGGGGAAAAATCCGGGAAAAAATCCGGGAAAAAATGGGGAAAAAATGGGGAAAAATCTGGGAAAAAATGGGGAAAAAATTGGGAAAAAATCCGGGAAAAAATCTGGGAAAAAATGGGGAAAAAATGGGGAAAAACGGGAAAAAATCTGGGAAAAAATGGGGAAAAATCTGGGAAAAATTTTGGAAAAAATGGGGAAAAAATCCGGGAAAAATGTGGAAAAAATCTGGGAAAAATGTGGGAAAAATGGGGAAAAAATCCAGGAAAAATCTGGGAAAAATGTGGGAAAAATGGGGAAAAAATCCAGGAAAAATGTGGGAAAAATGTGGGAAAAATGGGGAAAAAATCTGGGAAAAATCTGAGAAAAAATGGGGAAAAATCTGGGAAAAATTTTGGAAAAAATGGGGAAAAAATCCGGGAAAAATTTGGGAAAAAAATGCAGAAAAATTCCAGAAAAAATGGGGAAAAAATCCAGGAAAAATAACAGGAATTTGGGGAAAAATTGGGATAAATTTAATGAAAAAATTCAAATTAAAAATCAAAAAAAACCCCAAAAAATCCTGAAAAAATCCAAATTTGGGTGGAAAAAAATGGGGATTTTTTTGAAGGGAGTTTTGGGGTTTTTTTGGGAATTTTTTCCAGAAGTTTCTCCGGATAACAGCCGCTACACGGAGCTGAGCTGGCGGGTGGAGGTGGGGACGGTGCTGCACGGATTCGCCGGATACTTCGAGACGCGGCTCTACGGAGACGTCACCTTGAGTGAGGAAAATGGGGAAAATTGGGAATAATGATGGGAAAAGGGGGGGAAAAATGGGGAAAAAATCTGGGAATAATAATGGGAAAAGGGGGGGAAAAATGGGGAAAAATTGGGAAAAAAATTGGGGGAAATTTGGGGAAAATTGGGGAAAAATTGGGGAAAAAATTGGGAAAAATTGGGAATAATAATGGGAAAAGTTGGGGAAAAAGTGGGGAAAAAATGGGGAAAAATTGGGGGAAAAAATGGGGAAAAATGGGGGAAAATGGGGAAAAAATCTGGGAATAATAATGGGAAAAGGTGGGGAAAAATGGGGAAAAAGTGGGGAAAAAATGGGAAAAAAATGGGGAAAAATGGGGGGGAAATTTGGGGAAAAATGGGGAAAAAATGGGGAAAAAATTGGGAAAAATTGGGGAAAAATTGGGAATAATAATGGAAAAAGGTGGGGAAAAATGGGGAAAAATGGGGAAAAATGGGGGAAAATTGGGAAAAAATGGGGAAAAATTGGGGAAAAAATTGGGAAAAAAATGGAGAAAATTTGGGGAAAAATTGGGGAAAAAATGGGGAAAAATTGGGAAAAAATTGGGGAAAAATTGGGGGAAATTTGGGGAAAATGTAGGGAAAAAATGGCAAAAAATTGGGGAAAAAAATGGGAAAAAATTGGGGAAAATGGGGAAAAATTGGGGGAAAATTGGGGGAAAATGGGGGGAAATTTGAAGAAAATTGGGGGAAAAAAATGGGGAAAAAATTGGGGAAAAGTTGGGAAAAAATTGGAAAAAGTTTAGGGAAAATTGGAAAAAAAATTGGGAAAAGATTGGGAAAAAATTGGGGAAAAATTGGGAAAAATTGGGGAAAAAATGGGGGGAAAAAGGGGGAAAAATTGGGGAAAATTTGGGGAAAAAATGGGGGAAAATTGGGGGAAAAAATGAGAAAAAAATGGGGAAAAATTAGGCAAAAATTGGGAAAAAGATTGGGAAAAATTGGGGGAAAAGTTGGGGAAAAATTGGGGAAAAAATCTGGGAAAAGTTGGGGGAAAAAATGGGGAAAAATGGGGAAAAATGGGGGGAAAATTTGGGAAAAAGTTGGGGAAAAATGGGGAAAAATTGGGGGAAATTTGGGGAAAAACGGGGAAAAGTTGGGAAAAAATCTGGGAAAAGTTGGGGGGAAAATTGGGGAAAAATTTGGGAAAAAATGGGGAAAAACCTGGGAAAGAATTGGGGAAGAAATTGGGAAAAATTTGAGAAAAAATCGGGAAAAAATTTGGGGAAAAGTTGGGGAAAAATTGAGGAAAAAAATGGGAATAAATGGGGAAAAATGGGGGAAAATTGGGAAAAAAATTGGGGTAAAATGGGGAAAAGCTGGGGAAAAATTGGGGAAAAAATTGGAAAAATTTGGGAAAAAAATTGGGAAAAAATTGGGAAAATGGGGGGAAAAACTGGGAAAAATTTGGGAAAACATTGGGAAAAATGTGGGGAAAAAATTGGGAAAAAATTGGGGGAAAATGGAAAAAATTTGGGGAAAACTTGGGGAAAAAATTTGGGAATAATTGAGGAAAACTTGGGAAAAAAATGGGGGAAAAAATCAGGGAAAAAATGAGAAAAAATTGGGGGGAAATTGGGGAAAAAATGGCAGAAAATGTGAAAAAAAAATTGGGGAAAAAATGGGAAAAAATCTGGAAAAATCTGGGAAAAAATGTGGGAAAATTTGGGGAAAAATTTGGGGAAAAGTTGGAAAAAAATTGGGAAAAACTGGGGGAAAAGCTGAGGAATAATTGGGGAAAAATTTGGGAAAAATTTGGGAAAAAATGGGGGAAATTGGGGAAAAACGGGAAAAAATTGGGGGAAAAATCAGGAAAAAAATGGGGGAAAAATTGGGAAAGGTTTGGGAAAAGTTTGGGGAAAATTTGGGAAAAATTTGAGGAAAAATTGGGGAAAAATTAGGGGAAAATGGGGGAAAAATTGGGAAAAAATTTGGGAAAAATTGGGAAAAAACTGAAAAAAAAATGGGAAGAATGGGGGAAAAAAATTGGGAAAATTGGGGAAAAAAATTGGGAAAAATCTGGGAAAAATGTGGGAGAATCTCAGGAATTTTGGGAATTTTTTGGGAATTTTTTGGGAATTTTTTGGGAATGTTTTGGGAATTCCCAGGCATCCGACCCGAGACGCATTCCCCGGGATTGTTCTCCTGGTTTCCCATTTTTTTCCCCATCAAGGTGAGTTGGGAATGGGCGGAAAAATGGGAATTTTGGGAAAATTCCCCAAGTGGGGGAATTCCCAGAGGGGAAAGTTCTGGAATTTGGGAGAAAATGGGGAAAAAACGGGAAAATTTTATGAGGAAATGGGAAAAAATTGGGAGTTTTTTGGTTTTTGGGAGGGTTTTTTTTGGGAATTTTGGGGTTTTTTTGGAATAAAAAAGTGAAGTTTTGATGGAATTCCCAAAAAAAAAATTTGGGAAGAAATTGTGGCAAAGAAATTCTGGGAAAATTGTGGAAAATACAGGAAAAAAATCCCAAAAAATTGGGAGAATTTTTGAAATTTTGGAGCAAAACCAAAAAAAAAACAGGAAAAAAAAATTCCCAAAAAAAATTTTGGGATGGAACCCAACCAAAAATCCCCAAAAATTTTCGGGAGGGGAAAAGCCCAGAAATTCCCGGAAAAAACAAAAAAAATTCGGGAAAAATCCGGGAAAATTTGGGCGAGAAAAGGGGAAAAAAGCGAATCGGTGACGTCATCGGCGGCCATCTTGGAAAATGGCGGCTGGGGGTGGTGGGCGTGGCGATGCAAATGAGATCAAAGGGGGTGGGGTTATGCAAATTAACCCATGAGGGGTATGGGGTTAGGTTATGCAAATTAACTCATAGAGGGTGGGGTTATGCAAATTAACCCGTGCGGGTTGTTGGTGGGTGTGGTTATGCAAATTAACCTTTGGTGGGTGTGGCTTATGCAAATTAATGCTGTTACCAGGTGGGTGTGGCCATGCAAATTAAGCTTTGGTGGGTGTGGTTTATGCAAATTAACCATGAGGGTTCCAGGTGGGTGTGGCCACGTATGCAAAGCGTTGGCGGCCATTTTGTGGGCGTGGCTATGCAAATTCACCGTGCCCGCCATATTGGTGACTGATCATTGTCGGCCATCTTGGTGGGCGTGGTTATGCAAATTTCCCTCTGTGGGCGTGGCCACACTGTTGACCACTGGCAGCCATTTTGGTGGGCGTGGCCATGCTGATTTACACTGGCCGCCATCTTGGTGGGCGTGGCCACCCTCACAAACCATTGGCGGCCATCTTGGTGGGCGTGGCCATGGTAATTCCCCTGGCCGCCATCTTGGTGGGCGTGGCCACCTCACACAAACGATTGGTGGCCATCTTGGTGGGCGTGGCCACATCTGTAACCATCGTCGGCCATTTTGGTGGGCGTGGCCAGGGTAATTCCCCCTGGTGGCCATCTTGGTGGGCGTGGCCACTCCCTGTGACCACCGGCCGCCATCTTGGTGGGCGTGGCCATGTTAATTTCTACTGGTGGCCATCTTGGTGGGCGTGGCCACACCCCTAAACCACCAGGCGCCATCTTGGTGGGCGTGGCCATCTTAATTTCTTCTGGACGCCATCTTGGTGGGCGTGGCCACACCCTAGCCCATCGTCGGCCATCTTGGTGGGCGTGGCCACGTTAATTTCCCCTGGCCGCCATCTTGGTGGGCGTGGCCACACCCTTGCCCATTGGCGGCCATCTTGGTGGGTGTGGCCACACCCTCGCCCATTGGTGGCCATCTTGGTGGGTGTGGCCATCTTAATTTCCCCCGGTGGCCATCTTGGTGGGCGTGGCCACACCTTTGCCTATTGTCAGCCATCTTGGTGGGCGTGGCCACTTCCTTGCCCACCAGCCGCCATCTTGGTGGGCGTGGCTATGGTAATTTCTCCTGGCGGCCATCTTGGTGGGCGTGGCCACACCCTGTGACCACCGGCCGCCATCTTGGTGGGCGTGGCCATGGTAATTCCCGCTGGCTGCCATCTTGGTGGGCGTGGCCACGTCTGTGACCATTGGTGGCCATCTTGGTGGGCGTGGCCGCGTTAATTTCCCCTGGCCGCCATCTTGGTGGGCATGGCCACACCCTAGCCCATCGTCAGCCATCTTGGTGGGCGTGGCCGCGTTAATTTCCCCTGGTGGCCATCTTGGTGGGCGTGGCCACTCCCTCGCCCACCAGCCGCCATCTTGGTGGGCGTGGCCACACCCCTAAACCACCAGGCGCCATCTTGGTGGGCGTGGCCACACCGTCGCCCACCAGCCGCCATCTTGGTGGGCGTGGCCACACCCTCGCCCACCAGCCGCCATCTTGGTGGGCGTGGCCACACCCCTAAACCACCAGGCGCCATCTTGGTGGGCGTGGCCACACCGTTGCCCACCAGGCGCCATCTTGGTGGGCGTGGCCACTCCCTTGCCCACCAGCCGCCATCTTGGTGGGCGTGGCCACTCCCTCGCCCACCAGCCGCCATCTTGGTGGGCGTGGCCACTCCCTTGCCCACCAGCCGCCATCTTGGTGGGCGTGGCCACACCCTCGCCCACCAGCCGCCATCTTGGTGGGCGTGGCCACTCCCTCACCCACCAGCCGCCATCTTGGTGGGCGTGCCCGCGCTGACCACGCCCCTTTCCCCTCCCCCCACAGCAGCCGGTGCCGGTGCGGGCGGGGCAGGAAGTGTCGGTGGCGTTTTGGCGCGTGGCCACGCCCAGCAAGGTCTGGTACGAGTGGGCGGTGACGTCACCGGCGTGCTCCGCCCTCCACAACCCCAGCGGCCGCTCCTACACCATCGGGCTCTGACGGTCACGTGACCCGTGACGTCACGCGCGCCGCGCCGCGCCGAATAAAAACGGCCCCTCCCCCACGCACAGCCGAGAGTCCAGTGTGGTGTTTTTGGGGGGAAAATGGGAAAAATGGGAATTTTGGGGGGAAAAAATGGGAATTTTGGGGAAAATTGGGGAATTTGAGGGGGAATTTTGGGGGGAAATTCGGGAATTTTGGGGGAAAATGGGAATTTTGGGGGAAAAATGGGAATTTTGATGGGAAATTCGGGAATGTTGGGGGGAAAAATTGGATTTTTGGGGAAAATTGGGGAATTTGAGGGGGAATTTGGGAATTGTGGGGGGAAAATGGGGATTTTAGGGAGAAAATTGGATTTTTGGGGAAAATTGGGGAATTTGAGGGGGAATTTTGGAGGGAAATTCGGGAATTTGGGGGGAAAATGGGAATTTGGGGGAAAAACGGAAATTTTGGGGGAAAAACGGAAATTTTGGGGGAAAAATGGGAATTTGGGGGAAAAATGGGAATTTTGATGGGAAATTCGGGAATTTTGGGGGGAAAAATTGGATTTTTGGGGAATTTTTTGGGAATTTTGGGGGGAATTTTTTTGGATTTTGGGGGAAATTTGGGAATTTTGGGGGGAAAATGGGAATTTTTGGGGGGAAAAATGGGAATTTGGGGAAAAAAAGGGATTTTTGGAGGAAATTCAGGAATTTTGGGGGGAAAAATGGGAATTTTGGGGGGAATAATTGGATTTTTGGGGAATTTTGGGGGTAATTTCTGAATTTGGGGGGTAAAATGGGAATTTTGGAGAAAATATTGGGGTTTTGGGGGGAAAAATGGGATTTTTGGGGAAATTTCGGAATTTTGGGGGGAAACTTGGGAATTTGGGGGGGAAAATTTGGCATTTCAGGGAAAAAAAAGGAATTTTGATGGGAAATTTGGGGGGAAAATGGGAATTTTGGGGAAAAGTTTGGGAAATATGGGGAAAAAATGGAATTTTTGGGTGTAAAAGGGAGAAATTTGGGGGTGAAAGGGGAAAATTACCAAAATATCAAATTTTTTGAGAATTTATGAGAAAAAAAAGGAAAATTTGGGGAATTCTGGTGGGAAACAGGGAAAATTTTGGGGAGAAAACTGAGAAATTTGGGAAAAAGTTGAAAAAATCGGGAAAAAGTTAAAAAAAATTCAAGGTGAGTTAAAAATGGGGAAAAAAGGGAAAAAAAAAGAAAAATGGGGAAAAGGGGAGGGAAAAAGGGGAATTTTGGGAAGATTTGGGCAAAATTTGGAGGAATTTTGGAAGATTTTGAGCGGAGTTGGGGAAAAAATGAAGAAATTTGGGTTAAATTGAAGGAAAATGGAAATTTTGGAAGAAAATCTGGGAGAATTTGGGGTGAGTTTAAGGAATTTTCAAGAAAAACGGGAAAATTCCGGGAAAATTTGGGTGGATCCAGGAAAATTCCTAAAAAAATTTTAAAAATTAAATAAAAAATGAAATAAAAGTTGGAAAAATATTGGAAAATATCCGGGAAAATTTCTGGAAAAATAATTTTAAAATCACAGAAAAATTGGGAAAAATTCCCAAAAAATCTCCTGAAACCCAATAAAAGAAAATCCAAAATAAAATTTAAAAATTCCAAAGAAATCTTTGGAAATAAAAGAAAAATCTGCTAAAAAACCCCTTTAAACTTCCAAAAAAAATAGAAAAAAATTTACATAAAAAACTCTTTAAAACCTTCCTAAATTCCAATAAAAATTCCCAAAAAATCCCAGAAATATCCAAAAAAAATCCTTAAAAAAAACCCTTAAAAATCAAAATTAAAAATAAAAAAAAAAACCAGAAAAAAACCCCAAAACTCACAAAAAAACCAAAAAACGAAGAAATCCCCAAGAAATCTCCCAAACCTCTGGAAAAATCCCCAGAAATCCCAATTTGAGGTGAATTTGAAGGAATTTGATCCAATTTTTGTACCAATTTGAGGCGAATTGAAGGAATTGGATCCAATATTGAGGATTTTGAACCCCAAACCTCCCAAATCCCCTCAAACTGAGCCCGTTTGCCTCCAAAGCAGCAAAACCGGGAGAAATGAGGAATATCCGATAAAACTTTGGGAATTTTGAGGGAAGGCAGAATTTAGGGAATGTTTGGAGTTATTTTAGCTTTGTTGTCCCTCTCTTTTTAAGCCGCTTCATTTTAACCCTCTCAAATCCATCTCTGCCGCCCCGCGCCGCCACCCGCGCTTCCCTCAGCGCTTTTTAATCCCATTTCCAGGATTTTATTCCCAAAAATCTCATTTTTATTCCCCACTTTTTGGACGCCGCGGTTCCTCCTTACTCGAGCTCAGGCTCCGCAGGCCGCGCTAGGCCGCGTTGCCATGGAGACGGCGCAGCGGGAAGGGGCGGGGCCCGCCCCTTTCCCCTACCTCAGCCAATCACAACGCGCGTCTCATCCACCAATCAGCCGCGCCGACACTTCGAGGCCTGCTGACCAATCAGCGCCGCCGGGATTTGACGGACAGATCCACCGACCAATAGGCAGGCGGCAACGCCGCGCCGCAGCCAATAGGAGCGCGGAGTGGGCGGGGCGAGCGCCGCGGGCAGGGCGAAGGAGGAGGGGGGGGAAGGTTCTGGAGGCCGCCGCCATCTTTGCCGCCGCGTCCGGGGCCGCCGCCGCCGCCGCCGCCGCCGCCGCCGCTTCGGGGTTCAGGGGGGGCCGGTAAGATCGGCAGCGCTGTCGCGATATGACGTCAGCCGTGACGTCACTCCGGGCGGGGGGGAGCGGCGGAGAAGCGGAGAAGGGGGAGGGGTGGGGAGTGAGGGGGGGGGGGAAGGGCGGGAAACGGAGCCGTGAGGGCGGCGCCGCCAGGGGGCGCCAAAGCCGTGAGGGGAGGGGGGGAGAGGGGGGCGTGGCTTAACGAAGGGGGCGTGGCTTAAGCGCTATTGCCGGCAATGGGAGGGGGCGTGGCTTAACGAAGGGGGCGTGGCTTGAGCAGCATTGCCGGCAATGAGAGGGGGCGTGGCTTAACGAAGGGGGCGTGGCTTAAGCGCCATTGCCGGCAATGGGAGGGGGCGTGGCTTCGCTGAGGGGGCGTGGCTTGTGCGCCATTACCGGCAATGGGAGGGGGCGTGGCTTAAGCTCCATTGGCGGCAACGGGAGGGGGCGTGGCTTGCGCGCCATTGCCGTAAATGGAGGGGGCGTGGCTTAAGGGAGGGGCGTGGCTAAAGGATCGATTTACCGTAATGACGTCATTGCTGACGTCACCACTTTTTTCCCCCACTTTGTGACGTCACCACCGCAGGAAAAAGGAATTCCCGGATTCCGGGGGTTTTCCCCCCCCCCAAAAATCCCCGGGATGGAATCGGGGGGATCCAAAACTCTGCCGGACCCGGTGAGCGACCGGAAAAAATTCCCAAAAAAAAGAAAATCCCGGAATTTTTTCCCCGGGGAATTTTCCCGGCGCTGAAAATTTTAATTTTCCTCCCCTTTTTCCCAAAAAATTCCCGCCAGGCCGACGCGATGACGTCAGACGACTTCGACATCGTCATCGAGGCCATGCTGGAGGCGCCCTACAAGAAGGAGGAGGTGAGGGAATTCCCAAAATTCCAGGAATTCCAGGAATTCCAGGAATTCCAGGAATTCTTCTTCCACTTTTTCCCCTTTTTTCATCCCAGTTTTTCTCAGTTTCCACCAAAAATTCCCAATTTTGGGTCAATTTTCCCCAATTCTCATTTTTGTCCCATTTTTTCCCAATTTTTCCCAATTTTTTCCCAATTTTTGGCTCCGTTTTTCCCAAATTTCTCAATTTTTAGTTCCATATTCCCCCAAATTTCCCAATTTTCCCCTTTTTTGGTTCCATTTTTCCCAATTTTCCTCTTTTTTGGATCAAATTTTCCCGATTTTCCTCATTTTTCTTCCATTTTTTCCCAATTTTCCCATTTTTTCCCATTTTTTCCCAATTTTTGACTGAATTTTCCCCAAATTTTCTCATTTTTGCTCCATTTTTCCACAAATTTTCCAATTTTGCCCTTTTTTGGTTCCATTTTCCCAAAAATTTCCCAATTTTTGGATCCATTTTCCCCAAATTTTCTCAATTTTCCCAATTTTCCTCATTTTTATTCCATTTTCCCCAAATTTCCCAATTTTTTCAATTTTTCCCAACTTTTGGCTCAATTTTTTCCCAATTTTCCTCATTTTTGGCTCAAATTTTCCCCATTTTCCCCATTTTTGCTCCATTTTCCCCCAAATTTCCCAATTTTTCTCAGTTTTTAGCTCAGTTTTTCCCAATTTTCCCTTTTTTGGTTCCATTTTCCCCCAAATTTCCCAATTTTGGGTCAATTTTTTGTTGATTTTCCTCATTTTTGGTTTTTTTCCCAAATTTCCCCATTTTTGAGTCATTTTTTCCCAATTTTCCTCCATTTTTCCCTAAAATTTCCCAATTTTTCCCATTTTTGTTCCATTTTTCCTCAAATTTCCCCATTTTTGGATCAAATTTTCCCAAATTTTCTCATTTTTCCCCAATTTTCCTCTTTTTTGGCTCAAAATTTCCCAATTTTCCCGATTTTTGTTCCATTTTCCCCCAAATTTTCCAATTTTTGGATCAAATTTTCCCAAATTTTCCAGTTTTCCCCAAATTTTCCAATTTTTTACCAATTTTTGGTTTCATTTTCCCAAAAATTTCCCATTTTGGCTCCGTTTTTCCCAATTTTCCCAATTTTTGCTTCCATTTTCCCCCAAATTTCCCAAATTTTCCCATTTTTCCCAATTTTTGACTCAATTTTCCCCAAATTTCTCAATTTTTGGCCGAATTTTTCCCAAATTTTCTCATTTTTGCTCCATTTTCCCCCAAATTTCCCAATTTTTCCCCTTTTCCCCAATTTTTGGCTTCATTTATCCAAAAATTTTCCAGTTTTTTGCTCCATTTTTCCCAATTTTCCTCTTTTTTGGCTCAAATTTCCCCATTTTTGGTTCCATTTTCCCCCAAATTTTCCAAAATTCCCCAAATTTCCCCATTTTTGTTCCATTTCCCCCCAAATCTTCCAATTTTTCCCATTTTTCCCAATTTTTAACTCAATTTTTTATTAATTTTCCTCATTTCTGGTTCAATTTTTCCCAAATTTCCCCATTTTTGGTTCCATTTTTCCCAAATTTTCCCAATTTTCCCCCAAATTTTCCCATTTTTGTTCCATTTTCCCCCAAATCTCCCCATTTTTCCCTCAACTTTTCCCAAATTTTCCGTTTTTTCCGGATTTTTCCAGGCCCAGCCCGGCCCTTCCAAGGCCCCAGCGGAGCCGGCCCCGGCCCAGGTGGGAATTCCGGGAATTTCCTGGGAATTTTGGGGAATTCTGGGAATTTCTGGGGATTTTTGGGAATTCTGGGTGGGAATTTTGGGGAATTTCTTGGGAATTCTGGGGAATTTGGGGATTTTTTGGGAATTTTGGGAATTCTGGGCAGGAATTTTGGGGGTTCTTAAGAATTTTTTGGGGAATTTCCATGGAATTTTGGGAATTTCTTGGAATTTCGGGAGATTTTTGTGGAAATTTTGGGGATTTTGGGTGGGAATTCCTGGAATTCCAGGGATTTTTGGGAATTCGTGGGGGAGGGGAGGGGCGGCCTGGGATGGATTTTTGGGAATTTTTTTGGGAATATTTTTGGGACTTTTTTTGGGATTTTGGGTGAATTTTTTGGGAATTTTTTTGGGAATTTTTTGGGAATTTTTGGGAATTTTCTGGGAATGGTGGGGGATTTTTTGGGGAATTTTTGGGAATTTTGGGGAATTTTTGGGGGAATTTTTGGGGGAATTTTGGGGGGAATTTTTTGGGAATTTTTGGGAATTTTTTGGGGAATTTTGGGAATTCTTGGGATTTTTTGGGAATTTTTGGGAAATTTTTGGGAATTTTTGGGAATTTTTTTGGGAATTTGGGGAATTTTTTGGTGAATTTTGGGGAATTTTTGGGGGAATTTTGGGAATTCTTGGGGGGATTTTTTGGGAATTTTTTGGGATTTTTTCGGGGAATTTTTTGGGAATTTTTGGGAATTTTCTGGGAATTTTTTTGGGTTTTTCGGGAATTTTTTGGGAAATTTTTGGGAATTTTTTGGGGAATTTTGGGAATTCTTGGGGGGATTTTTTTGGGAACCTTTTGGGAATTTTTTAGGGAATTTTCTGGGAATTGTGGGGGATTTTTTGGGGAATTTTTTGGGAATTTTCGGGAATTTTGGGGGGAATTTTTTGGGACTTCTTTGGGAATTTTTTGGGAATTTTTTTGGGAATTTTCTGGGAATTTTCTGGGAATTCTTTGGGAATTTTCTGGGAATTTTCCGGCAGGCGCCGCCGGAGGAGCCGAAGGAGCCCAAGAAGGAGAGCGGGAGCAGGTGAGGAAATCCCGGAATTCCGGGAATTTCGGGTCAGAATTCCCAGATTTTGGGGAATTTGGGTCAGAATTCCCGGAATTTTCAGATTCTGGGCCGGAATTCCGGGATTTTGGGCAAAAATTCCCGGAATTTGGGTGGGAATTTTGGGGTTTTGGGGGATTTTGGGATGGAATTCCCAGATTTTGGGTGAAAATTCCGGGATTTTGGGTCAGAATTCCAGGATTTTGGGGGATTTTGGGTGGGAATTCCAGGAATTTTTGGGAATTTGAGTGGGAATTTCGGGATTTTGGGACGGAATTCTGGGATTTTGAGACGGAATTTTGGGAATTTTGGGAATTTTGGGTGGGAATTCCCAGATTTTGGGGGATTTGGGGTGGGAATTCCAGGATTTTGAGGGATTTTTCCCTGGAATTTTCTGGAATTTTCTGGAATTTTCCGGGATTTCAGCAGCCGGAAGAAGCGGAGCCGGAGCCGGAGCCGCGAGCACAGACACAGGTGGGGAAAATCCGGGAATTCTGGGGAAATTCGGGAATTCTGAGGGGAAATTCGGGAATTCTGGGGGAAATTTGGGAATTTTGGGGGGAAATTTGGGAATTTTGGGGGAAATTTGGGAATTCTGGGGAGAAATTTGGGAATTTTTGGGATTTGGAGCCACAATTTGGGGATTTTTTCCGGAATTTTTCTCGTTTCCAATCCAGGATTTTTTTTAGGAATTCTCTGGGAATTTTTTTAGGAATTTTTTTGGAATTTTTTGGGGGGGAATTCACTGGGAAATTTTTAGGGAATTCCTTGGGAATTTTTTAGGAATATTTTGGGATTTTTTTTTTTAATTTTTTATGAATTTTCTTGGAATTTTTTTAAGGAATTCTCTGGGAATTTATTGAGAATTTTCTGGAAATTTTTGGGGGAAATTTTTTGGGAATTCTCTGGGAATTTTGGGGGGATTTTTTCAGGAATTCTTTAGGAATTTTCAGGGAATTTTTGGGGGGATTTTTTTGGGAATTTCTTTTGGGAATTCTTGGGGATTTTTTTAGGAATTTTCTGGGAATTTTGGGGGAATTTTTTTTTTTAATTTTCTGGGAATCTTTTAAGGGAATTCCTTGGGATTTTTTAAGGAATTTTGGGGGAATTTTTGGGGGGAATTTTTTTTTTTTTTTTAGGAATTTTTTAGGAACTTTTTTTGGAATTTTTTCTGGGAATTTTGGGGGGATTTTTTCAGGAATTCTTTAGGAATTTTCAGGGAATTTTTGGAATTTTTGGGGGGAATTTTTTGGGAATTTCGGGGCGAATTTTTTCTGGGATTTTTTTCTGGGAATTCTCGGGGAATTTTTTAGGGAATTTTTTGAGAATTTTTTAGGGAATTTTTTTTGGAATTTTTTAAGGGATTTTCTGGGAATTTTGGAGGGAAATTTTTATGGAAATTTTGGGGAAATTTTTAAGGAATTTCTTGGGAATTTTGGGATTTTTTTAGGAATTTTTTGGGAATTTCTTGGGAATTTTCTTGGGAATTTTTTAAGGAATTTTCTGGGAATTTTGGGGGGATCATTTTGGGAATTTTTTTTAGGAATCCTTGGAAATTTTTGGGGGGAATTTTTTTGGGATTTTTTTAGGAATTCTCTGGGAATTTTGGGAGGAATTTTTTTTAAAAAAATTTTTTTAGGAACTTTTTTTGGAATTTTTTTGGAATTTTTTTGGGGAATTTTATAAGGAATTTCTTGGGAATTTCTGGAGAGAGATTTTTCAGGAATTTTTCTGGGAAATTTTCAGGAATTTTCTGGGAATTTTTCAGGAACTTTCTGGGAATTTTCTGGGAATTTTTCAGGAATTTTCTGGGAATTTTTCAGGAATTTTCAGGGAATTTTTCAGGAGTTTTCCTGGGAATTTTTCAGGAATTTTTCAGGAATTTTCTGGGAATTTTTCAGGAATTTTCTGGGAATTTTTCAGGAATTTTTTAGGAATTTTCTGGGAATTTTTTAGGAATTTTCTGGGAATTTTTCAGGAATTTTTGGGGAATTTTTTTAGGAATTTTTCAGGAATTTTTTAGGAATTTTCTGGGGATTTTTTTAGGAATTTTTCAGGAATTTTCTGGGATTTTTTCAGGAATTTTCTGGGAATTTTGGGGGAATTTTTTAGGAATTTTTCAGGAATTTTTTCAGGAATTTTTTAGGAATTTTTCAGGAGTTTTCTGGGAATTTTCTGGGAATTTTTCAGGAATTCTTTTGGAATTTTCTGGGAATTTTTTGGGAATATTTTCCCGGGAATTCCCGTTAATTCCCGGTTATTTTTTGGTTTCCCCCGGATCAGCCGGAGCCGGGACCGGGATCGGGATCGGCGCCGCCGGAGCCGGAGCCGGGAGCGCCGGAGCCGCCACCGGAGCCGGAGCCGGGAACGCCGGAGGAGCCGGAGCCGGGAACGCCGGAGCCGCGAGGAGAGAGCCAGGTGGGGGGGAAAGCACGGAATTCCCGGGAAAAACACGGAATTCCCGGGAAAAACACGGAATTCCCAACGGGAACGGCCGGATTCCGGCTCGGAGTGGCCAAAAATCCCAGGATTCCAAACCAAAATCCCGGAATTCCGGCCCAAATTTGGGAATTCTGGTGCGAAATCGACCAAAATCCCAGGATTCTTGCTCAAAATCCTGGAATTCCAGCTCAAAATCCCGGAATTCCAGCCCAAATCTGGGAATTATTGCTCAAAATCCTGGAATTCTAACTCAAAATTCTGGAATTCCAGCATGAAATTGCCCAAAATCCCGGGATTCCTGCTCAAAATCCCAAAATTCCCGCCCAAAATCTCAGGATTCCTGCCCAAAATCTGGGAATTCTGGCACGAAATTGACCAAAACCCCGGAATTTCCACCCAAAATCCTGGAATTCCGGTCCAAATCTGGGAGTTCAGACACGAAATCCCGGAATTCCAGCCCAAAGTCCTGGAATTCTGGCCCAAATCCTGGAATTTTTGCCCCAAATCCCCCAAAATCCTGGGATTCCAAACCAAAATCCTCCAAAATCCCGGAATTCCGGCTCAGATTTGGGAATTCTGGTACGAAATTGACCAAAATTCCAGAATTCCCACCCAAAATCCCAGAATTCCTGCTCAAAATCTTGGAATTCCGATCCCAAAGCCCCCAAAATCCCAGAATTTTTGACTCAAAATCCCTTAAAATCCCAGAATTCCGTCCCAAAATCCAGGAATTCTGACCCCAAATCCCCCAAAACTCCAGAATTCCGACCCAAAATCCCGGGATTTTCATCCAAAATCCTGGAATTTCAACTCAAAATCCCTCAAAATCCCAGAATTTCCATTCCAAATCCCGGAATTCCGACCCCAAACCCTCGAAATCCCGGAATTCCGATCCAAAATCCCAGAATTCTGACTCCAAATCCTGGAATTCCAACCCCAGGCCTCCCAAAATCAGGGAATTCCAAGCCCAGATCTCGGAATTCCGACCCAAAATCCTGGAATTTTGCCAGGAAATTTGGGAATTCCAACCCCAAATCCCAGAATTTTTGCCCAAAATCCCTCAAAATCCTGGAATTTACACCCCAAGGTTTCCAAAATCCCGGAATTCCGACCCCAAACCCCCTGAAATCTGGGAATTTTGGCGGGAAATCCATGGATTTTGGCGGGAAATCCGGGAATTTTGGCAGGAACTCCATGGATTTTGGCGGGAATTCCGGCGATTTTGGCGGGAAATCCGTCAATTTTGGCGGGAAATATGGCGATTTTGGCGGGAATTCCGTGGATTTTGGCGGGAAATCCGGGAATTTTGGCGGGAATTCCGGGGATTTTGGTGGGAAATCCGGGGATTTTGGCGGGAATTCCGGCGATTTTGGCGGGAAATCTGGCGATTTTTGCGGGAAATCCGGCAATTTTGGCGGGAATTCTGGGGATTTTGGCGGGAATTCTGGGGATTTTGGCGGGAAATGTGGGGATTTTGGCGGGAATTCTGGGAATTTTGGCGGGAATTCTGGGGATTTTGGCGGGAAATCCGTCAATTTTGGCGGGAAATATGGCGATTTTGGCGGGAATTCCGTGGATTTTGGCGGGAAATCCGGGAATTTTGGCGGGAATTCCGGGGATTTTGGTGGGAAATCCGGGGATTTTGGCGGGAATTCCGGCGATTTTGGCGGGAAATCCGGGGATTCCGTCGGGAATTCCGGGAATTCCGAGGGATTTTGGGGAATTTGGTTCCGCAGGCGCCGTTTCGGGCACAGCAAGAGCCCCCTGTACCGGGAGAGCCCCGGGAGGTGAGAACGGGGGGAAAAACCGGGAAAACGGGAAAAAATGGGGGGAAAATGGGGAAAAAATGGGAATTCTGGGGAAAAATGGGGGAAAAATGGGAATTCTGGGGGAAAAATGGGAATTTTGGGGAAAAAAAACAGGAGTTCTGGGGAATAAATGGGAAAAAATGGGGGAAAAATGGGAAAAATTGGGAATTTTGGGGGGAAAAATGGGGAAAAAATGGGAATTCTGGGAAAAAATGGGGGAAAAATGGGAATTCTGGGGGAAAAATGGGAATTTTGGGGAAAAAAACGGGAATTCTGGGGGAAAAATGGGGAAAAAATGGGAATTCTGGGGGAAAAATGGGGAAAAACGGGGAAAAAATGGGGAAAAAAACTTGGAAAATGGGAAAAAACGGGAATTTTAGGGGAAAACGTGGGAATTTTGGGGGAAAAAATGGGGATTTTAGGGGAAAACGGGAAAAAACGGGGGAAAATGGGAATTTGGGGGGAAAAATGGGAATTGTGGGAAAAAAACTGGGAAAAATGGTAAAAAAAAATGCAAAAAAATGGGGAAAAAACGGGAAAATGTGGTGAAAAACGGGAAAAATGTGAAAAAATGGGGGAATTGGGGAAAAATGGGGATTTTGGGGAAAAAAGGGGAAATTTGGGCTAAATTTTGGGAATTTCAGGGAAAAGGTGGGAATTTTGGGGGGAAAAATGGGGATTTTTGTGTAAAATGGGAATTTTTTTTTTGGAAAAATTGGGAATATTTGGAGGTGAAAGTTGGGAATTCCGAGGGGAAAAAATGGGAATTTTTCAAGGGAGAAAAAAATCGGAATTTTGGGGCTTTTTTTGGGCTTATTTTGGGTCAATTTTGGGGCTATTTCTGTCAATTTTGGGCTTTTTCTCGCGGGGTTTTTTGGGAATTCCGCGGGAATTTTGGGAATTTTTTGGGAATTCCGTCCCAGGATTTTCTCCCACCTTTCCCAGGGAATCTTTGGCTTCATTTTGGGTCCATTTTGGTCGATTTTAGTCAATTTTAGGTCAATTTTGGGGCTATTTCTGTCAAATTTGGGGTTTTTCTCGCGGGATTTTTTGGGAATTCTGCGGGAATTTTGGGAATTTTTTGGGAATTCCCCTCCCCCCTTCCCCAGGGAGCCGCTGGGGTCGCTGAGCCCCGAGGAGAGGGACGCCAGGACGGTTTTCTGCATGCAGCTCGCCGCCCGCATCCGGCCCCGCGACCTCGAGGATTTCTTCTCCGCCGTCGGAAAGGTGGGGCGGAACGTTCCGGAAAAATCCCCGGGAAAAATCCGGGAAAATTCAGGGAAAAATCCCCGGAAAAATCTGGGAAAATTCTGGGAAAATTCAGGGAAAAATCCCGGGAAAATTCCGGAAAAATCCCCGGAAAAATCCCCGGAAAATTCTGGAAAAATGCTCAGGAAAATGCAGGGAAAATTCCGGAAAAATCCCCGGAAAAATCCGGGAAAATACCGGGAAAATTCTGGGAAAATTCTGGAAAAATCCCCAGGAAAATGCAGGGAAAATTCCGGAAAAATGCCCAGAAAAATCCGGGAAAATACCGGAAAAATTCTGGGAAAATTCTGGAAAAATCCCCGGAAAAATCTGGGAAAATTCTGGGAAAATTCAGGGAAAAGTCCCGGGAAAATTCCGGAAAAATTCCTGGAAAAATCTGGAAAAACCCCCAGAAAAGTCTGGGAAAATCCCGGGAAAATTCCGGGAAAATTCAGGGAAAAATCCTGGGAAAATTCCGGAAAAATCCCCAGAAAAATCTGGAAAAAAAAACCTGGAAAGTTCAGGGAAAATCCTGGGAAAATCCCGGGAAAAATTCTGGGAAAAATCTGGGAAAATTACGGAAAAATCCCTGGAAAAATCTGGAAAAACCCCCAGAAAAATCTGGGAAAATTCCGGGAAAATCCAAAAAAAATCCCAAAAAAATCCCCAAAAAACCCCCAAAAATCCCCCAAAATTCCCCCAAAAATTCAAAAAAAAATCCCAAAAAATTCACAAAAAAATTCCAAAAAAATCCCAAAAAATTCCCCCAAAAATTCCAAAAAAATCCAAAAAAAATCCCCAAAAAATCTAAAAAAAATTCCAAAAAAATCTCCAAAAAATCCCAAAAAATTACAAAAAAATTCTAGAAAATTTCAAAAAAATCCCAAAAAATTCCCAAGAAAATCCCAAAAAATCCCCAAAAAATCCCAAAAAATTCCCCCAAGAATTCAAAAAAATTCCAAAAAAAATCTCCAAAAAATCTCCAAAATATTCCAAAAAAATCTCAAAAAAATCCCAAAAAATCCCCAAAAAATCCCAAAAAATTCTCCCAAAAATTCCAAAAAAATAAAAAAAAAATCCCCCAAAAATCTAAAAAAAATTCCAAAAAAATCTCAAAAAAATCCCAAAAAATCCCAAAAAAATTCCCAAAAAAATCCCAAAAAATTCCCAAAAAAATCCCAAAAAATTCCCAAAAAAATCCCAAAAAATCCCAAAAAATTCCCAAAAAATTCCCCAAAATTCCCACCCCATTCCATGTTTTTTCCCGTTCCTTTTCCCTTCCAGGTCCGGGACGTCCGGATCATCTCGGACCGGAATTCCCGACGTTCCAAAGGCATCGCCTACGTGGAATTCTGCGAGATCCAATCGGTGCCCTTGGCCATCGGCCTGACGGGCCAGCGCCTCCTGGGGGTGCCCATCATCGTCCAGGCGTCCCAGGTGAGCTTCTGGAATCTTCTGGGAATTTCAGGAATTTTCTGGGAATTTTTTGAGAATTTTTCCGATTTTTTTTGGATTTTTTTTGGATTTTTTTTGAGTTTTTTGGTGTTTTTATGCAACTTCCAGGACCTTTCCAAGTGGCTTTGAGGTGTTTTTGTGACCTTTCAGGACCTTTAAGGGATTCTTGGGAATTTTTGGGATTTTTTGGGGATTTTTTGGGAATTCTTTGGGAATTTTTTGGGAATTTTTCTGATTTTTTTAAAATTATTTTTGGATTTTTTAGTGGGTTTTTGTTGCAGCTTTTAGGACCTTTTCATTGGCTTTTTGGTGTTTTTGTGACCTTTCAGGACCTTTAAGGGATTCTTGGGAATTTTTGGGATTTTTTGGGAATTTTTTTGGGAATTTTTCCGATTTTTTTTGGATTTTTTTTTTATTTTTTGGGGGTTTTTTGGTGTTTTTATGCAATATCCAGGACCTTTCCAAGTGGCTTTGAGGTGTTTTTGTGACCTTTCAGGACCTTTCAAAAATTCCAGGGAATTTTTGGGATTTTTGGGAATTTTTTGGGAATTTTTGGGAATTTTTTTGGAATTTTTGGGAATTTTTTGGGAATTTTTTGGGAATTTTTTAGCAGTTTTTATGCAGCTTCCAGGACCTTCCCAAGCGTTTTTTAACATTTTTGGTCAATTTTGGGTCAAATTTTGGGTCATTTTTGGTCAATTTTGGGTCATTTTTGGTCAATTTTGGGTTGATTTTGGTCGTTTCTCATTTTGGTGATTTTTAGGTTGATTTTGGTCAATTTTGAGACGATTTTGGGTCAATTTGGGTCATTTTTGGGTCAAATTTTGGTCATTTTTGGGTCAATTTTGGCCATTTTTGGGTCGATTTTGGTCATTTTTGGATCAAACTTTGGGTCATTTTTGGGTGAATTTTGGGTAATTTTTGGGTCAATTTTGGGTGATTTTGGGTCAATTTTGGGTCATTTTTAGGTTGATTTTTGCGATTTTTGGGTCAATTTTGGTCATTTTTGGGTCAATTTTGGGTCAAATTTTGGGTCAATTTTGGTCTTTTTTGGGTCATTTTTGGTCCGATTTTCACCATTTTTTCACCGTTTCTCCCCATTTTTTCCCCCTTTTTTCCTCCTCCCCTCCCCCCTCCCTTGGGCTGGATTTTGGGTCAATTTCATCCGTTTTTGGATCACTTTGAGCCATTTTAGGTCAATTTTGTTCATTTTTGGGTCAATTTTTGTCATTTTTGGGTCGATTTTGGCCATTTTGGGGTCAAATTTTGGGTGAATTTTGGGTAATTTTTGGGTCGATTTTGGGTCAATTTTGGATGAATTTTGGGTCAATTTTGGTCATTTTTGGGGTCAATTTCAGCCATTTTTGGGTCAATTTTGGTCATTTTTGGGTCAATTTTGGTCATTTTTGGGTTCATTTTGGTCATTTTGGGTTCAAATTTTGGGTCATTTTTGGGTGAATTTTGGGTAATTTTTTGGGTCGATTTTGGGTCAATTTATGGGTCAATTTCGGCCATTTTTGGGTCAATTTCAGCCATTTTTGGGTCAATTTTGGCCATTTTGGGGTCAAATTTTGGGTCAATTTTGGGTCAAATTTTGGGTCGATTTCGGCCATTTTTGGGTCATTTTTGGGTTCATTTTGGTCATTTTAGGATCAAATTTTGGGTCAATTTTGGGTGAATTTTGGGTAATTTTGGGGTCGAATTTGGGTCAATTTATGGGTCAATTTCGGCCATTTTTGGGTCAATTTCAGCCATGTTTGGGTCAATTTTGGCCATTTTGGGGTCAAATTTTGGGTAAATTTTGGGTAATTTTTGGGTCGATTTTGGGTCAATTTGGGGTGAATTTTGGGTCAATTTTGGTCATTTTTGGGTCAATTTCAGCCATTTTTGGGTCAATTTTGGTCATTTTTGGGTCAATTTTGGTTATTTTCGGATCAAATTTTGGGTCATTTTTGGGTGAATTTTGGGTGAATTTTGGGTAATTTTTGGGTCGGTTTTAGGTCAATTTTTGGGTCGATTTCAGCCATTTTTGGGTCAATTTTGGTCATTTTTGGGTCAATTTTGGCCATTTTGGGGTCAAATTTTGGGTGAATTTTGGGTCATTTTTGGGTCGATTTTGGGTCAATTTTGGGTCAATTTTGGTCATTTTTGGGTCGATTTTGGTCATTTTGGGGTCAAATTTTGGGTCAATTTTGGGTAAACTTTGGGTCAAATTTTGGGTCGATTTTGGACATTTTTGGGTCAATTTCGATCGTTTTTGGGTCTAATTCAGCCATTTTTGAGTCAATTTCAGCCATTTTTGGGTCAATTTTGGTCATTTTTGGGTCGATTTTGGCCATTTTTGGGTCGATTTTGGGTCATTTTTGGGTTCATTTTCGTCATTTGGGGGTCAAATTTTGGGTCAATTTTGGGTAATTTTTGAGTCGATTTTGGGTGAATTTTGGGTCAATTTCGGCCATTTTTGGGTCAATTTTGGTCATTTTTGGGTGAATTTTGGTCATTTTAGGGTCAAATTTTGGATCAATTTTGGGTGAATTCTGAGTAATTTTGGGTCAATATTGGGTCAAATTTTGAGTCAATTTCAGGCATTTTTGGGTCAATTTTGGTCATTTTTGGGTCAATTCTGGCCATTTTTGGGTCGATTTTGGGTCAATTCTGGTCATTTTTGGGTCAATTTTGGTCATTTTTGGGTTCATTTTGGTCATTTTGGGGTCAAATTTTGGATCAATTTTGGGTGAATTCTAAGTAATTTTGGGTCAATATTGGGTCAAATTTTGAGTCAATTTCAGCCATTTTTGGGTCAATTTTGGTCATTTTTGGGTCAATTTTCACCATTTTTGGGTCGATTTTGGTCATTTTTGGGTCAAATTTTGGGTCAATTTTGGGTGAATTCTGAGTAATTTTTGGGTCAATTTTGGGTCAAATTTTGGGTGAATTTCGGCCATTTTTGGGTCAATTTTGATCGTTTTTGGGTCTATTTCAGCCGTTTTTCATCCGATTTTCACCATTTTTTCACCGTTTCTCCCCATTTTTTTTTCTCTTTTTTCCTCCTCCCCTCCCCCCTCCCCTCCCCCCTCCCCTCCCCCCCTCCCCTCCCCCGCAGGCGGAGAAGAACCGTCTGGCGGCCATGGCGGCGCCCCTGCAGAAGGGCTCGGGAGGCCCCTTGCGGCTCTACGTCGGCTCCCTGCACTGCAACATCACCAAGGAGATGCTCAGGGGCATCTTCGAGCCCTTCGGGAAGGTACAGGGAGGGTTTTGGGGCGAAAAAGGGGGATTTTGGGAAAAAAACGGTGAAAATTTGGGGAAAAACGGTGAAAAAATGGGGAAAATCGGTGGAAAAATGGCGGAGTTATGGTCAAAAATGGGGATTTTTCATACAAAAATGAGGATTTTGGGGTTAGAAATGGGAACTTGGGGGGGAAATTTGGGTTTTGGGGTGAAAAAGGGGGATTTTGGGAAAAAAACGGTGAAAATTTGGTGAAAAACGGTGAAAAAATGAGGAAAATCCAGCAAAAAATGGCGGAGTTATGGTCAAAAATGGGGATTTTTGGTAAAAAAATGGGGATTTTGGGGTTAAAAATGCAGATTTTGGGGGGAAATTTGGGGTTTTGGGGTGAAAAAGGGGGATTTTGGGAAAAAAACGGTGAAAATTTGGTGAAAAACGGTGAAAAAATGAGGAAAATCCAGCAAAAAATGGCGGAGTTATGGTCAAAAATGGGGATTTTTGGTAAAAAAATGGGGATTTTGGGGTTAAAAATGCAGATTTTGGGGTTAAAAATGGGGATTTTGGGGGGAAATTTGGTTTTTTGGGGTGAAAAAGGGGGATTTTGGGAAAAAAACGGTGAAAATTTGGGGAAAATCGGTGAAAATTTGGGGAAAATCGGTGGAAAAATGAGGAAAATAGAGCAAAAAATGGCGGAGTTCTGGTCAAAAATGGGGATTTTTGATACAAAAATGGGGATTTTGGGGTTAAAAATGGGGATTTTGGGTTAAAATGTGGATTTGGGGTGAAAAAGGGGGATTTTGGGAAAAAATGGAGAAAATTTGGTGAAAATCGGTGAAAAAATGGCGGAGTTCTGGTCAAAAATGGGGATTTTGGAGGGGAAAATGGGGATTTTAGGGTTAAAAATGGGAATTTTGGGGTTAAAATGTGGATTTGGGGTGAAAAAGGGGGATTTTGGGAAAAAATGGAGAAAATTTGGGGAAAATCGGTGAAAATTTGGTGAAAATCGGTGAAAAAATGAGGAAAATCGAGCAAAAAATGGCGGAGTTCTGGGTAAAAATGGGGATTTTTGATATAAAAATGGGGATTTTGGGGTTAGAAATGGGGATTTTGGGGGAAAATTTGGGGTTTTGGGGTGAAAAAGGGGGATTTTGGTTAAAAGTGGTGAAATTTTGAGAAAAATGGAGAAAATTTGGGAAAAAATGGTGAAAGTTTGGTGAAAATCGGTGGAAAAATGGGGAAAATCGAGCAAAAAATGGGGAAAAAAAGGGTTAAAAATGGGGATTTTTTGGGGTTAAAAATGGGGATTTTGGGAAAAAACGGGAGAAAAAGGGGAAATTTGGGGATTTTGGGGTTAAAAATGGGAATTTTGGGTCAGTTTTGGGTAATTTGAATGAATTTGGGGTGAATTTGGTCGGTTTTGATGGATTTTGGGTCAAGTTTGGGTCATTTTGGGTGAATTTTGGTCAATTTGGGGAATTTTGGGTCAAATTTGGGTCATTTTGGGTCATTTTGGGTCATTTTGGGTCATTTTTGGGTCATTTTGGGTCATTTTGGGGTGATTATTGGTGTTTTTGGGTCATTTTGGGTCATTTTGGGTGATTTCAGGTCATTTTGGGTGATTTTTTGGTCATTTTGGGGTGATTTGGGTTATTGGGTCATTTTGGGTGTTTTTGGGGTGATTTTGAGTCATTTTGGGTCATTTTGGGTCATTTTGGTTCATTTTTGGGTCATTTTGGGTCATTTTGGGTCATTTTGGGGTGATTTTGGGTGATTTTGGGGTGATTTGGGGTGATTTTGAGTCACAGAGTGATTTTGGGTCATTTTGGGTCATTTTGGGTGATTTTTGGGTCATTTTGGGTGATTTTGGGTCATTTTTGGTGATTTTGGGGTGAATTCGAGTGAATTTGGATGATTTTTGGGGTGTTTCAGGGTGATTTTGGGTCATTTTGGGTGATTTGGGTTTTTTTTGGTGATTTCTGGTGATTTTGGGTGATTTTTGGTGGTTTTGGGGTGATTTTAGGTGAGTTTGGGGTCATTTGGGGTCATTTTGGGGTGATTTTTTGGTGATTTTGGGTTATTTTGAGTGATTTTTGGTGATTTTGGGTCATTTTGAGTGATTTTTGGTGATTTTGGGTCATTTGGGGTCATTTTGGGTCATTTCTGGTGATTTTGGGTGATTTTGGGTGTTTTTGGGGTGATTTTGGGTGATTTTTGTTGATTTTGGGTGATTTTGGGTTGATTTTTGTTGATTTTGGGTGATTTTAGGGTGATTTCGGGTGATTGTTGATTTTGAGGTGATTTTGGGTGATTTTGGGTGTTTTTTGGTGATTTCTGGTGATTTTGAGTGATTTTTGGTGGTTTTGGGGTGATTTTGGGTGTTTTTGGGTGATTTTGGGTGATTTTGGGTCATTTTGGGGTGATTTTGGGTCATTTTGGGTCATTTTGGGTGATTTTGGGTCATTTTGGGTCATTTTGGGTGATTTTGGGGTGATTTTGGGTGATTTTGGGGTGATTTTGGGTGATTTTGGGTGATTTTGGAGTGATTTTGGATGATTTTGGGGTGATTTTGGGGTGATTTGGGGTGTTTTTGGGGTGTTTTTGGGGTGTTTTAGGTGATTTTGGGTGTTTTTGGGTTGATTTTTGTTGATTTCGGGTGTTTTTGGGTGATTTTGGGTGATTTTGGGGTGATTTTGGGTGATTTTGGGTGTTTTTCAGATTGACAGCATCGTCCTGATGCGCGACCCCGAGACCGGGCAGTCCAAGGGCTACGGCTTCATCACCGTGAGTGACGTCATCAGGGGGGGAAAACGGGCTGAAAAACACAAGAAATGGGAAAAATCAAAAAACTGGAAAAATGGGGAAAAAATCCCAGAAAAAACTGGAAAAAAAATGGGGAAGAAATGAGGAAAAATGGGAAAAAATGGGGGAAAAACAGGAAAAAAAATTGAATTATTGCTGTGAGTGACGTCATCAGGGGGAAAATGAGGTGAAAAACACAAAAAATGGGAAAAATCAAAAAAAGGGAAAAAACTGGAAAAAAAACGGGGAAAAAACAGGGAAAAATGGGAAAAAACAGGGAAAAAATTGAATTATTGACGTGAGTGACGTCATCAGGGGGGAAAATGGGGGGAAAAACACAAGAAATGGGAAAAATCAAAAAAAGGGAAAAATGGGGAAAAAACTGGAAAAAAAACGGGGAAAAAATGAGGAAAAATGGGAAAAATGGGAAAAAATGGGGGAAAAATGGGAAAAAAATTGAATTATTGATGTTGAGTGACGTCATCAGGGGAGAAAACGGGCTGAAAAACACAAAAAATGGGAAAAATCAAAAAACTGAAAAAAGGGGGAAAAAAATCCAGGAAAAAACTGGAAAAAAAATGGGGAAAAAATGAGGAAAAATGGGAAAAAATGGGGGAAAAACAGGAAAAAAAATTGAATTATTGATGTGAGTGATGTCATCAGGGGGGAAAATGGGGTTAAAAATGGAGGAATTAGGAAAAATGTGAAAAAATAATCAAAAATGGGGAAAAAATGGGGGGGGAAATGGGGAAATTCCATTTTTTCACAAAAAATCCCCATTTTTTCCCCAAAAAATCCTTGGGTTTTTTTTCACCAAAAAATGCCATTTTTTCCCTGTTTTTTCCCAAAAAATCCCATTTTTTCCCCAAGATATTTCTCACTTTTTCCCAGGTGATCTCAGGCAACCCAAAACCCTTCCAAAAACCCCAAAAAATCCCCAAAAACACCCCAAAAAAAACCCCCAAAAATCCCAATTTTATCACTAAAAAATCCCAATTTTTTGTTCGAAAATCCACATTTTTTTCCCCAAAAACCCCCAATTTTTTGCCCAAAGAAACTCCATTTGTTCACTAAAAAAATCCCAATTTTTGGTAAAAAATTTCCTTTTTTTTCCCCAAAAACTCACAATTTTCCTCAAAAAATCCCTTTTTTTCACTAAAAAATCCCAGTTTTTTGTCCAGAATTCTCATTTTTTCTCCCAAAAAATCACCACTTTTTCCCCAAAAAAATCCCATTTTTTCATCAAAAAAATCCCATTTTTTTACTAAAAATCCCATTTTTTTTCCCAAAAATTCACATTTTTTCCTTAAAAAAAATCCTATTTTTTCACTAAAAAATCCCAATTTTTGGTCAATAAATTCTCATTTTTTTCTCCTAGAAACCACAATTTTTTCCTGTAAAAATCCCATTTTTTCACTAAAAAAGTCCATTTTTTTCTGTTTTTTCCCAAAATCTTCCATTTTTTCCCTAGAATCGTCTTCTCTTCTACTCACATGACACAAAACCATTTAAAAACATAAAAAATCCCATTTTTTACCCAAAAAATCCCGTAAAAAACCCAAAAAAATTCACAAAAAATCCATTTTTTCACCAAAAATCACCATTTTTTCAATTTTTTCTCAAAATCACCGTTTTTTTCCCCAAAACTTTCTTCACTTGTACTCACAGGACACAAAGTCTCATAAAAACCCAAAAAAATCTTCTAAAAAATCAAAAAAATTTTGTAAAAAATCCAAAAAAATTCATAAAAAAAAAAAAAATCACAAAAAATCCATTTTTTCACCAAAAATCACCATTTTTTTTTTAAAACTCCCAAATTTTGTGTTTTTCGCCCCAGTTCTCGGAGGCGGAGTGCGCCCGCCGCGCCCTGGAGCAGCTGAACGGCTTCGAGCTGGCCGGGCGGCCGATGGGACCCAAAAACCCCAAAAACACCCCAAAAACACCCAAAAAAACCCCAAAAATTCCCAATTTTATCACTAAAAAATCCTAAATTTTTTGTCGAAAATTCTCATTTTTTTCCTAAAAAATCACCACTTTTTCTCTCAAAAAATACCATTTTTGCATCAAAAAAATAGTATTTTTTTCTCAAAAAATTCCCATTTTTTAGTAAAAAACCCATTTTTTTCCCAAAAATTCACATTTTTTCCTTAAAAAAAATCCTATTTTTTCACTAAAAAATCCCAATTTTTGGTCAAAAAATTATGATTTTTTTCCCCTAAAAACCACAATTTTTTCCTGTAAAAATCCCATTTTTTGACCAAAAAATCCCATTTTTTCACTAAAAAAGTCCATTTTTTTCCCTTTTTTCCCAAAATCACCGGTTTTTTCCCCAAAAACATTTTGTCTTGTACTCACATGACACAAAACCATTTAAAAACATAAAAATCCCATTTGTTACCCAAAAAATCCCATAAAAAACCCAAAAAAATTCACAAAAAATCCATTTTTTCACCAAAAATTGCCGTTTTTTCCATTTTTTCCCAAAATCTTCCATTTTTTCCCTAAAATCATTTTCCCTTGTACTCACATGACACAAAACCATCTAAAAACTTCAAAAAATCCTTTAAAAATCCCATTTTTACCCCAAAAAATCCCGTAAAAAACCCGAAAAAATTCACAAAAAATCCGTTTTTTGTCCGTTTTTTTTCATTTTTTTTTTAAAAAATCCCAAAATTTGTGTTTTTCTCCCCAGTTCTCGGAGGCGGAGTGCGCCCGCCGCGCCCTGGAGCAGCTGAACGGTTTCGAGCTGGCCGGGCGGCCGATGCGCGTGGGGCAGGTGAGCGAACGTCCCGACGGCTCCGCCGACGTCGCCTTCCCCGAGGGACCCGGCCCCGCCCCCGCGGCCACGCCCGGCCACGCCCTCACCTGCGGGGAGGAGCCCGAGCTGGGAACGGCCGCGGGGAGGCTGCAGCTGATGGCAAAGCTGGCTGAAGGTGAGGGGGGGACACACCTGGGGACAGGTGACACACCTGGGGACACCTGGGGACACCTGGGACACACCTGAGATACACCTGGGGACACCTGGGGACACCTGGGGACATCTGAGACACACCTGGGGACAGGTGACACACCTGGGGACACACCTGGACACACCTGGACACACCTGGGGGGGGTTGGGCCCACGCCCTCACCTGCGGGGAGGAGCCCGAGCTGGGAACGGCCGCGGGGAGGCTGCAGCTGATGGCAAAGCTGGCTGAAGGTGAGGGGGGGACACACCTGGGGACAGGGGACACCTGAGATACACCTGGGGACACCAAAAACACACCTGGGGACACCTGAGATAGACCTGGGATAGAGCAGGACACACCTGGACACACCTGGGGGGGGTTGGGACACACCTGGACGCACCTGGAGGTGGTTGAGTGACACTGAGATACACCTGGACACACCTGGGGACACCGGAGATAGAGCAGGACACACCTGGACACACCTGGGGGGGTTTCAGACACACCTGGGGACACCTGGGGATACCTGGGATAGAGCAGGACACACCTGGAGGGGTTTCAGACACACCTGGGGACACCTGGAATAGAGTAGGACACACCTGGAGACACCTGGAGGGGTTTGGGGACACACCTGGACACACCTGGACACACCTGGGGGGGGTTTGGTCACACCTGGACACACCTGGACACACCTGGGGGGGTTTGGGTCACACCTGGACACACCTGGGGGGGTTGGGGCCACGCCCTCACCTGCGGGGAGGAGCCCGAGCTGGGAACGGCCGCGGGGAGGCTGCAGCTGATGGCAAAGCTGGCTGAAGGTGAGGGGGGGACACACCTGGGGACAGGTGACACACCTGGGGACACACCTGGGGACACCTGGGGACACCTGAGATACACCTGGGGACATCTGAGACACACCTGGGGACAGGTGACACACCTGGGGACACCTGGGGACACACCTGGGGACACCTGAGATACACCTGGACACACCTGGACACACCTGGACACACCTGGGGGGGGTTGGGGCCACGCCCTCACCTGCGGGGAGGAGCCCGAGCTGGGAACGGCCGCGGGGAGGCTGCAGCTGATGGCAAAGCTGGCTGAAGGTGAGGGGGGGACACACCTGGGGACAGGTGACACACCTGAGATACACCTGGGGACACCAAAACCACACCTGGGGACACCTGAGATAGAGCAGGACACACCTGGGGACACCTGGGGACACCAAAACCTCACCTGGGGACACCTGGGGACACCTGGGGACACCTGGGGGGGTTGGGGTCACACCTGGACACACCTGGACACACCTGGGGGGGTTGGGTCACACCTGGACACACCTGGACACACCTGGGGGGGGTTGGGGCTCACCTGGACACACCTGGACACACCTGGGGGGGTTTGGGTCACACCTGGAGGGGTTCAGGTGACACCTGGGGACACCTGGGGGGGTTTGGGTCACACCTGGACACACCTGGACACACCTGGGGGGGTTTGGGACACACCTGGACACACCTGGACACACCTGGGGGGGTTTGGGTCACACCTGGACACACCTGGACACACCTGGGGGGGTTTGGGACACACCTGGACACACCTGGACACACCTGGGGGGGTTTGGGACACACCTGGACACACCTGGACACACCTGGAGGGGTTGGGTCACACCTGGACACACCTGGGGGGGTTTGGGTCACACCTGGACACACCTGGGGGGGGTTGGGGCCACGCCCTCACCTGCGGGGAGGAGCCCGAGCTGGGAACGGCCGCGGGGAGGCTGCAGCTGATGGCAAAGCTGGCTGAAGGTGAGGGGGGGACACACCTGGGGACAGGTGACACACCTGAGATACACCTGGGGACACCAAAACCACACCTGGGGACACCTGAGATAGAGCAGGACACACCTGGGGACACCTGGGGACACCTGGGGACACCTGGGGACACCTGGGGACACCTGGGGACACACCTGAGATACACCTGAGATACACCTGGGGACACCTGGGGACACACCTGGGGACACCTGGGGACACCAAAACCACACCTGAGATACACCTGGGGACACCAAAACCTCATCTGGGGACACCTGGGGACACCTGGGACACACCTGGGGACACCTGGAGAGGATCTGGAGAGGTTTGGGTGACACCTGGGGACACCTGGAGGGGTTTGGGGACACCTGAGACACACCTGAGATAGAGCAGGACACACCTGGGGACACCTGGGGACACCTGGAGAGGATCTGGAGAGGTTTTGGTGACACCTGGGGACACCTGGACACACCTGGAGGGGTTTGAGTGACACCTGGAGACACCTGGGGACACCTGAGGAGGATTTAGGGAGGTTTGGGTCACACCTGGACACACCTGGGGGGGTTTGGGACACACCTGGACACACCTGGACACACCTGGGGACACCAAAACCTCACCTGAGATGCACCTGGACACACCTGGGATAGAGCAGGACACACCTGGGGACACCTGGAGAGGATCTGGAGGGGTTTGGGTCACACCTGGACACACCTGGACACACCTGGACACACCTGGGGGGGTTGGGGCCACGCCCTCACCTGCGGGGAGGAGCCCGAGCTGGGAACGGCCGCGGGGAGGCTGCAGCTGATGGCAAAGCTGGCTGAAGGTGAGGGGGGGACACACCTGGGGATAGGTGACACACCTGGGGACACCTGGGGACACACCTGGACACACCTGGGGACACCTGAGATACACCTGAGATAGAGCAGGACACACCTGGGGACACCAAAACCTCACTTGGGGACAGGTGACACACCTGAGATACACCTGAGATACACCTGGGGACACCTGGGGACACCTGGGGACACCTGGGGACACCTGGGGACACCTGAGATAGAGCAGGACACACCTGGGGACACCAAAACCTCACTTGGGGACAGGTGACACACCTGAGATACACCTGAACACACCTGGGGACACCTGGGGACACCTGGGGACACCTGGGGACACCTGAGATAGAGCAGGACACACCTGGGGACACACCTGGGGACAGGTGACACACCTGGGGACACCTGGGGACACCTGGGGACACCTGAGATACACCTGGACACACCTGGGGATACACCTGGGGACACCTGGGGACATCTGAGACACACCTGGGATAGAGCAGGACACACCTGGAGACACCTGGACGTGGTTGAGTGACACTGAGATACATCTGGACACACCTGGGGACACCTGGGGACACCAAAACCACACCTGAGATACACCTGGGGACACCTGGGACACACCTGGGGACACCTGGGGACACCTGGGGACACCTGAGATACACCTGGGGACACCTGGACAGGATCTGGAGGGGTTTGGGGACACCTGTGACACACCTGGGGACATCTAAGATAGACCAGGACACACCTGGAGACACCTGAGATACACCTGGGGACAGGTGAGATACACCTGGGGACACCAAAACCTCACCTGGGGACACCTGGGGACACCTGGAATAGAGTAGGATACACCTGGAGACACCTGGAGGGGTTTGGGGACACCTGGACACACCTGGGGACACCTGGGGACACCTGGGGACACCTGGGGACACCTGGGATACAGCTGGGACACACCTGGGGACACCTGGGGACACCTGGGGACACCTGAGATACACCTGGGACACACCTGGGGACACCAAAACCACACCTGGGGACACCTGGGGACTGGTGACACACCTGGGGACACCTGGGGACACCTGAGATACACCTGAGATAGAGCAGGACACACCTGGGGACACCAAAACCTCACTTGGGGACAGGTGACACACCTGAGATACACCTGAGATACACCTGGGGACACCTGGGGACACCTGGGGACACCAAAACCACACCTGGGGACACTTGGGGACACCTGGGGACACCTGAGATACACCTGGAATAGAGTAGGATACACCTGGGGACACCTGGAGGGGTTTGGGGACACCTGAGATACATCTGGACACACCTGGGGACACCTGGGGACACCAAAACCACACCTGAGATACACCTGAGATACACCTGGGGACACCTGAGACACACCTGGGGACACCTGGGGACACCTGGGGACATCTGGGGACACCTGGGGACATCTGAGACACACCTGAGATAGAGCAGGACACACCTGGAGACACCTGGAGGTGGTTGAGTGACACTGAGATACACCTGGACACACCTGGGGACACCTGGGGACACCAAAACCACACCTGAGATACACCTGGGGACACCTGGACAGGATCTGGAGGGGTTTGGGGACACCTGGGACACACCTGGGGACACCTAAGATAGACCAGGACACACCTGGAGACACCTGAGATACACCTGGGGACAGGTGAGATACACCTGGGGACACCAAAACCTCACCTGGGGACACCTGGGGACACCTGAGATACACCTGGGGACAGGTGACACACCTGGGGACACCTGGGGACACCAAAACCTCACCTGAGATACACCTGGACACACCTGGGATAGAGCAGGACACACCTGGGGACACCTGGAGAGGATCTGGAGGGGTTTGGGGCTCACCTGGGGACACCTGGACACATCTGGGGGGGGTTGGGTCACACCTGAGACACACCTGGGGACACCTGGGGACACCTGAGATACACCTGGGATAGAGCAGGACACACCTGGGGACACCTGGACACACCTGAAGGGGGTTGGGGTCACACCTGGGGACACTTGAGATACACCAGGATACACCTGAGGACACCTGGACACACCTGGGGGGGTTTGGGACACACCTGGACACACCTGGGGGGGGTTGGGACACACCTGAGCTCACCTGGACACACCTGGGGGGGTTTGGGTCACACCTGGACACACCTGGACACACCTGGGGGGGTTTGGGTCACACCTGGACACACCTGGACACACCTGGGGGGGTTTGGGACACACCTGGACACACCTGGACACACCTGGACACACCTGGGGGGGGTTGGGCCACGCCCTCACCTGCGGGGAGGAGCCCGAGCTGGGAACGGCCGCGGGGAGGCTGCAGCTGATGGCAAAGCTGGCTGAAGGTGAGGGGGGACACACCTGGGGACAGGTGACACACCTGGGGACACCTGGGGACACACCTGGGGACACCTGGGGACACCTGGGGACACCAAAACCTCACCTGGGGACACCTGGGGACACCTGGGGACACCTGGGGGGGTTGGGGTCACACCTGGACACACCTGGACACACCTGGGGGGGTTGGGTCACACCTGGACACACCTGGACACACCTGGGGGGGGTTGGGGCTCACCTGGAGGGGTTCAGGTGACACCTGGGGACACCTGGGGGGGTTTGGGACACACCTGGACACACCTGGACACACCTGGGGGGGTTTGGGACACACCTGGACACACCTGGACACACCTGGACACACCTGGGGGGGGTTGGGGCCACGCCCTCACCTGCGGGGAGGAGCCCGAGCTGGGAACGGCCGCGGGGAGGCTGCAGCTGATGGCAAAGCTGGCTGAAGGTGAGGGGGGGACACACCTGGGGACAGGTGACACACCTGGGGACACCTGGGGACACACCTGGGGACACCTGGGGACACCTGGGGACACCAAAACCACACCTGGGGACACCTGGGGACACCTGAGATACACCTGGAATAGAGTAGGATACACCTGGAGACACCTGGGGATACCTGAGGGACACCTGGGGACACCTGGAGAGGATCTGGAGAGGTTTGGGGACACCTGAGACACACCTGGGGACACCAAAACCTCACCTGGGGACACCTGGGGATACCTGGGATAGAGCAGGACACACCTGGAGGGGTTTGAGTGACACCTGGACACACCTGGGATAGAGCAGGACACACCTGGGGACACCTGGAGAGGATCTGGAGGGGTTTGGGTCACACCTGGACACACCTGGGGGGGGTTGGGTCACACCTGAGACACACCTGGGGACACCTAAGATACACCTGGGATAGAGCAGGACACACCTGGAGGGGTTTCAGACACACCTGGGGACACCTGGGGACAGCTGGAATAGAGTAGGACACACCTGGAGACACCTGGAGGGGTTTGGGTGACACCTGGGGACACCTGAGACACACCTGGGAACACCAAAACCTCACCTGGGAACACCTGGGGACACCTGGAGAGGTTTGGGTGACATCTGGACACACCTGGAGGGGTTTGGGGCACACCTGGGGACACCTGGAGGGGTTCAGGTGACACCTGAGCTCACCTGGACACACCTGGAGGGGTTTGGGGGACACCTGGACACACCTGGAGACACCTGGAGAGGATCTAGAGGGGTTTCAGGCACACCTGAGCTCACCTGGGGACATCTGGGACAGCTTGAGACACACCTGGGGACACCTGGAGGGGTTTGGGTGACACTTAACACACCTGGACACAGCTGGACACACCTGGAGGGGTTTGGGGACACACCTGGACACACCTGGAGAGGTTTGGGTGACACTTAAACACACCTGGAGACACCTGGAGGGGTTTCAGACACACCTGGGGACACCCTGGGGGGGTTTGGTCACACCTGAGCTCACCTGGAGAGGATCTGGAGAGGTTCAGGTGACACCTGGGGACACCTGGAGGGGTTCAGGTGACACCTGAGACACACCTGGACACACCTAGGGGGGTTGGGACACACCTGGACACACCTGGACACACCTGGGGGGGTTGGGACACACCTGGACACACCTGGACACACCTGGAGAGGATCTGGAGAGGTTTTGGTGACACCTGAGCTCACCTGGACACACCTGGAGGGGTTTCAGACACACCTGGACACACCTGGGGGGGTTTGGGGACACACCTGGACACACCTGGAGGGGTTTTTGGAGCTCCCAGGTGAAATTTTTTGTGGTTTTTTGGTGTCCTTGATTCCGATTTTGGGTCAATTTTGGGCTCAATTTGAGCTTTTTTGGGGTTTTTGGGGTTTCTGATGTCACTGATTCTGATTCTGGGATAATTTTGGGTCAATTTTGGGTGGTTTTGGGTTAATTTTGGGTGTTTTGGGTGTTTTTGGGTTGATTTTGGGGCTTTTGGTGTTTCTGATTCTGATTCTGGGTCAATTTTGGGCTCAATTTGGGGGATTTTGGGGTTTTTGGGGTTTCTGATTCCAATTTTGGGTCAATTTTGGGAGTTTTTGGGGCTTTTGGTGTCTCTGACTCAAATTTTGGGTCTTTTTGGTTCAATTTCAGGTTTTTTGAGTTTCTGGTGTCTGTAATTCCAATTTTGGGTCAATTTTGGTGCCGATTTTGGGCTCAATTTGGGGAATTTTGGGGTTTTTGGGGTTTCTGACCTCGCTGATCTCAATTCTGGGATAATTTTGGGTGGTTTTGGGTCGATTTTGGGTTAATTTTGGGTGGTTTTGGGTTAACTTTGGGGTTTTTGGGGTCTCTGATTCCATTTTTGGGTCGATTTTGGGTGGTTTTGGGTTGATTTTGGGTGGTTTTGGATTAATTTTGGGTGGATTTTGGGTGTTTCGGGGCTTTTTTGAGGGTTTTTGGTGTCTCTGATTCTGGGGGAATTTTGTGGTTTTTTGGTGTTTCTGATTCCAATCTTGGGGCCCATTTTGGGCTCATTTTGGGGAATTTTGGGGTTTCTGACGTCGCTGATTCCGTTTTTGGGTTAATTTTGGGTGTTTTGGGGTGTTTTGGGGTTAATTTTGGTTGTTTTTAGCTGTTTTTTGGGTTAATTTTGGGAGGTTTTGGTGTCTCTGATTCTGACTTTGGGGCCCATTTTGGGCTCATTTTGGGGGATTTTGGGGTTTTTGGGATCTCTGATTCCGATTTTGGGTCAATTTTGGGTTTTTCGGGGTTTTTGGTGTCTCTGACTCAAATTTTGGGGCAATTTTGTGTCTTTTTGGTTCAATTTCGGGTTTTTTGAGTTTCTGGTGTCTGTAATTCCAATTTTGGGTCAATTTTGAGCCGATTTTGGGCTCAATTTGGGCTTTTTTGGGGTTTTTGGGGTTTCTGATGTCACTAATTCCGATTATGGGGTGATTTTGGGTTAATTTTGGATGGTTTTGGGTCAGTTTTGGGTTAATTTTGGGTGTTTTTGGTGTTTCTGATTCCAATTTTGGGGCCCATTTTGGGCTCAATTTGGGGGATTTTGGTGTTTTTGGGGTTTCTGCCGTCACTGATCTCAATTCTGGGATAATTTTGGGTCAATTTTGGGTGGTTTTTGGGGCTTTTTTTGGTGGTTTTGGTGTCTTTCATTCTGATTTTGGGTTGATTTTGGGCTCAATTTGGGCTTTTTTGGAAGTTTTTGGTGTCTCTGACTCCAATTTTGGGTCAATTTTGGGACATTTTGGTGTTTTTGTGGTTTTTTGATGTCCTTGACTGCAATTTTGGGTCAATTTTGGGCTCAATTTGGGGAATTTTGGGGTTTTTGGGGTTTTGGTGTCTCTGATTCCGATTCTGGGATAATTTTGGGTCAATTTTGGGTGTTCTTGGGTTAATTTTGGGTGTTTTGGGTGTTTTTGGGTTGATTTTGGGGCTTTTGGTGTTTCTGATTCTGATTCTGGGTCAGTTTTGGGCTCAATTTGGGGGATTTTGGGGTTTTTGGTGTCTCTGATTCCAATTTTGGGTCAATTTTGGGAGTTTTTGGGGCTTTTGGTGTCTCTGACTCAAATTTTGGGGCAATTTTGTGTCTTTTTGGTTCAATTTTGGTGTTTTTGAGTTTCTGGTGTTTGTAATTCCAATTTTGGGCTGATTTTGAGCCGATTTTGGGCTCAATTTGGGGGATTTTGGGGTTTTTGGGGTTTCTGATGTCACTAATTCCGATTATGGGGTGATTTTGGGTTAATTTTGGATGGTTTTGGGTCAGTTTTGGGTTAATTTTGGGTGTTTTTGGGGTCTCTGATTCCAATCTTGGGGCCCATTTTGGGCTCAATTTGGGGGATTTTGGGGTTTTTGGGGTTTCTGACGTCACCGATTCCGATTTTGGGGTGAATTTGGGTGTTTTGGGGTCAATTTTGGGTGATTTTGGGTGTTTTTGTTCCCATTTTGGTGTTTTTGGGGTTTCTGACCTCACTGATTCCGATTCTGGATTGATTTTGGGTTAATTTTGGGTGTTTTTGGATTAATTTTGGGTGGATTTTGGGGTTTTTTGGGGCTTTTTCGGGCTTTTGATGTTTCTGATTCCAATTCTGGGGGAATTTTGGGGTTTTTGGGAGTTTCTGACTCTGATTTTGGGCCCATTTTGGGCTCATTTTGGGGGATTTTGGGGTTTTTGGGGTTTCTGATGTTGCTGATCTCAATTCTGGGAAAATTTTGGGTCAATTTTGGATGGTTTTGGGTCAGTTTTGGGTTAATTTTGGGTGTTTTTTGGTGTCTCTGATTCTGACTTTGGGGCCCATTTTGGGCTCAATTTGGGGGATTTTGGGGTTTTTGGTGTCTCTGATTCCAATTTTTGGTCAGTTTTGGGTTTTTTTGAGGTTTTTTGGTGTCTCTGACTCAAATTTTGGGGCAATTTTGTGTCTTTTTGGTTCAATTTTGGGTTTTTTGGGTTTTTAGTGTCTGTAATTCCAAATTTGGGCTGATTTTGAGCCGATTTTGGGTCCAATTTGGGCTTTTTTGGGGTTTTTGGGGTTTCTGACGTCGCTGATTCCGATTTTGGGGTGAATTTGGGTTCAATTTTGGGTGTTTTTTGATTAATTTCGGGTGGATTTTGGGTGTTTTGGGGTTTTTTTGAGGGTTTTTGGTGTCTCTGATTCAGATTTTGGGTGGTTTTGGGTCAATTTTGGGTCGATTTTGGGGTTTTTGATGTTTCTGATTCCGATTTTGGGTCAATTTTGGGCTCATTTTGGGGGATTTTGGGGTTTTTGGGGTTTCTGATGTCGCTGATTCCGATTCTGGGATAATTTTGGGTCAATTTTGGGTGGTTTTGGTCCCATTTTGGGGGTTTTTGGGGTCTCTGATCTCAATTCTGGGATAATTTTGGGTGTTTTTGGGTTGATTTTGGGTGATTTTGGGCTCAATTTGGGGAATTTTGGGGTTTTTGGGGTTTCTGACCTCGCTGATCTCAATTCTGGGATAATTTTGGGTTGATTTTGGTCGATTTTGGGTGTTTTTGGCTCAGGTTCGGGGCTGCAGCTCCCCGCCCCCGCCCAGGCCGCGCTGCAGCAGCTGAACGGGGCCCTGACCCCCCTGGGGGGGCTGAACCCGGCGGCGCTGACAGGTGAGGGAATTCCGGGAAAAAACGGGAATTCTGGGGAAAAAACGGGAATTCTGGGGGAAATTTGGGAATTCTGGGGGGAAATTTGGGAATTTGGGAGAATTTTCGGGGGGAAATTTGGGGGAATTTTGGAAATTTTGGGGGGAATTTGGGAATTCTGGGGGGAAATTCAGGAATTCTGGGGGAATTCTGGGGGGAAATTCGTGAATTCTGGGGGATATTTGGGAATTTTGGGGGGAAGTTCGGGAGTTCTGGGGGGAAATTTGAGGAGTTTTGGGAAAATTCAAGGAATTTTGGGGGAAATTTGGGAATTCTGGGAAAATTTGGGAATTCTGGGGGAATTTGGGGGGAAATTTGGGAATTCTGGGGGGAAATTTGGGAATTCTGGGGGGAAAATCGGGAACTTTGGGAAAATTTGGGGAATTTTGGGGAAATTTTTGGGGAAATTCAGGAATTCTGGGGGAAATTTGAGGAATTTTGGGAAAATTCAAGGAATTTTGGGGGAAATTTGGGAATTCTGGGGGAATTTTAGGAATTCTGGGGGAAATTGGGGGATTTTGGGGGGAATTTGGGGATTTTAAGAATTTTTGGGAATTTGGGGAGGAATTTTGGGGAATTTGGAGGAAATTTAGGGAAATTTTGAGGATTTTAGAGAAATTTTGAGGGGATTTGGGGGGAATTTTGGGCTGAATGTGGGAAAATTGGGGAAATTTAGGAAGATTTGGGAATTTTGGGGTGAATTTGGGAAAATTGGGGAAATTTTGGGTCAATTTTGGAGGATTTTGGGGGAATTTGTTAAAATTGGGGGAATTTGGGGAGAAATTCGGGAATTTCGGGGGATTTTGGGGGGGAATTTTGGGGAATTTGGGAATTTTGGGGAATTTGGGGGGAATTTTGGGGAATTTGGGAATTTTGGGGGATTTTGGGGATTTGGGAGGAGTTTGGGGAGAATTTTGGGGGAATTTTGGGGGAATTTTGGGTGGAATTTTCTGGGAATTCCTGGAATTTTCTGGGAATTTCGGGTGGAATTTTGTGGGGATTTTTTTTCTGGGAATTCCGGGAATTTTTTGGGGGGAATTTTGGGAATTTTTGGGAATTTCGGGACCCCCCTGACCCCTCCCCCCCCCTCTCTCTCCCCTCCCCCAGCCCTGAGCCCGGCGCTGAATTTGGCTTCGCAGTGTCTGAGCCTGTCCGGGCTCTTCTCACCCCAAACCATGTGAGTGACACCAGTACGGACCAGTATAAACCAGTATGGACCAGTACGGACCAGTATAGACCAGTATAAACCAGTATGGACCAGTATGGACCAGTATGGACCAGTATAAACTAGTATAAACCAGTATAAACCAGTATAGACCAGTATAGACCAGTATGGACCAGTATAAACCAGTATGGACCAGTATAGACCAGTATAGACCAGTATAGACCAGTATAAACCAGTATGGACCAGTATGGACCAGTATAAACCAGTATGGACCAGTATGGACCAGTATAAACTAGTATAAACCAGTATAAATCAGTATAGACTAGTATAGACCAGTATAGACCAGTATAAACCAGTTCAAACCAGTCTAAACCAGTATAAACCAGTATAAACCAGTTTAAACCAGTCTAGACCAGTCTAAACCAGTATAAACCAGTCTAAACCAGTATAAACCAGTTTAAACCAGTATAACGCAGTTCAAACCAGTATAAACCAGTATAACCCATTCTAAACCAGTTTAGACCAGTATAAACCAGTATAAACCAGTTCAAACCAGTATAGACCAGTATAAACCACTTCAAACCAGTTCAAACCAGTCTAAACCAGTATAACCCAGTCTAACCCAGTATAGACCAGTATAAATCAGTTCAAACCAGTATGAACCAGTTCAAACCAGTTTAGACCAGTATAAACCAGTTCAAACCAGTTTAGACCAGTTCAAACCAGTATAAACCAGTATAAACCAGTATAAACCAGTTCAAACCAGTCTAAACCAGTCTAAACCAGTCTAAACCAGTATAAACCAGTATAAACCAGTATAAACCAGTTCAAACCAGTTTCCCTTTCTCTCTTTTCCAGGTGAGATTTTTGGCTCCGCCCCCTTTTCCTTTTCCCGCCCTTTCCAAGCCACGCCCCCTTTCCCCAGGCCCCGCCCCCCTGGTTTTGGCGGGAAAAGGGGGCGTGGCCTTGGCCCCGCCCCCTCCCGGCCCCGCCCCCTCCCGGCCTCGGAATTTGGGGAATTTTGGGGAATTTTTGGGAATTTTTTGGATTTTTTGGGAATTTTTGGGTTTTTTTGTTTTTTTTGGTTTTTTTTGGGAATCGGAAAAAAAATAAAAATAAAAAAAAAAATTCTGGAGTTTTGGTGTTGGACTGGTTTGTACTGGGAGGGACTGGGAGGGACTGGGAGGGACTGGGAGGGACTGGGAGGGAACTGGGAGGGACTGGGAGGGACTGGGAGGGACTGGGAGGGAACTGGGAGGGACTGGGAGGGACTGGGAGGGACTGGGATTGAACTGGGATGGACTGGGATGAACTGGGATTGAACTGGGATTGAACTGGGATGAACTGGGATGGACTGGGATTGAACTGGTTTGTACTGGGAGGGACTGGGAGGGAACTGGGATGGACTGGGATTGAACTGGGATGGACTTGGATGAACTGGGATTAAACTGGGAGGGACTGGGAGGGAACTGGGAGGGAACTGGGATCAAACTGGGAGTTACTGGTTTATACTGGAAGAGGGTTGGGAGTTACTGGTTTATACTGGTTTGAACTGGGAGGTGCCGCTGGCCCTTTAAGGCAGCTTCGAGTGGGCCCCGCCCCCCTCCCAGTCCCCTCCAAGTATAAACCAGTATAAACCAGTATAAACCAGTATAAACCAGTTTAAATCAGTATAAACCAGTATAAACCAGTATAAACCAGTATAAACCAGTATAAACCAGTTTAAATCAGTATAAACCAGTATAGACCAGTATAAACCAGTATAAACCACTCTGGCACACCCCCTCCCACCCCTCCCAGTATAAGCCAGTAAAAACCAGTATAAACCAGTATAAACCTGTTTAAACCAGTATAAACCACTCTGTCCAACCCCCTCCCAGCCCCTCCCAGTATAAACCAGTATAAACCAGTCCCTCCCAGTTCAAACCAGTATAAACCAGTCCAAACCAATCTATCCCAGTATAAACTAGTATAAACCAGCCCAAACCAGTATAAACCAGTATAAACCAGTAAAAACCAGTATAAACCAGTAAAAACCAGTTCAGACCAGTTCAAACCAGTACAAACCAGTATAAACCAGTTCAGACCAGTTCAAACCAGTTCAGGCCAGTTCAGACCAGTAAAAACCAGTCGGAACCGGTTCCTCCCAGTCCAAACCAGTTCCTCCCAGTACAAACCAGTATAAACCAGTCTAAACCCGTCTATCCCAGTATAAACCAGTCCCTCCCAGTATAAACCAGTATAAACCAGTATAAACCAGTATAAAAGAGTCCCTCCCAGTATAAACCAGTATAAACCAGTCCAAACCAGTCCAAACCAGTCTAAACCAGTCTATCCCAGTATAAACCAGTATAAACCAGTCCCTCCCAGTACAAACCAGTATAAACCAGTCCCTCCCAGTATAAACCAGTCCCTCCCAGTCCCTCCTGGTCCAAACCAGTCTAAACCAGTATAAACCAGTCTATCCCAGTATAACCCAGTCCCTCCCAGTATAAACCAGTATAAACCACTCCCCCCACAAAGCACCACTCACGCCAGCTCCGCCATCTTTAATCAACACCTCATTTGCATACAGCCGATAAACCACACCTGGGTTTCGCGTTGATTTGCATAGATTTGCATAGATTTGAATAAATTTGCATGTTAATGAGGGAGGGGGCGTGGTCAGAGCCTGGCCCCGCCCCCTCCGGTCACCAGCAGCGTCTGCCCGGCGACGAAGGAGGCCTGGGGGGACACCAGGAACAGCACGGCCGCCGCCACTTCCTGCGGCTGGCCCAGCCTGTGGGGACTGGGGGTTACTGGTTTGTACTGGGAGGGACTGGGAGGGGCTGGGGGAGGGGGGAAATGGGGGAAAAAGGGGAAAAAACGGGAAAAAAATGGGGAAAAATGGGGAAAAATGGGAAAATGGCGGAATTCGGGGACAAGATGGCGGGAAATGGGGTTTGGGGTTACTGGTTTGGACTGGTTTATACTGGGAGGGGATGGGGGAGGGGGGAAATGGGGGAAAAAGGGGAAAAAACGGGAAAAAAATGGGGAAAATGGGGAAAAATGGGAAAAAATGGCGGAAAATGGAAACAAGATGGCGGAAAATGGGGACAAAATGGCGGACAATGGGGGAAATGGGGGTTGGGGTTACTGGTTTATACTGGTTTGGACTGGGAGGGACTGGGAGGGGCTGGGGGAGGGGGGAAATGGGGGAAAAAGGGGAAAAAACGGGAAAAAATGGGGGAAAATGGGGAAAAATGGGAAAAATGGCGGAATTCGGGGACAAGATGGTGGAAAATGGGGACAAAATGGCGGGAAATGGGGTTTGGGGTTACTGGTTTATACTGGTTTATACTGGGAGGGGACGGGGCTCTCACCTCAGCGCTCCCAGGGCTCCCAGCGCCTTCTCCTGCACGGCCTCGTCCCGCCAGAGCTGGGGAAACCAGTTCAAACCAGTATAAACCAGTATAGACCAGTATAGACCAGTTCAAACCAGTTCAAACCAGTGTAAACCAGTATAAACCAGTAACCCCAGACCCTATTTTCCCCATTTTTTCCCCATTTTTCCCCATTTTCCCCCGTTTTTTCCCCTCCCAGTATAAACCAGTACAAACCAGTATAAACCAGTAACCCCAAACCCCATTTCCGCCATTTTTAACCCTTTCTTCTCCATTTTTAATCCTTTCTTTGCCATTTTTTCCCCATTTTTTCCCCGTTTTTCCCCATTTTTTACCCTCCCAGTCCCTCCCAGTATAAACCAGTATAACCCAGTAACCCCAAACCCCCATTTTCCCCATTTTTAACCCTTTCTTTGCCACATTTTCCCCATTTTTTCACCGATTTTTCCCATTTTTCCCCCTCCCAGTCCCTCCCAGTCCCTCCCAGTCCCTCCCAGTATAACCCAGTATAACCCAGTAACCCCCCCCGGCTCACGGCAGAGCTGAAGCGGGTCTGGACCAGCCCGGGGGCGACGCCGTTGATCCGGATCCCCCGGGGCAGCAGCTCCGGGCTCAGCGCCGCCACCAGGCCCAGCAGCGCCGTCTTGCTGACGCTGTACGGGCCCAGCCCCTGTGACGTCATCGCGGGGACACGCCCACCTCATTAGCATACCGAGGGACACGCCCACAGCCCGCCCCGGGCCAAACCAGTAAGGGAAAAGACCAAACCAGTATAAACCAGTAAGGGGAAATGGCGTTCCCAGTTTGGACCAGTGAGCCCAGAGCCCCTCCCAGTGAGCCCAGAGCCCCTCCCAGTTCAAACCAGTTCAGACCAGTTCAAACCAGTTTAAACCAGTTCAAACCAGTTCAGACCAGTTCAAACCAGTGACCCCAGAGCCCAAACCAGTACAAACCAGTACAAACCAGTATAAACCAGTAAGGAAAATCCCATTCCCAGTTTGGACCAGTGAGCCCTGAGCCCCTCCCAGAGCCCCTCCCAGTTCAAACCAGTTCAAACCAGTTCAAACCAGTTCAGACCAGTTCAAACCAGTTCAAACCAGTTCAAACCAGTAACCCCAAGCCCCAAACCAGTAAGGGAAAACGCCCAAAACCAGTATAAACCAGTAAGGGGAAATGGCGTTCCCAGTTTGGACCAGTGAGCCCAGAGCCCCTCCCAGTGAGCCCAGAGCCCCTCCCAGTTCAAACCAGTTCAGACCAGTTCAAACCAGTTTAAACCAGTTCAAACCAGTTCAGACCAGTTCAAACCAGTGACCCCAGAGCCCAAACCAGTACAAACCAGTACAAACCAGTATAAACCAGTAAGGAAAATCCCATTCCCAGTTTGGACCAGTGAGCCCTGAGCCCCTCCCAGAGCCCCTCCCAGTTCAAACCAGTTCAAACCAGTTCAAACCAGTTCAGACCAGTTCAAACCAGTTCAAACCAGTTCAAACCAGTAACCCCAGGCCCCAAACCAGTAAGGGAAAAGACCAAACCAGTATAAACCAGTAAGGGGAAATGGCGTTCCCAGTTCGGACCAGTGAGCCCTGAGCCACTCCCAGAGCCCCTCCCAGTTCAAACCAGTTCAAACCAGTTCAAACCAGTTCAAACCAGTTTAAACCAGTTCAGACCAGTTCAAACCAGTTCAAACCAGTAACCCCAAACCCCAAACCAGTACAAACCAGTATAAACCAGTAAGGAAAATCCCATTCCCAGTTCATCCCAGTAACTCTAAATTCCCTCCCAGAGCCGCTCCCAGTTCAAACCAGTTCAGACCAGTTCAAACCAGTTCAAACCAGTGACCCCAGAGCCCAAACCAGTACAAACCAGTATAAACCAGTATAAACCAGTCTCACCGCCATTGGCTGGTAGCCGGCGATCGATGACATCAGCACGATGGCCCCGCCCCTAAAGGACGGAGCTGTCAATCAAGGGAAGCCACGCCCACTCCCCCCCAGTTTAAACCAGTTTAAACCAGTTCAGACCAGTTTAAACCAGTTCAAATCAGTGATCCTGAAACCCCTCCCAGTTCCCTCCCAGTCTAAACCAGTCCAAACCAGTCTAAACCAGTCTAAACCAGTATAAACCAGTCCAAACCAGTATAAACCAGTATAAACCAGTATAAACCAGTCGAAACCAGTCCAAACCAGTATAAACCAGTATAAACCAGTCGAAACCAGTCGAAAACAGTCCAAACCAGTCTCTCCCAGTATAACCCATTCCAAACCAGTCCAAACCAGTCTGTCCCAGTCTCTCCCAGTCTCTCCCAGTTCAAACCAGTATAAACCAGTATAAACCAGTTTAAACCAGTATAAACCAGTATAAACCAGTATAAACCAGTATAGACCAGTCCAAACCAGTATAAACCAGTCTAAACCAGTCTCTCCCAGTATAAACCAGTATAAACCAGTCCAAACCAGTAAAAACCAGTATAAACCAGTCAAAACCAGTCGAAACCAGTCTAAGCCAGTCTAAACCAGTACAAACCAGTCTAAACCAGTATAAACCAGTCCAAACCAGTCTCTCCCAATCCCTCCCAGTCTCTCCCAGTCCCTCCCAGTATAAACCAGTATAATCCAGTCTAAACCAGTCTAACCCAGTCTAAACCAGTCTAAACCAGTCCAAACCAGTCCAAACCAGTCCAAACCAGTCCCTCCCAGTCTCTCCCAGTCTCTCCCAGTCCCTCCCAGTCCCTCCCAGTATAAACCAGTATAAACCAGTAAGAACCAGTCACCCCCGTCTCTCCATGTGAGGCACCACCAGCCGCACCAACATGGCCGCCGCCGTCACGTTCACCTGGAACACCTGGGGGTGACGTCATCACAGGGGGCGGGGCTTGGAAAAGGGGTGACGTCATCACAGGGGGCGGGGCTTGGCAAAGGGTGACATCATTGGGGGCGGGGCTTGGCAAAGGGTGGCGTCATTGGGGGCGGGGCTTGGCAAAGGGTGACGTCATCACAGGGGGCGGGGCTTTGGCAAAGGGGTGACGTCATTGGGGGCGGGGCTTGGCAAAGGGGTGACGTCATCACAGGGGGCGGGGCTTGGCAAAGGGGTGACGTCATCACAGGGGGCGGGGCTTGGCAAAGGGTGACGTCATTGGGGGCGGGGCTTGGCAAAGGGTGACGTCATCACAGGGGGCGGGGCTTGGCAAAGGGGTGACGTCATCACAGGGGGCGGGGCTTGGCAAAGGGGTGACGTCATTGGGGTGGGGTTTGGGAAAGGGTGACGTCATTGGGGGTGGGGCTTGGCAAAGGGGTGACATCATTGGGGGTGGGGTTTGGGAAAGGGGGCGGGGCTTGGGAAAGGGGTGACGTCATTGGGGCGGGGTTTGTGAAGGGGCGGGGCCTGTGAAAGGGGGCGGGGTTTGGGAAAGGGGGCGGGGCTTGGCAAAGATGTGACGTCATTGGGGGCGGGGCTTGTTAAAGGGTGACGTCATTGTGGATGGGGTTTGTGAAAGGGGGCGGGGCTTGGGAAAGAGATGATGTCATTGGGGCGGGGTTTGTGAATGGGATGACGTCATTGGGGATAGGGTTTGTGAAAGGGGGCGGGGCTTGGCAAAGGGGTGACGTCATTGGGGTGGGGCTTGTGAAAGGGGGCGGGGTTTGTGAAAGGGATGACGTCATTGGGGCGGGGTTTGGGGAAGGGGTGGGGCTTGGGGAAGAGATGATGTCATTGTGGGTGTGGTTTGTGAAAGGGGGCGGGGTTTATGAAAGGGGTGACGTCATTGGGGTGGGGCTTGGGAAAGGGGCGGGGCTTGAGAGGGGATGATGTCATTGTGGGCGGGGTTTGTGAAAGGGGGCGGGGCTTGTTAAAGGGGTGACGTCATTGGGGCGGGGTTTGTGAAAGGGGGCGGGGTTTATTAAAGGGGTGACGTCATTGGGGCGGGGCTTGGGAAGGGGGCGGGGCTTGGCAAAGGGGTGACGTCATTGGGGGTGGGGTTTGTGAAAGGGATGACGTCATCGGGGCGGGGCTTGGGGAAGGGGGCGGGGCTTGGGAAGGGGGTGACATCATTGGGGCGGGGTTTGTCAAAGGGTGATGTCATTGGGGGTGGGGTTTGGGAAAGGGGCGGGGCTCAGGAAAGGGGGCGGGGCTTGTTAAAGGGGTGACATCATTGGGGTGGGGCTTGTGAAAGGGGGCGGGGCTTGTGAAAGGGATGATGCCATTGGGGTGGGGCTTGTGAAAGGGGGCGGGGCTTGGGAAAGAGATGGTGATGTCATTGTGGGCGTGGTTTGTGAAAGGGGGCGGGGCTTGGCAAAGGGTGACGCCATTGGGGGCAGGGTTTGTGAAAGGGGTGACGTCATTGGGGGCGGGGCTTGTGAAGGGGGTGACGTCATTGGGGGCGGGGCTTGGGAAGGGGGCGGGGCTTGGGAATGGGTGATGTCATTGGGGCGGGGCTTGGGAAAGGGGTGAGGTCATTGGGGGCAGGGTTTGTGAAAGGGGTGACGGGGTTTGGGAAAGGGGGCGGGGCTTGGGAAAGGGGGCGGGGCTTGGTAAAGGGGTGACGTCATTGGGGTGGGGTTTGGGAAAGGGGGCGGGGCTTGGGAAAGGGGTGACGTCAATGTGGGCGTGGTTTGTTAAAGGGGGCGGGGCTTGGCAAAGGGGTGATGTCATTGGGGCGGGGCTTGGCAAAGGGGGCGGGTCTTAGGAAGGGGGGTGACGTTATTGGGGGCGTGGTTTGTGAAGGGGCGGGGTTTGGGGAAGGGATGATGTCATTGGGGGTGGGGTTTGTGGAAGGGATGACGTCATTGGGGGTGGGGTTTGGGGAAGGGGGCGGGGCTTGGGGAAGAGATGATGTCATTGGGGCGGGGCTTGTGAAGGGGCGGGGCTTGGCAAAGGGATGACGTCATTGGGGCGGGGCTTGTGAAAGGGCGGGGCTTGTGAAGGGATGATGTCATTGGGGGTGGGGTTTGTGAAAGGGATGACGTCATTTGTGAAAGGGGCGGAGCTTAAGGGGGAATTCGGGGGATTTTTGGTGGATTTTTGGGGGAATTTTGGGAATTTCAGGGATTTCGGGGGAAATTGGGGGAGTTTTGGGGGAAAATTGGGGAATTTTGGGAAAAATCGGGGAAATTTTGGGGGAAATCGGGGAAATTTGCAGAATTTTGGTAAAAATTGGGGAACTTTGGGAAAAACTGGGGAAATTTTGGGGGAAATTGGGGAAATTGGGGGAATTTTTGGAGAAAGTTGGGGAAATTTGGGGAATTTTGGGGGAAAATTGGGGAATTTTAAAGAAAATTGGGAAATTTTGGGGGAATTTTTGGGATTTAAGAGAAATTTGGGAAAATTTCGAAGGAATTGGGGAATTTTGGGGAATTTGGGGAAGATTTGGGGATTCTAGAGAAAAAATTGGGGATTTTAGGGGAAATTCGGGGAATTTGGGGAAAATTTGGGGGATTTGGGGAGAATTTTGGGAAATTTGGGGAGAAATTTGGGCAATTTGGGGGGAATTGGGAGAATTTTAGGAATTTTAGGGGAAATTTGGGGAATTTTGGGGAAACTGAGGAAATTTTTAGCCAAATCAAGACATTTTGGGCAAAATACGGAATTTTTGGGAGAAAATTGAGGAATTTTGGAGATTTTTGGGGAAATTTGGGGGAAATTGGGTAAAATTTGGGAGATTTTGGGGGGAAATTGGGGATTTTGGGAGAAATTTGGGGAATTTGGGGGGAAATTTGGGGAAAATTTGGGGAAAAATTGTAGAATTTGGGGTTTTTTTGGTTTTTTTGGGGTTTTGGCGGGAAAAAAGTGGGCGTGGCCGGGTGGGCGTGGCCTGACCTTGTCCCAGGTGCGCTCGTCGGCGTCGAGGGCGGGGCCCAGGTGAGGATTGACGGCGGCGTTGGAGACGAGGATGTCGATGGCGCCAAAAGTGTCCAGGGCCTGGACAGGTGAGACAGGTGAGGCAGGTGAGGGGAAATTCCCGGGAAAAACGGGAAAAAATGGGAAAAAACGGGAAAAATCGAGCCAAAAATGGAGAAAATTGAGCCAAAAATGGACAAAATAGAGCCAAAAATGACCCAAAAATGGACAAAATAGAGCCAAAATTGACCCAAAAATGGACAAAATTGACCCAAAATTGACCCAAAAATGAACAAAATAGAGCCAAAAATGACCCAAAAATGGACAAAATTGACCCAAAATTGACCCAAAAATGGACAAAATTGACCCAAAAATGGACAAAATCGACCCAAAATTGACCCAAAAATGGACAAAATAGAGCCAAAAATGACCCGAAAATGGACAAAATAGACCCAAAATTGACCCAAAAATGGACAAAATTGACCTAAAATGACCCAAAAATGGCGAAAATTGACCCAAAATTGACCCAAAAATGGACAAAATAGACCCAAAATTGACCCAAAAATGGACAAAATTGACCCAAAATTGACCCGAAAATGGACAAAATAGACCCAAAATTGACCCAAAAATGGACAAAATTGACCCAAAAATGGCCAAAATAGAGCCAAAAATGACCCAAAAATGGACAAAATTGACCCAAAATTGACCCAAAAATGGACAAAATAGACACAAAATTGACCCAAAAATGGACAAAATTGACCCAAAATGACCCAAAAATGGCGAAAATTGACCCAAAATTGACCCAAAAATGGACAAAATAGACCCAAAAATGACCCAAAAATGACCAAAATAGACCCAAAATTGAGCCAAAATTGACCCAAAAATGGACAAAATAGACCCAAAAATGACCCAAAAATGGAGAAAATAGACCCAAAATTGACCCAAAAATGGACAAAATAGACCCAAAATTGACCCAAAAATGAACAAAATTGACCCAAAATTGAGCCAAAAATGACCAAAATAGACCCAAAATTGACCCAAAAATGGACAAAATAGACCCAAAATTGACCCGAAAATGGACAACATTGACCCAAAATTGACCCAAAAATGGACAAAATTGACCTAAAATGACCCAAAAATGGCGAAAATTGACCCAAAATTGACCCAAAAATGGACAAAATAGACCCAAAATTGAGCCAAAAATGGACAAAATTGACCCAAAATTGACCCAAAAATGACCAAAATAGACCCAAAATTGACCCAAAATCGGCCAAAATCGACCCAAAATGGGGAAAATTGACCGAAAAAGGACCAGGATTGAGCCAAAAATTACCAAAATCGACCCAAAATTGGAGAAATTTGGCCCAAAAATGACCAAAATTGACCCAAAATTGGAGAAATTTGGCCCAAAAATGACCAAAATTGACCCAAAATTGGAGAAATTTGACCCAAAAATGACCAAAATTGACCCAAAATTGGAGAAATTTGGCCCAAAAATGACCAAAATTGACCCAAAATTGGAGAAATTTGGCCCAAAAATGACCAAAATCGACCCAAAAATGATCAAATTTGGACCAAAAATGACAAAAATTGGCCCAAAAATGACCCAAATTGACCCAAAAATGATCAAGTTTGGACCAAAAATAACAAAAATTCGCTCAAAATGGAGAAAATGGAGCCAAAATGGAGAAAATTGGCCCAAAAATATCCAAAATTGACCCAAAAATGGCCAAAATTGACCCAGAAATGACCAAAATTGATCCAAAAGTGGAGAAAATCGATCCAAAATGGAGAAAATTGACCCAAAAATGGCCAAAATCAAAATAAAAATGACCAAAATTGACCCAAAAATGACAAAAATTTACTTAAAAATCACCAAAATTGACCTGAAAATGGAGCCAAAAATGGCCAAAATTGACCAAAAAATGAGAAAAATTCACCCAAAACTGACTCAAAAATGACCAAAATTGACCCAAAATGGAGAAAATTGACCCAAAATGACCAAAATCAACCCAAAAATGACCAAAATTGACCAAAATTGCCAGAATTTGCCCCAAAACCCCACCCAGCAGTTCCAGAAGTTTCCGGATGTTCCAGAAGTTTCCGGATGTTCCAGAAGTTTCTGGATGTTCTGGAAGTTTCCGGATGTTCCGGAAGTTTCCAGAAGTTTCCGGATGTTCCAGAAATTTCTAGAAGTTTCCGGAGTTTTCCGGAAGTTTCCAGAAGTTCCTAGAAGTTTCCGGATGTTCCGGAAGTTTCCAGAAGTTTCCAGATGTTCCCGAAGTTTCTGGATGTTCCAGAAGTTTCTGGATGTTCCAGAAGTTTCTGGATGTTCCAGAAGATTCTGGATGTCCAGAAGTTTCCAGAAGTTTCCGGATGTTCCAGATGTTCCGGAAGTTTCCGGATGTTCCGGAAGTTTCCGGAAGTTTCCGGATGTTCCAGAAGTTTCTAGAAGTTTCCGGAAGTTTCCGGAAGTTTCCGGATGTTCCCGGAAGTTCCCGGAAGTTTCCGGGTGTTCCAGATGTTCCAGAAGTTTCCGGATGTTCCAGAAGTTTCCAGAAGTTTCCGGATGTTCCAGAAATTTCCAGAAATTCCAGAAATTCCGGAAGTTCCCGGATGTTTCCGGGCGTTCCGGATGTTCCCGGATGTTCCAGAAGTTCCCGGAAGTTTCCGGAAGTTTCTGAATGTTCCGGAATTTTCCGGGATTTGTGTCTCTCACCTGCTGCACCATGCGCTCGCGCTCCTCGGCCACGCCCACGTGACAGGTGACGCCGCTCGCCTGCAGGCCACGCCCACTGTGAGGTCACGTGACACCCCCAAACCCCGCCCACCCGCCTCATTAGCCATGCAAGCCACGCCCCTTGGCTCATTTCATATGCAAGCCCCACCCACAGCTCATTTCATATTCAAACCACGCCCCTTGGCTCATTTCATATGCAAGCCCCACCCACAGCTCATTTCATATGCAAGCCCCACCCACTGCTCATTTCATATGCAAGCCCCACCCACTGTTCATTTCCCATGCAAGCCCCGCCCCTTGACTCATTTAATATGCAAGCCCCACCCCGAGCTCATTTCATATGCAAGCCACGCCCCCTTGGCTCATTATATCTGTAGACCACGCCCCCTCACCTTTAGGCCCCGCCCCTGAGGTCATTATATATGCAAACACCGCCCCCTCAGCTCATTATCTATGCAGGCCCCGCCCCATCTCATTATCCATGCAAGCCTCGCCCCTCACCTTTAGGCCCCGCCCCCTGATCTCATTATCTATGCAAGCCCCGCCCCGATCTCATTATCTATGCAGGCCCCGCCCCTGATCTCATTATCTATGCAAGCCCTGCCCCCTCAGCTCATTACCTATGCAGGCCCCGCCCCTCACCTTTAGGCCCCGCCCCCGAGCTCATTATCTATGCAGGCCCCGCCCGCTCAGCTCGTTATCTATGCAGGCCCCGCCCCTGATCTCATTATCTATGCAGGCCCCGCCCGCTCAGCTCTTTATCTATGCAAGCCCCGCCCCTGAGCTCATTATCTATGCAAGCCCCACCCCCTGAGCTCATTATCTATGCAGGCCCCGCCCCTGATCTCATTATCTATGCAAGCCCCGCCCCGATCTCATTATCTATGCAGGCCCCGCCCCAGCTCATTATCTATGCAAGCCCCGCCCTTGATCTCATCTATGCAGACCACGCCCCCTGAGCTCATTATCTATGCAAGCCCCGCCCCTCACCTGCAGGCCCCGCCCCTGGGGTCATTATCTATGAAGGCCCCGCCCCTCATCTCATTATCTATGCAAGCCCCACCCCAGCTCATTATCTATGCAGGCCCCGCCCCAATCTCATTATCTATGCAGAACCCGCCCCTGATCTCATTATCTATGCAAGCCCCACCCCGATCTCATTATCTATGCAAGCCCCGCCCCGATCTCATTATCTATGCAGGCCCCGCCCCAGCTCATTATCTATGCAAGCCCCGCCCTTGATCTCATCTATGCAGACCACGCCCCCTGAGCTCATTATCTATGCAAGCCCCGCCCCTCACCTGCAGGCCCCGCCCCTGGGGTCATTTTCTATGCAGGCCCCGCCCCTCAGCTCATTATCTATGCAAGCCCCGCCCCTATCTCATTACCTATGCAGGCCCTGCCCCAGCTCATTATCTATGCAAGCCCCGCCCCCTCACCTTTAGGCCCCGCCCCTGATCTCATTACCTATGCAGGCCCCGCCCCCTCAGCTCATTACCTATGCAGGCCCCTCCCCCTCACTTTTAGGCCCCGCCCCCTGAGCTCATTACCTATGCAGATCCCGCCCTAATCTCATTACCTATGCAAGCCCCGCCCCTCAGCTCATTATCTATGCAAGCCCCGCCCCTCACCGTCAGGCCCCGCCCCCTGATCTCATTACCTATGCAATCCCCGCCCCCTCAGCTCATTACCTATGCAAGCCCCGCCCCCTCAGCTCATTATCCATGCAAGCCCCGCCCCTCACCGTCAGGCCCCGCCCCCTGAGGTGCTCCAGGGCTCTCTGCACGTTGTGGGCGCGGCGGGAACTGAGGAACACCTGAGCCCCGGCCACGCCCAGAGCCTCGGCAACGGCCAATCCGATCCTGGAATGGTGATGACGTCACCGGGGGGGGCGGGGACACAGCTGGGGGGGGGAGGGGACACACCTGGGGGGGAGGGGACACACCTGGACACACCTGAGGTGAATTTTGGGGTGAATTCCGGGGATTTTGGGGTTAATTTTGTGGTGAATTTTGGGGTGAATTCCAGGGATTTTTGGGATGGATTTTGGGGTGAATTCCGGGCATTTTGGGATTGATTTTGTGGTGAATTTTGGGGATTTTGGGGTGAATTTTGGGGTGAATTCCAGGGATTTTGGGGTTGATTTTGGGGTGAATTTTGTGGTGAATTTTGGGCTGAATTCCGGGTATTTTGGGCTGGATTTTGGGCTGAATTCCGGGTATTTCGGGGTTAATTTTGGGGTGAATTTTGGGGTGAATTCCGGGGATTTTGGGCTGGATTTTGGGGTGAATTCCAGGTATTTTGGGCTGGATTTTGGGCTGAATTCCAGGGATTTCGGAGTTAATTTTGGGCTGGATTTTGGGGTGAATTCCAGGAGTTTTGGGGTGGATTTTGTGGTGAATTTTGTGGTGAATTTTGTGGTGAATTTTGGGGTAAATTCCGGGTATTTTGGGGTGAATTTTGAGCTGAATTCCAGGGATTTCGGAGTTAATTTTGTGGTGAATTTTGGGCTGAATTCCAGGGATTTTGGGCTGGATTTCGGGCTGGATTTTGGGCTGAATTCCGGGTATTTCGGGGTTAATTTTGTGGTGAATTTTGGGGTGAATTCCGGGTATTTTGGGATTGATTTTGGGGTGAATTCCGGGTATTTTGGGCTGGATTTTGGGGTGAATTTTGAGCTGAATTCCAGGGATTTCGGGGTTAATTTCGGGGTGAATTTTGGGCTGAATTCCGGGTATTTTGGGCTGGATTTTGGGCTGAATTCCGGGCATTTTTGGGTGAATTTCGGGATGAATTTTGGGCTGAATTCCAGGGATTTTCGGGGTTAATTTTGGGCTGGATTTTGGGGTGAATTCCGGGTATTTTGGGGTTAATTTTGTGGTGAATTTTGGGGTGAATTCCGGGTATTTTGGGGTGAATTTTGTGGTGAATTTCAGGGATTTTGGGGTGAATTTTGGGCTGGATTTTGGGCTGAATTCCGGGTATTTTGGGGTTAATTTTGGGGTGAATTTTGGGGTGAATTCCGGGTATTTTGGGATTGATTTTGGGCTGAATTCCAGGTATTTTAGGGTGAATTGTGGGCTGAATTCGGGGTATTTTGGGATTGATTTTGAGGTGAATTTTGGGTGAATTCCGGGCATTTTGAGGTGAATTTTGGTTTGAATTCCAGGGATTTCGGGGTTAATTTTGTGGTGAATTTTGGGGTAAATTCCGGGTATTTTGGGGTGAATTTTGGGGTTAATTCCAGGGATTTTGGGCTGGATTTTGGGCTGAATTCCGGGTATTTTTGGGTGAATTTCGGGATGAATTTTGGGCTGAATTCCAGGGATTTTCGGGGTTAATTTTGGGGTGAATTTCGGGTATTTTGGGATTGATTTTGGGGTGGATTTTGTGGTGAATTCCAGGGATTTTCGGGGTTAATTTCGGGGTGAATTCCAGGTATTTTGGGGTGAATTTTGAGGTGAATTTTGAGGTGAATTTTGAGCTGAATTCCAGGGATTTCGGGGTTAATTTTGGGCTGGATTTTGGGCTGAATTCCAGGGATTTTGGGCTGGATTTTGGGGTGAATTCCGGGTATTTTAGGGTGAATTTTGGGCTGGATTTTGGGGTGAATTTTAGGGTATTTCGGGCTGGATTTTTGGGCTGAATTCCAGGGATTTTGGGGTTAATTTTGTGGTGAATTTTGGGCTGAATTCCGGGTATTTTGGGGTGGATTTGGGGCTGGATTTTGGGGTGATTTCCAGGGATTTTTGGGCTGGATTTTGGGCTGAATTCCAGGAGTTTTAGGGTGGATTTTGTGGTGATTTTTGGGGTGAATTCCGGGTATTTTGGGCTGGATTTTGGGCTGAATTCCGGGTATTTTGGGATTGATTTTGAGGTGAATTTTGGGGTGAATTCCGGGTATTTTGGGCTGGATTTTGGGGTGGATTTTGGGGTGAATTCCGGGTATTTCAGGATGAATTTTGAGGTGAATTCCAGGGATTTCGGGGTTAATTTTGTGGTGAATTTTGGGGTGAATTCCAGGTATTTTGGGATTGATTTTGGGGTGAATTCCGGGTATTTTAGGGTGAATTTTGAGGTGAATTTTGGGGTGAATTCCGGGTATTTTGGGATTGATTTTGGGGTGAATTCCGGGTATTTCAGGATGAATTTTGTGGTGAATTTTGAGCTGAATTCCAGGGATTTCGGGGTTAATTTTGGGGTGAATTTTGGGGTGAATTCCGGGTATTTTGGGCTGGATTTTGGGCTGGATTTTGGGGTGAATTCCAGGAGTTTTGGGTTGGATTTTGGGCTGAATTCCGGGTATTTTGGGCTGGATTTTGGGGTGAATTCCAGGGATTTTGTGGTGAATTTTGGGCTGAATTCCAGGGATTTCGGGGTTAATTTTGGGCTGGATTTTGGGGTGAATTCCAGGTATTTTGGGGGTGTCACTCACCCGTCGGTTCCCGCTGTCACCAGCGCCACTTTCCCCTCCAGGGCTCTCGGGGACCCCCCCGAGCTCATCGGGGACCCCCCAAAAACCGCCCGGAACCTCCCGGGGCTCCCCCCGCGCCACATCCCGGACTGGGACAAACTGGGACAAACTGGGACAAACTGGGAGAGGAGCTGGGGTCACTGGGAGGAGATCTGGAGTTACTGGGACAAACTGGGAGGGGAGCTGGGGTCAATGGGACGAACTGGGAGGGACTGGGAGGGACTGGGAGGGGTTTTGAGGTTACTGGGAGGGACTGGGAGGGAACTGGGAGGAACTGGGAGGGGATTTGGGGTCACTGGGAAGGACTGGGAGGAACTGGGAGGGACTGGGAGGGGTTTTGAGGTTACTGGGAGGGACTGGGAGGGAACTGGGATGGACTGGGAGGGGATTTGGGGTCACTGGGAGGGACTGGGAGAGACTGGGAGGGAACTGGGAGGGGTTTTAAGGTTACTGGGAGGGACTGGGAGGGACTGGGAGGGGATTTGGGGTTACTGGGAGGGACTGGGAGGGAACTGGGAGGAACTGGGAGGGGTTTTGAGGTTACTGGGAGGAACTAGGACGGAACTGGGAAGGGATTCGGGGTTACTGGGATAAACTGGGAGGGGTTTTGGGGTTACTGGGAGGGACTGGGATAAACTGTGAGGGGATTTGGGGTCACTGGGAGGGACTGGGAGGAACTGGGATAAACTGGGAGGGACTGGGGGGGATTTGGGGTTACTGGGAAAAACTGGGAGAGAACTGTGAGGGGATTTGGGGTCACTGGGAGGGACTGGGAGGAACTGGGAGGAACTGGGAGGGGATTTGGGGTTACTGGGATAAACTGGGAGGGGATTTGGGGTCACTGGGAGAGACTGGGAGGGACTGGGAAGGGTTTTTGGGGGTCACTGGGAAAGGTTCTGGGGTTACTGGGAGGGGTTCGGGGGTCACTGGGAAGGACTGGGAGTTACCGGGAGGAAACTGGGAGGGACCCGGAGAGGATTTGGGGTCACTGGGAGGAACTGGGAGGGGTTTTGAGGTTACTGGGAGGAACTGGGAGGGGATTTGGGGTCACCGTGAGGGCCTGGGGGGACCGTGAGGGACGATGCCGGGACTGCGGGGACCACTGGGGACACGGGGACCTTTGGGGACAACTGGGAGTTACTGGGAGTTACTGGGAGGAACCGTGACAATTTATATTTACCGAAAATCCCTTTTTTCCGCCTCATTTTCCGCCTTTAATTCCAATTTCTTCCCCCTCCTCCGAGTCATGCCCTCAGCCAAAATGGCGCCGGCGCCTTCCCGCCCTTTTCCCCTTCCCGCTCTGCGCATGCGCCGCCGCCATTTCGCGCCCTTTTCCCTCCTCACTCCGCCCTCAACCAAAATGGCGCCGGCGCCTTCGCGCCTCCCCTCAGCGCTTTCTGCGCATGCGCAGCCGCCATTTCGCGCCTCCGCTTCGCTTTGCCCTCAACCAAGATGGCGCCCGCCCGCCTTCACCGCCGCCATTTTGTGGGCACCGCCCCCCCCCCCCCCCCACTCCCCTCAGCCGCCCTCATCCAAGATGGCGCTGGCCAGCGTCCTCCGCTCGGAGCTGCCGGAGTTTTCCAAATGTTTCCCGGGATATTCCAAAGGTTTTCCAGAAGATTCTGAGGCGATCCCGGAGATTCTGAGGGATCCTCCCGGACCTCCGCGGGCTTTGGCGGCTCCGCCGTGCGGGGTTCAGGCGGTGTTGGATGGGCCCGGCTTTGAGATGCTGCACGGAACGACCACTCTGGCTTTTAAGGTGAGGGGAAAAGGCGGAAAAATCGGGTTTTTTGAGGCGAAAATTGGCTTTTTTCACCCGAAAATCGACTTTGGGACCTAAAAATCCTACCCGGGCACCTCAAAATTTGGTTTCTGGACCCAAAAATTCGTTTTATTGACCCAAAAATCCCGTCCGGGCACCTCAAAATTTGCTTTGGGATCTAAAAATCCCATCTGGGCACCTCAAAATTTGCTTTTTGGACCCGAAAATCGACTTTAGGACCTAAAAATCCTGTCCGGGCACCTCAAAATTTGTTTTTCGGAGACGAAAATTTTATTTGGGACATAAAAATCTGGCTTGGACGCCTCAAAATTCCCTTTTTCGACCCAAAAAATCCCGTCCGGGCACCTCAAAATTTGGTTTCCGGACGCAAAAATTGGGTTTTTGACCCAAAAATACCATCTGGGCGCCTCAAAATTTGATTTTTGGACCCAAAAATTCGTTTTTTGGACCCAAAAATTGCATTTGGGACGCAAAATATTCCGTTTTGGACCCAAAAATCCCAACTGGGCGCCTCAAAATTCCCTTTTTCACCCAAAAATTCGACTTTTCGACCCAAAAATTCTCTCTGGGTGCCTTAAAATTCCATTTGGGACCCAAAATATTCTATTTTGGACCCAAAATTTCCCTTTTGTACCTAAAAATTCCCTCCGGGCGCCTCAAAATTTGGTTTCTGGACCCAAAAATTCGGTTTTTCGACCCAAAAATCCCGTCCGGGCACCTCAAAATTCCCTTTTTTGACCCAAAAATTCCATTTTTGCACCTCAAAATTTGGTGTTTGACCCAAAAATTCAAATTTTTGACCCAAAAATTCCCTCTGGGCACCTCAAAATTCCCTTTTTTGGACCCAAAAATTCAATTTTTTTACCCAAAAAATCCCTTTTTAACCCAAAAATTCCCCCTGGGCACCTCAAAATTCCCTTTTTTACCCAAAATTTCAATTTTTTACCCCAAAATTCAAATTTTCGACCCAAAAATTCCGTCTGGGTGCCTCAAAATTCCCTTTTTGGACCCAAAAAATCATTTTTTGCACCTCAAAATTTGGCTTTTGACCCAAAAAATCCCTTTTTTGACCCAAAAATTCCATTTTTGCACCTCAAAATTTGGTTTTTGACCCAAAAATTCAAATTTTAGACCCAAAAATTCTCTCTGGGCTCCTCAAAATTCCCTTTTTTGACCCAAAAATTCCATTTGGACACCTCAGAATTTGCTTTTTGGACCCAAAAATTCGCTTTTTGGACCCAAAAAATCCATTTTGGACCCAAAAATTTCCTCTTTGCACCTCAAAATTCAATTTTTCGACCCAAAAATTCTCTCTGGGCGCCTCAAAATTCCCTTTGGGACCCAAAATTTCCCTTTTTGGACCCAAAAATTCGCTTTTTTCACACAAAAATTTTCTCTCTGCACCTCAAAATTCCTTTTTTGGACCCAAAATTCAAATTTTCGGCCCAAAAATTCCCTCTGGGCACCTCAAAATTCGATTTTTGGACCCAAAAATTCCGTTTTTTGACCCAAAAATTCCCTTTTGGACCCAAAAATTCCATTTTTGCACCTCAAAATTTGGTTTTCGACCCAAAAATTCCCTCTGGGCATCTCAAAATTCCCTTTTTCACCCAAAAATTGGATTTTTTCGACCCAAAAATCCAATCTGGGTGCCTCAAAATTCACTTTTTTTACCCAAAAATTCAATTTTTCGACCCAAAAATTCCCTCTGGGCACGTCAAAATTCCCCTTTTTGGACCCAAAAATTTGGTTTTTTGACCCAAAAATTCCCTTTTGGACCCAAAAATTCCCTCTGGGAGTCTCAAAATCCCTTCTTGGACCCAAAAATTCGATTTTTAGACCCAAAAATTCTCTCTGGGCACCTCAAAATTAGCTTTTTGGACCCAAAAATTCGTTTTTTTGACCCAAAAATTCCCTTTTGCACCCAAAAATTCCCTCTGGGACCCTCAAAATTCGTTTTTTTGACCCAAAATTTCCATTTTTATACCTCAAAATTTGGTTTTTGACCCAAAAATTCAAATTTTTGACCCAAAAATTCCCTCTGGGCACCTCAAAATTTGAATTTTGGACCCAAAAATTCGGGTTTTTGACCCAAAATTTCCCTTTTGGACCCAAAAATTCCATTTTTGTACCTCAAAATTTGGTTTTTGACCCAAAAATTCAAATTTTTGACCCAGAAATTCCCTCTGGGCACCTCAAAATTTGAATTTTGGACCCAAAAATTCAGTTTTTTGACCCAAAATTCCCTCACCTCAAATTTCGCTTTTCTGATCAAAAATTCCTTTTTTGGACCCAAAAATTGAAATTTTCGACCCAAAAATTCCCTCTGGGCGCCTCAAAATTTGGTTTTTTGACCCAAAAATTGGAAAAAATGGGGAAAAAATGGGAAAAAATGGTAAAAAATTGGAAAAAAATCATAAAAATTGGGGAAAAAATGGGAAAAAATAAAAAAAAAAGGGAAAAAATGGTAAAAATTGGTAAAAAATGGTAAAAAATGGTAAAAAATCAAGAAAAAATTGGAAAAAATGGGAAAAAAATTGGTAGAAAATGGTAAAAAATGGGAAAAAATCCAAAAAAATGGGAAAAAAATGGGAAAAAATGGTAAAAAATCCAAAAAAAAAGGTAAAAAATGTGAAAAAAATGATAAAAAATGGGGAAAAAATGGTAAAAAAATCCGAAAAAAATGGTAAAAAATGGGACAAAAATCAGAAAATAAATCATAAAAAATGGTAAAAAAATAGGAAAAAATGGGAAAAAATCGGAAAAAATGGGAAAAAAATGGTAAAAAATCAGAAAAAAATTGGAAAAAAAAAAGGTAAAAAATTGGAAAAAATGAAGAAAAAAATGGGAAAAAATCAGAAAAAATCAGAAAAAATATGGTAAAAAATCCTAAAAATATGGTAAAAAATGGTAAAAATGCAGAAAAAATGTTAAAAAAATGGTAAAAAAATGGTAAAAAATGGGAAAAAATGGTAAAAAATTCTAAAAAAATGGTAAAAAATTGGAAAAAAATGGTAAAAAATCTGTAAAAATCCGTAAAAAAATGGTAAAAATTTCTAAAAAAATGGTAAAAAAATGGGTAAAAATCCAAAAAAAAAAAAAAGGGAAAAAATGGTAAAAAAATGGTAAAAAACTCTAAAAAAATGGTAAAAAATGGTAAAAACATGGGAAAAAAATGGTTAAAAATAGGAACAAAATGGGAAAAAAATGGAAAAATAGGGTAAAAAAATCCTAAAAAAATGGGAAAAAAATGGCAAAAAATCTGGAAAAAAAGGTTTAAAAATGGTAAAAAATTGGTAAAAAAATCCTAAAGAAATGGTAAAAAAATGGTAAAAAAATGGTAAAAAATGGGAAAAAAATGGTAAAAAAATGGGAAAAAATGGGAAAAAAATGGGAAAAAAATGGGAAAAAATGGGGAAAAAATGGGAAAAAAATGGGAAAAAATCCGTAAAAAATGGGAAAAAAATGGTAAAAAATCCCCTAAAAATGGGGAAAAAATGGTAAAAAATAGGAAAAAAATGGGAAAAAATGGAAAAAAAAATGGGAAAAAAATCAGAAAAAAATGGTAAAAAATCCGTAAAAAATGGGAAAAAAATGGTAAACAATCCGAAAAAAGTGGGAAAAAAATGGGAAAAAATTCTAAAAAAATGGTAAAAAAATGGTAAAAAAGTGGTAAAAAATATGAAAAAAATCGTAAAAAAATGGTAAAAAATCCGAAAAAAATGGTAAAAAATCTGAAAAAAGTGGTAAAAAAATGGGAAAAAAATTTTAAAAAATTGGAAAAAAAATGTGATTTTTTCCCCAACCCAGACCCCGTTCGGCGTGACGGTAGCCGTGGACTCTGGCGCCACGGCGGGCTCGTACATCGCGTCGCAGTCGGTGCGGAAGGCGCTGGGCATCACGCGCCACATCCTGGGCACGCTGGGGGGGAGAGAATAAAATGGGAGAAAATGGGGAAAAATGGGGAAAAAAAATATAAAAATTGAGAAAAAAATGGGGAAAAAGTGGGTAAAAATTAGGAAAAAATGGGGATAAAATAGAGAAAAAATAGGTGAAAAATGGAGAAAAAATAGGAAAAAAATGGGAAAAAAATGGAAAAAAATGGGGAAAAATGGAGAAAAAATAGGAAAAAATGGGGAAAAATGGGGAAAAAATGGTAAAAAAATTGGAAAAAAGTGGTAAAAAAATGGTTAAAAAATGGGAAAAAAATGGTAAAAAATACGAAAAAAAGAGTAAAATACTGGAAAAAAATCGGAAAAAAATGGTTAAAAAATGGTAAAAAATGATAAGAAAATAGTAAAAAAACCCTAAAAAAATGGGAAAAAAATGGTAAAAAAATGGTAGAAAATGGGAAAACAATGGTAAAAAATCCAAAAAAAATGGTAAAAAATGGGTGAAAAATCTGAAAAAAATGGTAAAAAAATGGGAAAAAATCCCCAAAAAATGGGAAAAAAATGGGAAAAAATGATAAAAAAATGGTAAAAAATGGGAAAAAAAATGGGAAAAAATGGTAAAAAATCAGAAAAAAATGGGAAAAAAATGGTAAAAAATCTGAAAAAAAAGGGAAAAAAATGGTAAAAAATCCCCCAAAAATGGGAAAAAAATGGTAAAAAATGGGAAAAAACGGGAAAAAAATGGTAAAAAATGGAAAAAAAAATGGTAAAAAATGGGAAAAAATGGGAAAAAAATGGTAAAAAATGGGAAAAAAGTGTGAAAAAAATGGTAAAAAGTGGTAAAAAAATGGGTAAAAAAATGGTAAAAAATCCGAAAAAAGTGGGAAAGAAATGGTAAAAAATTCTAAAAAAATGGTAAAAAATGGTAAAACAATGGTAAAAAATCCGAAAAAAATGGGAACAAAATGGTAAAAAATCCGTAAAAAATGGGAAAAAAATGGTAAAAAATGGTAAAAAAATGGTAAAAAATCCCCGAAAAATGGGAAAAAAAAGGTAAAAAATGGGAAAAAAATGGGAAAAAATCTGAAAAAAATGGGAAAAAAATGGGAAAAAATGGGAAAAAAATGGTAAAAAAATCCGTTAAAAATGGTAAAAAAATTGGTAAAAAATGGGAAAAAAATGGGAAAAAAATGTTAAAAAAATGGGAAAAAAATGGGAAAAAAATCAGAAAAAAATGGTAAAAAGTGTTAAAAACTGGTAAAAAAATGGTAAAAAATCAGAAAAAAATGGTAAAAAAATGGGAAAAAATATGAAAAAAATGGGAAAAAAATGGTAAAAATTTCGGAAAAAAATGGGAAAAAAATGGTTAAAAATTCTAAAAAAAATGGTAAAAAAATGGTAAAAAATCAGAAAAAAATGGGAAAAAATGGTAAAAAATTGGTAAAAAATCCTAAAAAAATGGTAAAAAATCCTAAAAAAATGGGAAAAAATGGTAAAAAATTGGTAAAAAATCCTAAAAAAATGGGAAAAAATCCTAAAAAAATGGGAAAAAATGGTAAAAAATTGGTAAAAAATCCGAAAAAAATGGTAAAAAATCCTAAAAAAATGGGAAAAAATGGTAAAAAACTGGGATTTTTTGGTGTTTCCGTAGACGCCGTTTGGTGTGACCGTAGCCGTGGACTCGCGCGCCACGGCGGGCTCGTACATCGCGTCGCAGTCGGTGCGGAAGGCGCTGGGCATCACGCGCCACATCCTGGGCACGCTGGGGGGGAGAGAATAAAATGGGAGAAAATGGGGAAAAAATGGGGAAAAATGGGGAAAAAATGGTGTAAAAAATAGGGAAAAATAGAGAAAAAATGGTTAAAAAATGGGGATAAAATAGAGAAAAAATAGGTAAAAAATGGAGAAAAAATGGGAAAAAATGGTAAAAAAGTGTTTAAAAAACATAAAAAATAGAGGAAAAATGGTATAAAATTGGTAAAAAAATGGTTAAAAAATAGGAAAAAATCTGAAAAAAATGGTAAAAAAATGGTAAAAAATGGTAAAAAAAGGGAGAAAAAATGGGAAAAAAATAGTAAAAAATCAGAAAAAAATGGGAAAAAAATGGTAAAAAATCCAAGAAAAATAGGAAAAAAATGGGAAAACTGGTAAAAAATGGGAAAAAAATGGTAAAAAAATCCGAAAAAAATGGTAAAAAATGGGAGAAAATATGGTTAAAAAAATGGTAAAAAATCCGAAAAAAATGGTAAAAAATAAAAAAAAAAATCAGAAAAAAAATGGTAAAAAGTGGTAAAAAAATGGTAAAAAATCCTAAAAAAATGGTAAAAAAATGGTAAAAAATCGGAAAAAAATGGTAAAAAATCCGAAAAAAATGGGAAAAAATCTGAGAAAAAAAGGTAAAAAAATGGTAAAAAATCCGAAAAAAATGGTAAAAAAATGGTAAAAAATCAGAAAAAAATGGTAAAAAAATGGTAAAAAATCAGAAAAAAATTCTCCAAAATTGTGATTTTTTCCCCAACCCAGACGCCCTTTGGCGTGACGGTGGCCGTGGACTCGCGCGCCACGGCGGGCTCGTACATCGCGTCGCAGTCGGTGCGGAAGGCGCTGGGCATCACGCGCCACATCCTGGGCACGCTGGGGGGGAGAGAATAAAATGGGAGAAAATGGGGAAAAATAGGGAAAAATGGGGAAAAAATAGGGAAAAATAGAGAAAAAATGGTTAAAAAATGGGGATAAAATAGAGAAAAAATAGGGAAAAAATGGAGAAAAAATGGGAAAAAATGGTAAAAAAAAGGAGAAAAATGGGGAAAAAATAGTAAAAAAATGGTAAAAAATGGGTGAAGAATCTGAAAAAAATGGTAAAAAAATGGGAAAAAAAATGGGGGAAAATGGGAAAAAAATGGTAAAAAATCCATAAAAAAATGGTAAAAAAATTGGTAAAAAATGGTAAATAAATAGGAAAAAAATGGTAAAAAAATGGTAAAAAATCCGAAAAAAATCAGAAAAAAATGATAAAAAATGGTAAAAAAATGGTAAAAAATCCCCGAAAAATGGGAAAAAAAAGGTAAAAAATGGGAAAAAAATGGGAAAAAATCTGAAAAAAATGGGAAAAAAATGGGAAAAAATGGGAAAAAAATGGTAAAAAAATCCGTTAAAAATGGTAAAAAAATTGGTAAAAAATGGGAAAAAAATGGGAAAAAAATGTTAAAAAAATGGGAAAAAAATGGGAAAAAAATCAGAAAAAAATGGTAAAAAGTGTTAAAAACTGGTAAAAAAATGGTAAAAAATCAGAAAAAAATGGTAAAAAAATGGGAAAAAATATGAAAAAAATGGTAAAAAAATGGTAAAAATTTCGGAAAAAAATGGGAAAAAAATGGTAAAAAATTCTAAAAAAAATGGTAAAAAAATGGTAAAAAATCAGAAAAAAATGGGAAAAAATGGTAAAAAATTGGTAAAAAATCCTAAAAAAATGGTAAAAAATCCTAAAAAAATGGGAAAAAATGGTAAAAAACTGGGATTTTTTGGTGTTTCCGTAGACGCCGTTTGGTGTGACCGTAGCCGTGGACTCGCGCGCCACGGCGGGCTCGTACATCGCGTCGCAGTCGGTGCGGAAGGCGCTGGGCATCACGCGCCACATCCTGGGCACGCTGGGGGGGAGAATGAAATGGGAGAAATGGGGAAAAACGGGGAAAAATGGGGAAAAATGGTAAAAAAATGGGGATAAAATAGAGAAAAAATAGGAAAAAAATGGAGAAAAAATGGGAAAAAAATGGTAAAAAAATGGGGAAAAATGGAGAAAAAATATTAAAAAAATGGGAAAAAGATGGTAAAAAATTGGTTAAAAAATAGTAAAAAAATGGTAAAAAAATCAGAAAAAAATGGTAAAAAATTGGTTAAAAAATGGTAAAAAAATGGTAAAAAATCCGTAAAAAATGGGAAAAAAATGGTAAAAAATCTGAAAAAAATGGGAAAATAATGGGAAAAAATGGAAAAAAAATGGTAAAAAATTCTAAAAAAGTGGTTAAAAATCCTAAAAAAATGGTAAAATAATGGTAAAAAATCCTGAAAAAATGGGAAAAAAATGGTAAAAAATCCGTTAAAAATGGTAAAAAAATTGGTAAAAAATGGTAAAAAAATGGTAAAAAAATGGTAAAAAATCCGAAAAAAATGGTAAAAAATTTGTAAAAAATCCGAAAATAATGGTAAAAAATTGGTAAAAAATCCGAAAAAAATGGTAAAAAAATGGTAAAAAATCCGAAAAAAATGGTAAAAAAATGGTAAAAAATCAGAAGAAAATGTTATAAAAACGTGATTTTTTGTGTGTCACAGACCCCGTTCGGTGTCACCGTAGCCGTGGACTCTCGCGCCACGGCGGGCTCGTACATCGCGTCGCAGTCGGTGCGGAAGGCGCTGGGCATCACGCGCCACATCCTGGGCACGCTGGCGGGCGGCGCCGCCGACTGCAGCTTCTGGCAGCGTTTGGTGGCGCGGCAGAGCCGGGTGCAGGAGCTCAGGAACAAGGAGCCCGTCTCGGTGGCCGCCGCCTCCAAGCTGCTAGCCAACCTGGTCTACCAGTACAAGGGCACGGGGCTGAGCCTGGGAACCATGGTGTGCGGCTGGGACAAGCGCGGGCCAGGTACTGGTTTATACTGGTTTATACTGGGAGGGACTGGGAGGGAAAATTGGGTGAAATTTGGGTGAAATTTGGGTTAAAAATGGGGAAAAAATGAGGAAAAATGGGTGGAAAATGGCAGAGAAAGGGTTAAAAATGGGGAAAAATGGGTTAATAAAGGGTTAAAATAGGTTAAAAATGGGTTAAAATGGGGTTTGGGGTTACTGGTTTGTACTGGTTTATACTGGGAGGGACTGGGAGTGAAAACTGGGTGAAAAATGGGTTAAAAACGGGTTAAAAATGGGTTAAAAATGGGTTAAAATGGGGTTTGGGGTTACTGGTTTGTACTGGTTTATACTGGTTTGTACTGGTTTATACTGGTTTGTACTCCCAGACTCACTAGCCACGCCCCAAATTTGGTAGCCACACCCCCAAACTCACTAGCCACACCCCCAAAACTGATCCTAATGACCCCAACCTGACTCCTAATGACCCCAAACTCGGTAGCCACACCCCCAAACTCACTAGCCACACCCCCAAACTCACTAGCCACACCCCAAATTTGGTAGCCAGAGCCCCAAACTCGTTCCTAATGACCCCAGACTTGCTCCTAATGACCCCAAACTGGTTCCTAGTGACCCAAACTCACTAGCCACACCCCAGATTTGGTAGCCACACCCCCAAATTCACTAGCCACGCCCCCAAACTCGTTCCTAATGACCCCAAACTTGCTCCTAATGACCCCAAACTCATTCCTAATGACTCCAAACTTGGTAGCCACGCTTCAAACTCGGTAGCCACACCCCCGAACTCACTAGCCACATCCCAAACTCATTCCTAATGACCCCAAACTTGCTCCTAATGACCCCAAACTGGTTCCTAGTGACCCCAAACTTTCTCCTGAGACCCGAAACTCAGTAGCCATACCCCCAAACTCAGTAGCCACAGCCCCAAACTCACTAGCCACGCCCCCAAACTTGTTCTTAATGACCCCAAACTGACTCCTAATGACCCCAAATTTGCTCCTAATGACCCCAACTCACTAGCCACACCCCAAAACTTGGTAGCCACACCCTCAAACTCACTAGCCACGCCCCCAAACTCGTTCCTAATGACCCCAAACTCAGTCCTAATGACCCCAAACTGACTCCTAATGACCCCAAACTGGTTCCTAGCGACCCAAACTCACTAGCCACCCCCCCAAACTCACTAGCCACACTCCCAAACTCGTTCCTAATGACCCCAAACTTGGTCCTAATGACCCCAAACTGGTTCCTAGTGACCCAAACTCACTAGCCACACCCCCAAACTCACTAGCCACGCCCCCAAACTCACTAGCCACGCCCCCAAACTCGTTCCTAATGATGCCAAACTTGCTCCTAATGACCCCAAACTGACTCCTAATGACTCCAAACTCACTAGCCACCCCCCCAAACTCACTAGCCACGCTCTTTTCCCCAGGTCTGTACTACGTGGACAGCGAGGGCCAGCGCGTGGCCGGCTCGGCGTTCGCCGTGGGCTCGGGCTCCTCGTACGCCTACGGCGTCCTGGCCCCGCCCCCCTCGCTGGTAGCCACGCCCTTTTCACTGGTAGCCACGCCCAGAAATGTGGTGGCCACGCTTCCAAATTTGGTAGCCATGCCCCCAAAGTTGCTCCTAATGACCTGGAATGGACTCCCAGTGACTCAGAGTCACTCGCCATGGGTCTAAACTTGGTAGCCACACCCCTAAAACTGGTAGCCACAACCCCAGATTCACTAGCCACACCCACAAAATCACTCCTAATGACCCCAAGCTCAATTCTAATGGCCCAAACTCACTCGCCACGCCCCCGAACTTGGTAGCCATACCCCCAAACTCACTAGCCACAGCCCCAAACTCACTAGCCACGCCCCCAAACTTGTTCTTAATGACCCCAAACTTGGTCCTAATGACCCCGAACTTGCTCCTAATGACCCCAACTCACTAGCCACACCCCAAAACTTGGTAGCCACACCCTCAAACTCACTAGTCACACTCCCAAACTCGTTCCTAATGACTCCAAACTTGGTCCTAACGACCCCAAACTGATTCCTAATGACCCCAAACTTGGTAGCCACGCCTCAAACTTGGTAGCTACACCCCCAAACTCACTAGCCCCAGCCCCAAACTCACTAGCCACACCCCCAAAATCGATTCTAATGACCCCAAACTGACTCCTAATGACCCCAAATTTGCTCCTAATGCCCGAAACTCACTAGCCACACCCCCAAACTCACTAGCCACACCCCAAATTTGGTAGCCAGAGCCCCAAACTCACTAGCCACAACCCGAAAATCACTTCTAATGACCTCAGACTCATTCCTAATGACACCGAACTTGCTCCTAATGACTCCAAACTTGGTAGCCACCCCCCAAATTTGGTAGCCACACCCTCAAACTCACTAGCCACGCCCCCAAACTCGTTCCTAATGATGCCAAACTTGGTCCTAACGACCCCAAAATGACTCGTGATGCCCGAAACTCACTAGCCACCCCCCCAGACTCACTAGCCACGCTCTTTTCCCCAGGTCTATACTACGTGGACAGCGAGGGCCAGCGCGTGGCCGGCTCGGCGTTCGCCGTGGGCTCGGGCTCCTCGTACGCCTACGGCGTCCTGGCCCCGCCCCCCTCGCTGGTAGCCACGCCCTTTTCACTGGTAGCCACGCCCAGAAATGTGGTGGCCACGCCCCCAGATTTGGTAGCCATGCCCCCAAAGTTGCTCCTAATGACCTGGAATGGACTCCCAGTGACTCAGAGTCACTCGCCATGGGTCTAAACTTGGTAGCCACACCCCTAAAACTGGTAGCCACAACCCCAGATTCACTAGCCACACCCACAAAATCACTCCTAATGACCCCAAGCTCAATTCTAATGGCTCAAACTCACTCGCCACGCCCCCAAACTTGGTAGCCATACCCCCAAACTCACTAGCCACAGCCCCAAACTCACTAGCCACGCCCCCAAACTTGTTCTTAATGACCCCAAACTTGGTCCTAATGACCCCAAACTGACTCCTAATGACTCCAAACTTGGTAGCCACGCTTCAAACTCGGTAGCCACACCCCCAAACTCACTAGCCACATCCCAAACTCATTCCTAATGACCCCAAACTTGCTCCTAATGACCCCAAACTGGTTCCTAGTGACCCCAAACTTTCTCCTGAGACCCGAAACTCAGTAGCCATACCCCCAAACTCAGTAGCCACAGCCCCAAACTCACTAGCCACGCCCCCAAACTTGTTCTTAATGACCCCAAACTGACTCCTAATGACCCCAAATTTGCTCCTAATGACCCCAACTCACTAGCCACACCCCAAAACTTGGTAGCCACACCCTCAAACTCACTAGCCACGCCCCCAAACTCGTTCCTAATGACCCCAAACTCAGTCCTAATGACCCCAAACTGACTCCTAATGACCCCAAACTGGTTCCTAGTGACCCAAACTCACTAGCCACCCCCCCAAACTCACTAGCCACACTCCCAAACTCGTTCCTAATGACCCCAAACTTGGTCCTAATGACCCCAAACTGGTTCCTAGTGACCCAAACTCACTAGCCACACCCCCAAACTCACTAGCCACGCCCCCAAACTCACTAGCCACGCCCCCAAACTCGTTCCTAATGATGCCAAACTTGGTCCTAATGACCCCAAACTGACTCCTAATGACTCCAAACTCACTAGCCACTCCCCCAAACTCACTAGCCACGCTCTTTTCCCCAGGTCTGTACTACGTGGACAGCGAGGGCCAGCGCGTGGCCGGCTCGGCGTTCGCCGTGGGCTCGGGCTCCTCGTACGCCTACGGGGTCCTGGACCGGGGGCTGGCGGAGCCGGTGGCCAGCGAGGAGCAGGCGCTGGCCCTGGCTCGCCGCGCCATCTTCCAGGCGGCCACGCGCGACGCCTACTCGGGGGGCAGCGTCAGGGTGCTGCAGGTGGGACCCCAGGGATGGAGACAGGTGAGCTGCGACTGCGTGGCACAGCTGCAGGAACAGTACGGGAAATGAGGAGAAAAAACGGGATTTTGGGCAAAATAAATTTGGGGATTTTGGGAAATAAAATGGAATTTATGTGGAATTTTTTGTGGTTTTTTGTGGTTTTTTTCGGGGTTTTTTTATTTTTTTTTAGGTTTTTCACAGGTTTTTTGGAGATAAAAATGGGAATTTTTTGGGGGAAAATTTGGATTATCTGGGGAATAAAAATGGAATTTTGGGGGATTTTTTTTGGATTTTTTTGGATTTTTTTGATGATTTTTGGGATTTTTTGGGGGATTTTTTGGAATTTTTTTGTGATTTTTTTGTGATTTTTTTGGGGATTTTTTGGGATTTTTTTGGGATTTTTTTGTGATTTTTTGGGATTTTTTGGGGAATTTTTTAGGATTTTTTAGGATTTTTTTCTGATTTTTTGTGAATTTTTTGGGGATTTTTTTGTGATTTTTGGGGATTTTTTTGGGATTTTTTTGGGGAATTTTTTGTGAATTTTTTTGGCATTTTTTTGTGATTTTTGAGGATTTTTTTGGATTTTTTTGGGATTTTTTGGGATTTTTTTGGGGTTTTTTTTCTGATTTTTGGGGATTTTTGGGGGGATTTTTTGTGATTTTTGGGGCATTTTTTTTGTTGATTTTTGCGATTTTTTGTGATTTTTTGGGATTTTTTTTGTGATTTTTTTTATGATTTTTTTTTTATTTTTTGCGGAATTTTTTGTGATTTTTTTGCAATTTTTTTGAGATTTTTTAGGGATTTTTTTTGGGGATTTTTTTGTGATATTTTGGTGTAAAATGTGGATTTTTTGGGTATAAAATGTGGATTTTTTGGGTGTAAAATGTGGATTTTTGGGTGTAAAATGTGGATTTTTTGGGGTGTAAAATGTTGATTTTTTTGGGTGTAAAATGTGGATTTTTTGGGTGTAAAATGTGGATTTTTTTGGGGTGTAAAATGTGGATTTTTGGGTGTAAAATGTGGATTTTTGGGTATAAAATGTGGATTTTTGGGTGCAAAATGTGGATTTTTGGGTGCCACTCGGGGGGCAGCGTCAGGGTGCTGCAGGTGGGACCCCAGGGATGGAGACAGGTGAGCTGCGACTGCGTGGCACAGCTGCAGGAACAGTACGGGAAATGAGGAGAAAAAACGGGATTTTGGGCAAAATAAATTTGGGGATTTTGGGAAATAAAATGGAATTTATGTGGAATTTTTTGTGGTTTTTTGTGGTTTTTTTCGGGGTTTTTTTATTTTTTTTTAGGTTTTTCACAGGTTTTTTGGAGATAAAAATGGGAATTTTTTGGGGGAAAATTTGGATTATCTGGGGAATAAAAATGGAATTTTGGGGGATTTTTTTTGGATTTTTTTGGATTTTTTTGATGATTTTTGGGATTTTTTGGGGGATTTTTTGGAATTTTTTTGTGATTTTTTTGTGATTTTTTTGGGGATTTTTTGGGATTTTTTTGGGATTTTTTTGTGATTTTTTGGGATTTTTTGGGGAATTTTTTAGGATTTTTTAGGATTTTTTTCTGATTTTTTGTGAATTTTTTGGGGATTTTTTTGTGATTTTTGGGGATTTTTTTGGGATTTTTTTGGGGAATTTTTTGTGAATTTTTTTGGCATTTTTTTGTGATTTTTGAGGATTTTTTTGGATTTTTTTGGGATTTTTTGGGATTTTTTTGGGGTTTTTTTTCTGATTTTTGGGGATTTTTGGGGGGATTTTTTGTGATTTTTGGGGCATTTTTTTTGTTGATTTTTGCGATTTTTTGTGATTTTTTGGGATTTTTTTTTGTGATTTTTTTTATGATTTTTTTTTTATTTTTTGCGGAATTTTTTGTGATTTTTTTGCAATTTTTTTGAGATTTTTTAGGGATTTTTTTTGGGGATTTTTTTGTGATATTTTGGTGTAAAATGTGGATTTTTTGGGTATAAAATGTGGATTTTTTGGGTGTAAAATGTGGATTTTTGGGTGTAAAATGTGGATTTTTTGGGGTGTAAAATGTTGATTTTTTTGGGTGTAAAATGTGGATTTTTTGGGTGTAAAATGTGGATTTTTTTGGGGTGTAAAATGTGGATTTTTGGGTGTAAAATGTGGATTTTTGGGTATAAAATGTGGATTTTTGGGTGCAAAATGTGGATTTTTGGGTGCCACTCGGGGGGCAGCGTCAGGGTGCTGCAGGTGGGACCCCAGGGATGGAGACAGGTGAGCTGCGACTGCGTGGCACAGCTGCAGGAACAGTACGGGAAATGAGCCAGAAAATGGGGCAAAAAACCGGGATTTTGGGCAAAATAAATTTGGGGATTTTGGGAAATAAAATGGAATTTATGCGGAATTTTTTGTGGTTTTTTTTGTGGGTTTTTTGGGGATTTTTTGGGTTTTTTTTGGGTTTCTTTTTGGGGAAAAATGTGGATTTTATGGGGAAAAATTTGGGTTATTTTGGGAATAAAAATGGAATTTTTTGGGAATTTTTTGGTAATTTTTGGGATTTTTTGGGGATTTTTTTGTGATTTTTTTTCTGATTTTTGGGGATTTTTTGGGGATTTTTTTGGGATTTTTGGGGATTTTTTGGGTGATTTTTTTGGGGATTTTGGGATTTTTTGGGGGATTTTTTTGTGATTTTTTGTGAATTTTTTTGGGATTTCTTGGGAATTTTTTGGGGATTTTTTGGGATTTTTTGGGGATTTTTGGGGATTTTTTGGGGAATTTTTTTGGGATTTCTTGGGAATTTTTTTTTGATTTTTTGGGATTTTTTTGGGATTTTTTGGGATTTTTTTACGATTTTTTTGGGATTTTTTTTGTGATTTTTGGGGATTTTTTTGTGATTTTTTTTGGGTGTAAAATGTGGATTTTTTGGGTGTAAAATGTGGATTTTTTTGGGTGTAAAATGTGGATTTTTTGGGTGTAAAATGTGGATTTTTTTGGGTGTAAAATGTGGATTTTTTGGGTGTAAAATGTGGATTTTTTTGGGTATAAAATGTGGATTTTTGGGTGTAAAATGTGGATTTTTGGGTGTAAAATGTGGATTTTTGGGGTGTAAAATGTGGATTTTTTGGGTGTAAAATGTGGATTTTTTTGGGTGTAAAATGTGGATTTTTTTGGTGTAAAATGTGGATTTTTTTGGTGTAAAATGTGGATTTTTGGGTGTAAAATGTGGATTTTTTTGGGTGTAAAATGTGGATTTTTGGGTGTAAAATGTGGATTTTTGGGTGTAAAATGTGGATTTTTTTGGTGTAAAATGTGGATTTTTGGGTGTAAAATGTGGATTTTTTTGGGTGTAAAATGTGGATTTTTTTTGGTGTAAAATGTGGATTTTTTTTGGGTGTAAAATGTGGATTTTTGGGTGCCACTCGGGGGGCAGCGTCAGGGTGCTGCAGGTGGGACCCCAGGGATGGAGACAGGTGAGCTGCGACTGCGTGGCACAGCTGCAGGAACAGTACGGGAAGTGAGCCAGAAAATGGGGCAAAAAAATGGGATTTTGGGCAAAATAAATTTGGGAATTTTGGGAAATAAAATGGAATTTATGTGGAATTTTTTGTGGTTTTTTTGTGGTTTTTTTGTGGTTTTTTGGGATTTTTTTGGGGATTTTTTGGGGTTTTTCGGAGGTAAAAATGAGATTTTTTTGGGGAAAAAATCAGGGGTTTTGGGTGATAAAAATGGAATTTTTTGGGGATTTTTTTGTAGTTTTTGGGGTTTTTTTGGTGATTTTTTGGTGATTTTTTGAGAATTTTTTGTGATTTTTTTTGTGATTTTTTGGAATTTTTTGAGAGACTTTTTGGGATTTTTTTTATTTTTTTGGTGATTTTTTGGTGATTTTTTGGGATTTTTTTGGGATTTTTTGGGGGATTTTTTGGGGATTTTTTGTGAATTTTTTGGGGATTTTTTGGGGATTTTTGGGGATTTTTTGGGGGATTTTTTGGAGATTTTTTGTGAATTTTTTGGGGATTTTTTGGGATTTTTTGGGGATTTTTTGGGGGATTTTTTGGGATTTTTTGGGGAATTTTTTGGATTTTTTTCTGATTTTTTTGGGTTTTTTTTCTGATTTTTTGGGATTTTTTTGCAATTTTTTTGTGGTTTTTTGGGGATTTTTTTGTGGATTTTTTGTGATTTTTATGAATTTTTTTGGGATTTTTTTAGAATTTTTTTGTGATTTTTTTGGGTGTAAAATGTGGATTTTTTGGGTGTAAAATGTGGATTTTTTGGGTGTAAAATGTGGATTTTTGGGTGCCACTCGGGGGGCAGCGTCAGGGTGCTGCAGGTGGGACCCCAGGGATGGAGACAGGTGAGCTGCGACTGCGTGGCACAGCTGCAGGAACAGTACGGGAAGTGAGGTGATTTTGGGGCGAAAAACTGGGATTTTGGGCAAAATATTGTGGGAAAAATATTGGGGATTTTGGGAAATAAAATGGAATTTATGTGGAATTTTTTGTGTTTTTTTTGTGGTTTTTTGGGATTTTTTTTGGGGTTTTTTTGGGGGAAAAATGTGGATTTTATGGGGAAAAATTTGGATTATTTTGGGAATAAAAATGGAATTTTTTGGGGATTTTTTTGGGATTTTTTTTGTGATTTTTTTGGGGATTTTTTGGGATTTTTTTGGGATTTTTTTGTGATTTTTTGGAATTTTTTGGGAGCCTTTTTGGGATTTTTTGGGATTTTTTTTTTATTTTTTTGTGACTTTTTGGGGATTTTTTTGTGGATTTTTTGTGATTTTTGTGAATTTTTTGGGTGATTTTTGGTGATTTTTTTGGTGTAAAAAACGTGTATTTTTTTGGGTGTAAAATGTGGATTTTTGGGTATAAAATGTGGATTTTTTTGGTGTAAAATGTGGATATTTTGGGTGAGGTTTGGGCTGTGTTTGGGTGCCACTCGGGGGGCAGCGTCAGGGTGCTGCAGGTGGGACCCCAGGGATGGAGACAGGTGAGCTGCGACTGCGTGGCACAGCTGCAGGAACAGTACGGGAAATGAGCCAGAAAATGGGGCAAAAAAACGGGATTTTGGGCAAAATAAAGTGGAATTTATGTGGAAATTTTCCTGATTTTTTGTGGTTTTTTGGGGATTTTTTTCGGATTTTTTTGTGAATTTTGGGGATTTTTTTGGGGTTTTTTGGGGAAAAAATTCGGGGTTTTGGAGGGATAAAAGTGGATTTTTTTGGGGATTTTTGGGGAATTTTTGGGTATTTTTTTGGGATTTTTTAGGAATTTTTTTGGGATTTTTTGGGGATTTTTTTGCAATTTTTTCGTGATTTTTTGGGGGACTTTGGGGACTTTTTTCTGATTTTTTTCTGATTTTTTTCTGGTTTTTTGGGATTTTTTGGGATTTTTTTCTGATTTTTTGGGGGATTTTTGGGGGATTTTTGGGGATTTTTTTCTGATTTTTTGGGGGATTTTTTTGGGGATTTTTGGGGATTTTTTGGGGATTTGTTTGGAATTATTTTAGGCTTTTTCGTGATTTTTTTCTGATTTTTTGGGATTTTTTTAGCATTTTTTTGGGATTTTTTGGGGATTTTTTGGGTTTTTTCTACGATTTTTTTGTGATTTTTTGGGGAATTTTTTTGGACATTTTTGCAATTTTTTTGCGATTTTTTGGGATTTTTTTATGATTTTTTTCTGATTTTTTTGGTGTAAAATGTGGATTTTTGGGTGTAAAATGTGGATTTTTGGGTATAAAATGTGGATTTTTTTGGGTATAAAATGTGGATTTTTTGGGTGTAAAATGTGGATTTTTGGGTGTAAAATGTGGATTTTTTTTGGTGTAAAATGTGGATATTTTGGGTGAGGTTTGGGCTGTGTTTGGGTGCCACTCGGGGGGCAGCGTCAGGGTGCTGCAGGTGGGACCCCAGGGATGGAGACAGGTGAGCTGCGACTGCGTGGCACAGCTGCAGGACCAGTACGGGAAGTGAGGTGATTTTGGGGCAAAAAACCGGGATTTTGGGCAAAATAAAGTGGAATTTATGTGGAATTTTTCCTGATTTTTTGTGGTTTTTTGGGGATTTTTTTCGGATTTTTTTTGGATTTTTTGGGATTTTTTTTGGGATTTTTTTTGGATTTTTTTTGGATTTTTCGGAGGTAAAAATGAGATTTTTTTGGGGAAAAAATCAGGGGTTTTGGGGGATAAAAATGGAATTTTTGGGGGATTTTTTAGGATTTTTTGGGGAATTTTTGGGAATTTTTTGGGGATTTTTTCTGATTTTTTTGTGGGTTTTTTTGGGATTTTTTGGGGATTTTTTGGGGGTTTTTTGGAGGAAAAAAATGGGATTTTTTTGGGGAAAAATTTGGATTATTTGGGAATAAAAATGGAATTTTTTGGGATTTTTTAGGATTTTTTTGGAATTTTTTGGGATTTTTTGGGGATTTTTTTGTGATTTTTTTTCTGATTTTTGGGGATTTTTTGGGGATTTTTTTTGATTTTTGTTTTTAATTTTTTGGGGTTTTTTTGGGGATTTTTTTGGGATTTTTTTGGGATTTTTTGGGGGATTTTTTTGGGGATTTTTGGGGATTTTTTGGGATTTTTTGGGGGATTTTTTGGGATTTTTTTGGGGATTTTTTGGGGGATTTCTTTTGGGATTTTTTGGGATTTTTTGGGATTTTTTGGGGGATATTTTTGGGGATTTCTTTTGGGATTTTTTGGGATTTTTTGGGATTTTTTGGGGGATTTTTTTTGGGATTTTTGGGGATTTTTTGGGGATTTTTTGTGACTTTTTGGGGATTTTTGGGGGAATTTTTGTGATTTTTTAGGGATTTTTTGGGGGACTTTTTGGGATTTTTTGGTGTAAAAAACGTGTATTTTTTTTGGTGTAAAATGTGGATATTTTGGGTGAGGTTTGGGCTGTGTTTGGGTGCCACTCGGGGGGCAGCGTCAGGGTGCTGCAGGTGGGACCCCAGGGATGGAGACAGGTGAGCTGCGACTGCGTGGCACAGCTGCAGGACCAGTACGGGAAGTGAGGTGATTTTGGGGCAAAAAACCGGGATTTTGGGCAAAATAAAGTGGAATTTATGTGGAATTTTTCCTGATTTTTTGTGGTTTTTTGGGGATTTTTTTCGAATTTTTTTCAGATTTTTTTTGGAATTTTGGGGATTTTTTGGGGATTTTTTTGAGGTTTTTTGGAAGAAAAAATGAGATTTTTTTGGGGAAAAAATTGGGGGTTTTGGGGGGATAAAAGTGGATTTTTTTGGGATTTTTGGGGATTTTTTGGGATTTTTTTGGGGTTTTTTTGTGATTTTTTTGGGATTTTTTGGGATTTTTTTTTTATTTTTTTTTTATTTTTTTCAGGGTTTTTTTGGGATTTTTTGGGGATTTTTTGGAGGTAAAAATGGGATTTTTTTGGGGAAAAAATCAGGGATTTTGGGGGATAAAAATGGAATTTTTGGGGGATTTTTTAGGATTTTTTGGGGATTTTTTTGGAATTTTTTAGGATCTTTTGTGATTTTTTTCTGATTTTTTGTGATTTTTTTTGTGATTTTTTTCTGATTTTTTGGGATTTTTTTGGGATTTTTTTGGGATTTTTTGGGATTTTTTTACGACTTTTTTTTTGGATTTTTGGGGATTTTTTTGGGAACTTTTTGGGGATTTTTTGTGATTTTTTGGGATTTTTTGGGGGATTTTTTTCTGATTTTTGGGGATTTTTGGGGGGAATTTTTTTGGGAATTTTTGGGGAATTTTTTGGTAATCTTTTGGGATTTTTTGGGGATCTTTGGGGATTTTTTTGGGATCTTTTGGGGAATTTTTTGGGATTTTTTCGGGATTTTTTGGGGGATTTTTTGGGGATTTTTTGGGATTTTCTTCTGATTTTTTGGGGGATTTTTGGGAGATTATTTTGGGATTTTTTTGGTGATTTTTGGGGATTTTTTGGGGGGATTTTTTTCTGATTTTTTGGGGATTTTTTTGGTGATTTTTGGGATTTTTTGTATTTTATTTGGAATTTTTTGGGAATTTTTTGGGATTTTTTTTGGATTTTTTTTATTTTTTGGGGATTTTTTTCTGATATTTTGGGATTTTTTGGGGGATTTTTTGTGAATTTTTTGGGGATTTTTGGGGGAAATTTTATGATTTTTTCGTGATTTTTTTGGGGGAATTTTTTGTCATTTTTGGGGGATTTTTTTTGATTTTTTTGCAATTTCTGTGTGATTTTTTGGGGACTTTTTTGTGGATTTCTTTGTGATTTTTGTGAATTTTTTGGGGACTTTTGGGGGAATTTTTGGGACTTTTTTGCGATTATTTCTGATTTTTTTTTGAGGATTTTTTAAGGATTTTTTGGGATTTTTTTGTGGTTTTTTTGGAAATTTTTTGTGATTTTTTTGTGAATTTTTGGGAATTTTTTTTGGGAAAAAACCCCGGAATTTTGGGATTTTGGGAATTCCCGGAGTCTTCCCCTCCCCCGGCGCGGAAATGACGTCACACGGATGCAAATGAGATGCAAATGAGATGCAAACGAAGCCACGGATTTTTATTGGAGGATTCAGCGGCGACGGCGGAAACCTGGGGGGGGAAACTGGGAGTTACTGGTTTGAACTGGTTTATACTGGTTTGGACTGGTTTGAACTGGTTTATACTGGTTTGAACTGGTTTATACTGGTTTAAACTGGTTTGGACTGGTTTGGACTGGTTTAAACCGGTTTATACTGGTTTGAACTGGGAAGGGGTTTGGGGTTACTGGTTTATACTGGTTTGTACTGGTTTGAACTGGTCTGAACTGGGAGGGACTGGGAGGGGGTTTGGGGTCTGGTTTGAACTGGTTTAAACTGGTTTGAACTGGTCTGAACTGGTTTTTACTGGTCTAAACTGGTCTGAACTGGTTTCAACTCAGAGACTGGTTTATACTGGTTTAAACTGGTTTTTACTGGTTTGAACTGGTTTGGGGCCTGGTCTGAACTGGTTTAAACTGGTTTTTACTGGTTTATACTGGTTTTTACTGGTTTTTACTGGTTTATACTGGTTTATACTGGTTTTTACTGGTTTATACTGGTTTTTACTGGTTTTTAATGGTTTTTACTGGTTTATACTGGTTTTTACTGGTTTAAACTGGTTTGGGGCCTGATCTGAACTGGTTTATACTGGTTTAAACTGATTTTTACTGGTTTAAACTGGTTTAAACTGATTTAAACTGATTTTTACTGGTTTAAACTGGTTTATACTGGTTTTTACTGGTCTATACTGGTTTATACTGGTTTATACTGGTCTATACTGGTTTCTCCTCTCTCACCTTTTCTCCCTTTTTTCTTCCCCATTTTGGGTTTTTTTCTCTTTTTCTGCGGCGGCTCCAACGATTCCTGAGGGGGAAAAATTCCCAAAATTCCCAAATTTTACCCCAAAATTCCCAAAATCCCAAATTTTACCCCAAAATTCCCAAAATCCCCAAATTTCACCCCAAAATTCCCAAATTTCACCCCAAAATTCCCAAATTTTACCCCAAAATCCCCAAAATCCCAAATTTTACCCCAAAATCCTCCATTTTTCCCTTAAAATTCCCAAATTTCTCCAAAACTTTAAATTTTTGTCACAAAATTCCCAAATTTCACCCCAAAATTCCCAAATTTCTCCCAAATTCCAATTTTTTGTCCCAAAATTCTCAAATTTTACCCCGAATTCCCCAAAATTCCCAAATTTCACCCCAAAATTCCCAAATGTCTCCAAAATTCCCAATTTTTACCCCAAAATTCCAAAATTTTCACCCAAAATCCCCAAATTTGATCCCAAAATTCCCAAATTTCTCCCAAAATTCCCCAATTTCGTCCTAAAATTCCCAAGTTTCACCCCAAAATCCCCAAATTTCATCCAAAATTCCCAAATTTCTCTAAAATTCCAAATTTTTGTCCCAAAATTCCCAAATTTCTCCAAAATACCAAATTTTTACCCCAAAATTCCAAAATTTTCACCCAAAATCCCCACATTTCACCCAAAACTCCCAAATGTCTCCAAAATTCCAAATTTTTGTCCCAAAAATCCAAAATTTTCCTCCAAAATTCCCAAATTTCACCCAAAATTCCCAAATTTCTCCAAAATACCAAATTTTTACCCCAAAATTCCCAATTTTCCCCCCCAAAATTCCCATTTTTTACCCCAAAACTCCCAAATTCCCATTTTTTTTCCCCACCAGGAATTTTCCCCCAATTCCCCAAATTTTCCCCAAATTTTTTCCCCCCAAAATTCCTGAATTTTCTCCCCAAATTCCCCAAATTTTTTCCCCAAATTTTTTCTTTAAATTTCCCAATTTTTTCCCCATTTTTTCCCAATTTTTTTAACCTTTTCCCCCCAAATTCCTCCCAAAATTCCCTCAAAAATTTTCCTCATTTTCCCTTCATTTTTCCCATTTTTTCCCAAATTTTTCCCAATTTTCCCTCATTTTTCCTTCAATTTTTTTCCCATTTTTTCCCTTTTTCCCCCAAAATTCCCTTAAAATTTTTTCTGATTTTTTCTTCGTTTTTTTCCCCATTTTCCCCAATTTTCCTTCATTTTTCCTTTAATTTTTTTCCCATTTTTTCCCCATTTTTCTCAATTTTTTTCCCATTTTTCTCCCCAAAATTTTCCCAAAATTCCCTCAAACTTTTCCCTCATTTTTCCCAATTTTTCTCAATTTTTCCTTCATTTTTTCCCATTTTTTCCTTCAATTTTTTTCCCATTTTCCCCCTTTTTTTCCCCATTTTTCCCCAATTTTTTCAACCTTTTCCCCCAAATTCCTCCCAAAATTCCCTCAAAAATTTTCCTCATTTTCCCTTCATTTTTCCCATTTTTTCCCAAATTTTTCCCAATTTTCCCTCATTTTTCCTTCAATTTTTTTCCCATTTTTTCCCTTTTTCCCCCAAAATTCCCTGAAATTTTTTCTGATTTTTTCTTCGTTTTTTTCCCAATTTTCCCCAATTTTCCTTCATTTTTCCTTTAATTTTTTTCCCATTTTTTCCCCATTTTTCTCAATTTTTTTCCCATTTTTCCCCCCAAAATTTTCCCAAAATTCCCTCAAACTTTTCCCTCATTTTTCCCAATTTTTCTCAATTTTTCCTTCATTTTTTCCCATTTTTTCCTTCAATTTTTTTCCCATTTTCCCCCTTTTTTTCCCCATTTTTTCCCATTTTTTTCAACTTTTTCCCCCCAAATTCCTCCCAAAATTCCCTCAAAAATTTTCCTCATTTTCCCAAAATTTTCCCTCATTTTCAATTTCATTTTTTCCCATTTTTTTCAACTTTTTCCCCCCAAATTTCCCCCAAAACTTTTCCCTCATTTTTCCCAATTTTCCCTCATTTTTTTCCTTCATTTTTTCCCATTTTTTCCCTTTTTTCTCTCAATTTTTTTCCTATTTTTTCCCTTTTTTTCCCCAATTTTTTCCCCATTTTTCCCCCCAAAATTTTCCCAAAATTCCCTCAAACTTTTCCCTCATTTTTCCCAAATTTTTCTTCATTTTTTCCCATTTTTTCCTTCAATTTTTTTCCCATTTTCCCCCTTTTTTTCCCCATTTCTCCCAATTTTTTCAACTTTTTCCCCCCAAATTCCTCCCAAAATTCCCTCCAAAATTTTCCTCATTTTTCCCAAATTTTCCCTCATTTTTAATTCCATTTTTTCCTATTTTTTTCAACTTTTTCCCCCCAAATTTCCCCCAAAACTTTTCCCTCATTTTTCCCAATTTTCCCTCATTTTTTTCCTTCATTTTTTCCCATTTTTTCCCTTTTTTCTCTCAATTTTTTTCCTATTTTTTCCCTTTTTTCCCCCAATTTTTTCCCCATTTTTCCCCAAAATTCCCTCAAAACTTTTCCTTCACTTTTCCCAATTTCCCCCAATTTTTCCTCATTTTTTTTATCATTTTTTCCCATTTTTTTCCCATTTTTTCCCATTTTTTCCCATTTTTTCCCTTTTTTTCCCCCATTTTCCCTTTTCCCGCCATTTCCCCCCCCAAGCCCCGCCCCCCTCTCACCTGATTGGCTCCCAAAAGGGCGGGAAAAGCCCCGAAGTTGGTGACGTCATCGAGGCCAGGCCCCGCCCCCCGGCGCCGCCGGCAGGGGGCGCTGAGGCGCTGCAGCATCGACTCCTCCCAGCGGCGCCTGCGCCCAAAAAAACCCCAAAATCGCCCAAATTTCACCCAAAATCGACCCCGAAACCCCCAAATTCTGATCCGGGAGGGTCGAATTGACCCAAAATGACCCAAATTCCGGAAAAATTGACCCAAAATTGTCCAAATTCAGCCCAAAATTGACCCCAAAATGTTTAAATTTTGCTGGAAATGGGAGAAATTGACCCAAATTTGACCCAAATTTGACCCAAAATCGCCCGAATTTCACCCAAAATCGACCCCGAAACCCCCAAATTCTGATCCGGGAGGGTCCAATTGACCCAAAATGACCCAAATTCTGTAAAAATTGACCCAAAATTGACCAAATTCAGCCCAAAATTGACTCCAAAATGTTCAAATTTTGCTGGAAATGGGAGAAATTGACCCAAATTTGACCCAAAATCGCCCGAATTTCACCCAAAATCGACCCCGAAACCCCCAAATTCTGATCCGGGAGGGTCGAATTGACCCAAAATGACCCAAATTCCGGAAAAATTGACCCAAAATTGACCAAATTTCACCCAAAATTGACCCAAAATTGCCCAAATTCAGCCCAAAATTGACCCAAAATTGCTCAAATTTGGATCAAAATTGAGCCAAAATTGCCCAAATTTCACCCAAAATCGATCCCAAAAAATTCCTGAAAAAATCCCGGAAAAATTCCCAAAAATTCCCCAAAAAATCCCAAAAATTAAAAAAAAATTCCCAGAATTTTCTGGAAAATTCCCAAAAATTCCCTGGAATTCCTGAACTCCCAAATCCCCTCAAAATTCCCTAAAAATTCCCCTAAAAAATTCCCAAAAAATTCCCAAAAATTCCCCCCAAAATTTTCCCAAAAATTCCCAAAAAATCCCCCAAAATTCCCAGAATTTTCCTGGAAAATTCCCCAAAATTCCCTAAAATTCCTGAACTCCCAAATTCCCCTAAAATTCCCTTAAAATTCCCCAAAAACATCCAAAAAATTCCCCAAAAAAATCCCAAAAACTTCCAAAAAAAAATTTTCCCCAAAATTGTCAAAAAATTCCCAAAAAAATTCCAGGAAAAATTCCCAAAAATATTCTGGAAAATCCCCCAAAAAATCCCAAAAATTCCTAAAAAATTCCCCAAAAAATTCCAAAAAAATCCAAAAAAAATCCCCCCAAAATTCTAAAAAATCCCAAAAAATCCCCCCAAAAAATCTCAAAAAAAATCTCAAAAATTCCCAAGAAATTCCAGGAAAAATTCCCCAAAAAATCCAAAAAAATCCAAAAAAATTCCCAAAAAAATTCCAGGAAAAACTCCCAAAAATTCCCAAAAACATCCCCCCAAAAATTCCCCAAAAAATCCCCCAAAAAATCTCAAAAAAATCTCAAAAATTCCCAAAAAATTCCCCAAAAAAATTCCAGGAAAAATTTCCCAAAAAATCCCAAAAAATCCCCAAAAATCCCCAAAAAATTCCCAATAAAATCCCCCAAAAAATTTCAAAAAAATCTCAAAAATTCCCAAAAAATTCCCCAAAAAATTCCCCAAAAAATTCCAGGAAAAAATCCCAAAAAAATCCCAAAAAATCCCCAAAAAATTCCAAAAATTCCCAAAAAAATCCTCCCAAAAAAATCCCAAAATTTTCCCAAAAATTCCCAAAAAAATCCCCCAAAAAATCTCAAAAAAATCTCAAAAATTCCCAAAAAATTCCCCAAAAAATTCCAGGAAAAATTCCCCAAAAAAATCCCAAAAATTCCCCAAAAATCCCCAAAAAATTCCAAAAAAATCCCCAAAAAAATCCCCAAAAATCCCAAAAAAACCCAAAAAAATCCCAAAAATTCCCCAAAAAATTCCAAAAAATCCCCAAAAAAATAAAAAACAAATCCCTAAAAATTCAAAAAAAATCCCAAAAATTCCCCGAAAAATCCCAAAAAATTTCCCCAAAAATTCCCAAAAAAATCCCCCAAAAAATCCCAAAAATTCCCCAAAAATTCCCCAAAAAATCCCCAAAAATTTCCCCAAAAATTCCAAAAAATCCCCAAAAAAATCCCAAAAAATCCCAAAAAAATCCACCAAAAAATCTCAAAAAAATCTCAAAAATTCCCAAAAAATTCCCCCAAAAATTCCAGGAAAAATTCCCAAAAAAATCCCAAAAAATCCCCAAAAAATTCCAAAAAAATCCCTCAAAAAATAAAAAAAAAATCCCCAAAAATTCCCCAAAAAATCCCAAAAAATTTCCCCAAAATTCCCAAAAATTCCCAGATTTTTCCCAGATTTTTCCCGGATTTTTCCCAGATTTTTCTTGGATTTTTCCCAGATTTTTCCCAGATTTTTCCCGGATTTTTCCCAGATTTTTCCCGGATTTTTCCCGGAATTTTCCGGAACTTTCCCCACCTCTGGATCTCCTCCCGGCGCGGGGGCTGCAGCCCCTCCCCCTCCTCCAGGGGCCCCTCCCCCAACTCCTGGCGCAGCTCCCGGAGCGCGGCCGAGTTCAAAGCCCGGAGCCGGAGCCGGGACCGGGATCGGGATTCGGGATCCGGAGCCGGATCTGGAACAGGAAGAAAAAAATTTGGGTTAAAATTTGGGATTTTTGGGTTAAAATTTGGGATTTTTGGGAAAAAATTTGGATTTTTAAGGGAAAAATTGGGAATTTTGGGGAAAAATTGGGATTTTTTGGGATTAAAATGGGATTTTTTTGGGGCAAAATTTGGATTTTTTGGGATAAAATGTGAATTTTTGGGGTAAAATTTGGACTTTTTGGAATAAAATTGGGATTTTTTGGGATTAAAATGGGATTTTTTTGGGGTAAAATGTGAATTTTTGGGGAAAAAATTGAGATTTTTGGGAAGTTTTGGGATTAAAATGGGAATTTTGGGATAAAATTTGGATTTTTTGGGGTAAAATTTGGGGATTTTGGGGTTCCCGAGTTCAAAGCCCGGAGCCGGAGCCGGGACCGGGATCGGGATTCGGGATCCGGAGCCGGGTCTGGAACAGAAAGGGTTAAAAAAATGGGGTTAAAAATGGGGTTAAAAATGGGGATTTTGGGAAAAAATTGGGATTTTTAAGGGAAAAATTGGGATTTTTGGGGATAAAATTGGGATTTTTGGGGGTTTTTGGGTGAAAAATGTGGAATTTTGGGGAAAAAACTGGAATTTTTGGGGTAAAATTGGGATTTTTTGGGATAAAATTTGGGATTTTTTGGGATAAAATTTGGGATTTTTGGGGGTAAAGTTTGGATTTTTTGGGGTAAAATGTGAATTTTTGGGGAAAAAATTGGGATTTTTGGGGAGTTTTGGGTGGAAAATGTGGAATTTTGGGATAAAATTTGGATTTTTTGGGAGAAAATTTGGGATTTTTTGGGGTAAAATTTGGGGATTTTGGGATTCCCGAGTTCAAAGCCCGGAGCCGGAGCCGGGACCGGGATCGGGATTCGGGATCCGGAGCCGGCTCTGGAACAGAAAGGGTTAAAAAATGGGGTTAAAAATGGGGATTTTGGGAAAAAAAGGGATTTTTGGGGTTAAAAGGAGGAATTTTGGGATAAATTTGGGATTTTTTGGGATTAAAATGGGATTTTTTGGGGTAAAATTTGGAGTTTTTGGGAAAAAATTTGGGATTTTTTGGGGTAAAATTTGGATTTTTTGGAATTGGGAATTTTTAGGATGAAATTTGGGATTTTTGGGAAAAAAATTTGGGGTTTTTGGGATAAAATTGGGATTTTTTGTAATAAAATTGGGAATTTTTGGGATAAAATTTGGATTTTTTGGGATAAAATGGAGAATTTTGGGATAAAATTGGGGTATTTGGGTGGAAAATGTGGAATTTTGGGAAAAAACTGGGATTTTGGGGAAGTTTTGGGTGGAAAATTGGGATTTTTGGGGATAAAATTTGGATTTTTTGGGATTAAAATGGGATTTTTAGGAATAAAATTGGAATTTTTTGGGATAAAATTTGGGATTTTTGGGGATAAAATTGGGAATTTTAGGAAAAAATTGGGGATTTTTGGGGTTAAAATGAGGAATTTTGGGATAAATCTGGGATTTTTGGGTAAAAACTGGGATTTTTGGGATAAAATTGGGAATTTGGGGAAAAAATTGAGATTTTTGGAGAGTTTTGGGTGGAAAATGGGGAATTTTTGGGGTAAAATCAGGATTTTTTGGGGTAAAATGGGGATTTTTGAGATAAAATTGGGATTTTTGGGGTTAAAATGGGGAGTTTGGGGTAAAATTTGGGAATTTTGGGAGGAAAATGGGAATTTTGGGGTTAAAATGGGGATTTTTGGGATAAAACGAGGGTTTCAAATGGATTTTGGGTGGTTTTGGGTCAATTTCCGCAGATTTTGGACAATTTTAGGTTGATTTTTCCAGGTTTTGGGTAATTTTGGGTGAATTTGGGTCGATTTTGTCCAATTTTGGGTAAATTTTGGCCGATTTTGGGTAATTTTGGGTCAATTTTGGGTGATTTTGGGTTGATTTTTGCAAATTCTTGGTGGTTTTGGGTTGATTTTGGCCAATTTTGGGTAATTTTGATTCAATTTTGGGTCGAATTCTCCGGATTTTGGGTAATTTTGGGTCGATTACGTCCAATTTTGGGTAATTTTGGGTTGATTTGAGGTGGATTTTGGGTCAATTTTGGGTGATTTTGGCCAATTTTTGGTAATTTTGGGTGATTTTGGGTTCATTTTCGCAGATTTTGGGTGTTTTTGGGTGAATTTTGGGTTGATTCTCTCCAATTTTGGGTAATTTTGAGTTCATTTCAGGTAATTTTGGGTCGAATTTCCCAGATTTTGGGTAATTTTGGGTTGATTTGAGGTGGATTTTGGGTCAGTTTTGGGTTGATTTTGGCAGATTTTGGGCAACTTTGAGTTAATTTTGGCCAATTTTGGGTCAATTTTGGCCAATTTTGGGTTGATTTTGTCCAATTTTGGGTTAATTTGGGTCGATTTTGGGTAATTTTGGGTCGAATTTTCCAGATTTTGGGTTGATTTTTGCAGATTTTGGGTGTTTTTGGGTGGATTTTGGGTGTTTTTGGGTCACTCACCGCAGCTGAGAGGCACCAGCCAGGGCAGATTTTGGGTCAATTTTGGGTTAATTTTGGCCAATTTTGGGTCAATTTTGTCCAATTTTGGGTTAATTTGGGTCGATTTTGGGTAATTTTGGGTCGAATTTTCCAGATTTTGGGTCATTTTGGGTGTTTTTGGGTGTTTTTGGGTCGATTTCAGGTGTTTTTGGCTCACTCACCACAGCTGACCGGCACCAGCCAGGGCGGATTTTGGGTCAATTTTGGGTTAATTTTGTCCAATTTTGGGTCAATTTTGTCCAATTTTGGGTCGATTTTGGGTAATTTTGGGTCGAATTTTCCAGATTTTGGTTCATTTTGGGTGTTTTTGGGTGGATTTTGGGTGTTTTTGGGTGGATTTTGGGTGTTTTTGGCTCACTCACCGCAGCTGACCGGCACCAGCTGGGGCGGGACATAGCGCCGCCCTCCCCCCAACCCCGGGGCTTTGGCTCCGCCCCCTTGGCCTTGCTCCTCCTCTTCCTCCTCCTCTTCATCCTGCGGGACACGCCCACTCAGGCCACGCCCACAAACCCCACAAACCACGCCCCCAAACCCCTTAAACCACACCCCCAAATTCCCCAAGCCACGCCCATTTCACCCTTAAGCCACGCCCATTTTGCACCTTAGACCACGCCCCCGAATTCCTCAAGCCACGCCCATTTTCCCACTCAAACCACGCCCCCATTTGCATTAAGCCACGCCCATTTTGCCTCTCCAGCCCCTCCTCTTTTCTCTTTAAGCCCCGCCCATTTAACACCTTAAACTCCGCCCACTTTGCATTAAACCCCGCCCATTTAACCCCTTAAACTCCACCCATTTAACCCCTTAAACCCCGCCCACTTTGCATTAAACCCGCCCACTTTACCCCTTAAACCCCGCCCATTTAACCCCTTAAACCCCGCCCATTTAACCCCTTAAACCCCGCCCATTTAACCCCTTAAACCCCGCCCATTTAACCCCTTAAGCCCCGCCCATTTAACCCCTTAAACCCCGCCCATTTAACCCCTTAAACCCCACCCATTTAACCCCTTAAACCCCGCCCATTTAACCCCTTAAACCCCGCCCACTTTGCCTTTAAACCCCACCCATTTTACCCCTCTGGCCACGCCCATTTAACCCCTTAAACCCCTCCCATTTGACCCCTTAAACCCTACCCACTTTCCCCTTAAGCCCCGCCCATTTAACACCTTAAACCCCACCCACTTCTCCTTAGGCCACGCCCACTTAACTCCCAATCCCTGCCCATTTAACCCCTTAAACCCCGCCCACTTTCCCATTAAACCACGCCCATTTAACCCCTTAAACCCCGCCCATTAACCCCTTAAACCCCACCCACTTCAGCATTTAAGCCCCACCCATTTTTCCTTAAGCCCCGCCTGTTTAACCCCTTAAACCCCTCCCATTTCCCCTTTAAGCCACACCCATTTCACCTTTTAAACCCCGCCCATTTTCCCTTAAGACACGCCCATTTAACCCCTTAAACCCCCCCACTTTGCCATTAAACCCCGCCCATTTAACCCCTTAAACTCCACCTATTTCTCTTTAAGCCCCGCCCATTCAACCCCTTAACCCCACCCACTTTGCCCTTAAGCCACACCCATTTAACCCCTTAAACCCCGCCCATTTAACCCCTTAAACCCCGCCCATTTAACCCCTTCAACCCCGCCCATTAACCCCTTAAACCCCGCCCATTTAACCCCTTAAACCCCGCCCATTTAACCCCTTAAACCCCACCCATTTAACCCCTTAAACCCCACCCATTAACCCCTTAAACCCCACCCCTTTAACCCCTTAAACCCCGCCCCTTTAACCCCTTAAACCCCGCCCATTTAACCCCTTAAGCCCCGCCCATTAACCCCTTAAACCCCACCCACTTTGCCCTTAAGCCACACCCTTTAACCCCGTAAGCCCCGCCTATTAACCCCTTAAACCCCGCCCATTAACCCCTTAAACCCCGCCCATTTAACCCCTTAAGCCCCGCCCCTTTAACCCCTTAAGCCCCGCCCTCACCTGCGCCGCCATGTTGGAAGGGGCGGGCCGGAAGCTCAGGGGATCCTCGGCGCCTGCGGGGATTGATTGACAGCTGTCAATCAAATCAAAAAGGGGGGGGTGGGGGGAGGGGAAGAGGAAGGGGGCGGGGCCAGCACTGACCACGCCCCCCCGAGGCCGCCGCCCTCAGGAGTTTCTCCAGGTGGTATTTGAGGCGCTGCTCCAGGGGGCGGAGCTTCTCCAGCACCTGGAAAAGGGGGCGGGGCTTGTGAAATAATCCATAAAAACGTCAAAATTTAACCCAAAAAAAATCCTGAATTCATCAAAAAAAAATTGATGAGTTTTGTACCGAAATTTCCCAAATTTAACCCAAAAAAATCCCGAATTTAACCCAAAAAAATCCCAAATTTTGTCACAAAAAATTCCAAATTTTGTCCCAAAAAAATCCAAATTTTACCCCAAAAAAATCCTGAATTCACAAAAATAAAATTCATTAATTTTGTACCAAAAAATCCCAAATTTAACCCAAAAAAATCCCAAATTTTACCCAAAAATTCCCAAATTTTACAAAAAAAAAATCCCAAATTTTGCCCCAAAAAAATCCCAAATTTTACCCAAAAATTCCCAAATTTTACCAAAAAAAATCCCAAATTTTGCCCCAAAAAATGCCAAATTTAGCTCAAAAAATCCCAAATTCCCACCAAAAGAAATCCCAAGTTTTGTCCCAAAATACCCAAATTTTGCCCCAAAAAATCCCAAATTTTTCCTCGAAAACCCCTCAAATTTAACCCAAAAAAATCCCAAATTTTACCCAAAAATCCTCAAATTCCACCCAAAAAAATTCCCAGAAAAAAAACCCCAAATTTTGCCCAAAAATTCCCAAAATTTACCCAAAAAAAAATCCCGATTTTGTCCCAAAAACTCCCAAGTTTTGTCCCAAAAAATCCCAAATTTTGGCACGAAAAATTCCAACTTTTGCCCCCAAAATTCCCAAATTTTAGCCAAAAAAATCCCAAATTTTGTCCCAAAATACCCAAGTTTTGCCCCAAAAAAATCTCAAATTTTGCCCCAAAAAATCCCAAGTTTTACCCAAAAAAATCCCAAATTTTGTCCCAAAACACCAAATTTTGCCCAAAAAATCCCAAATTTTGCCCCCAAAAAATCCTAAATTTTGTCCCAAAAAATACCAAATTTTGCCCAAAAAATCCCAAATTCCCACCAAAACAAATCCCAAATTTTGTCCCAAAAATCCCAAATTTTGTCCCAAAAAAATCCCAAATTATGTCCCAAAACTCCCAAAATTTACCCAAAAAAATCCCAAATTTAACCCAAAAAAATTCAAATTCCCACAAAAAAACCCCTCAAATTTTTTCCAGAAGTCCCCAAAATTTTACCCCAAAATCCCCAAATTTCTCCCCAAAAAATCCCAAAATTTCTCCCCAAAACCAGTTCCCGAATTCCCTAAAAAGATCCCAAATTCTGCCCCCCAAAAAAACCCCAAAATCCCCTTTAAATTCCCCAAAAAAATCCCAAAAAAATCCCAAAAATTCCCAAAAAAATCCCAAAAAAATCCCAAAAATTCCCCCAAAAATTCCCAAAAATTCCCCAAAAAATCCCAAAAAAATCCCAAAAATTCCCAAAAAAATCCCAAAAAAATCCCCAAAAAAATCCCCAAAATTCCCAAAAAATCCCCCTAAAAATCCCCCTAAAAATTCCCCTAAAAATTCCCAAAAAATTCCCAAAAAATCCCAAAAATTCCCCAAAAAATTCCCAAAATCCCCCTAAAAATCCCCCTAAAATTCCCAAAAAAATCCCAAAAAAATCCCAAAAAATCCCAAAAATTCCCCCAAAAAAATCCCCAAAAAATTCCAAAAAATCCCAAAAATTCCCCAAAAAATTCCCAAAATCCCCCTAAAAATCCCCAAAAAAATCCCAAAAAAATCCCAAAAATTTCCAAAAAAATCCCAAAAAAATCCCAAAAAATCCCAAAAAAATCCCAAAAAAATCCAAAAAAATCCCAAAAATTCCCCAAAAAAATCCCCAAAAAATCCCAAAAAAACCCCAAAAAAATCCCCAAAAAATCCCAAAAATTCAAAAAAAAATCCAAAAAAAAAAAAAAAAAAAATCCCAAAAATTCCCAAAAAAATCCCAAAAATTCCCAAAAATTCCCCGATTTCTCCCGGATTTTCCCGAATTCCCGTTTTTTCCCCCCAAATCTCACCACTCTGGTCTCCAGCAGCCGCTCCCGGGCTCCCCCCGCGGCCCCCAGGGACCCCCCCCGGGCCTTGGCGCAGACGAGCAGGGCCAGGTCCTGCAGGTAGCCCAGGAGGGACCCCGAGCGCAGCTCCAGGAGAGAAACCCCCTGCGGGAGGAACCCCAAAACAGCCCAAATTCACCCCAAAAATATCCACAAACTGTCCCAGAAATCGCCCAGAAAATATCCCCCCAAAATCCCCAGAAATCGCCCCCAAAAAATCCCCCAAATCCCCAAAAAAATCCCAAAATTTGACCCCAAAATCCCCAGAAATCACCCCAAAAGAATCCCCAAATTTGACCCCAAAATCCTGAAAAATCGCCCTAAAATAATCCCCAAATTTGACCCCAAAATCCCCAGAAATCGCCCAAAAAAAATCCCAAAATTTGACCCCAAAATCCCCAGAAATCGCCCAAAAAAAATCCCAAAATTTGACCCCAAAATCCCCAGAAATCGCCCAAAAAAAATCCCAAAATTTGACCCCAAAATCCCCAGAAATCGCCCCAAAAAAATCCCACAAAATCCCCCCAAAAAATCACCAAAATCCCCAGAAATCGCCCCAAAAAAATCCCAAAATTTGATCCCAAAATCCCCAGAAATCGCCCCAGAAATGGCTCCAAAAAAATCCCCAAAATACCCAGAAATCGCCCCAAAAAAATCCCAAAAAATGGATCCCCAAATCCCCAGAAATTGCCCCAAAAAAATCCCCAAAATCCTCCAATTTCAACCCAAAATTCCCCCCCAAAAATCCCCCAAAATCGACAGAAATCGCCCCAAAAAATCCCCAAAATTTGACCCCAAAATCCCCAGAAATCGCCCTGAAAAAATCCCAAAATTTGACCCCAGAATCCCCAAAAATCGTCCCAAAAATGTCCCAAAATTTGACCCCAAAATCCCCAGAAATCGCCCCAAGAAAATCCCCGAATTTGACCCCAAAAAAGTCCCCAAAATCCCCTCAGGATCCCCAAAATTCCCCTCAGGGATCCCAAAATTCCCTCAGGAATCCCAAAATTCCCTTAAATCCCCTCAGGATCCCCAAATTCCCCTCAGGAACCCCGAAATTTCCTCCAAAATCCCCCAAATTCCCTCAGGAATCCCAAAATTCCCTCAGGATCCCCAAAAATCCCCTTAAAATTCCCTTAAATTCCCTCAGGAATCCCAAAATTCCCTCAGGGATCCCAAAATTCCCTTCAGAGACCCCAAATTCCCCTCAGGGATCCCAAATTCCCCTCAGGGATCCCAAAATTCCCTCAGGATCCCCAAAAATTTCCTTAAAATTCCCTTAAATTCCCTCAGGGATCCCAAATTTCCTTCAGGGATCCCAAATTCCCCTCAGGGATCCCAAAATTCCCTCAGGGATCCCAAAATTCCCCTCAGGGATCCCAAATTCCCCTTAAAATTCCCTCAAATCCCCTCATGGATCCCAAAATTCCCTCAGGATCCCAAAAATCCCCTTCGAATTCCCTTAAATTCTCTCAGGGATCCCAAATTCCCCTCAGGGATCCCAAATTCCCCTCAGGGATCCCAAAATTCCCTCAGGATCCCCAAAAATCCCCTTAAAATTCCCTTAAATTCTCTCAGGGATCCCAAAATTCCCTTCAGAGACCCCAAATTCCCCTTAAAATTCCCTTAAATTCCCTCATGGATCCCAAAATTCCCTCAGGATCCCAAAATTCCCTCAGAATCCCCAAAAATTTCCTTAAAATTCCCTTAAATCCCCTCAGGGATCCCAAAATTCCCTCAGGATCCCCAAAAATCCCCTTAAAATTCCCTTAAATTCCCTCAGGGATCCCAAAATTCCCTCAGGATCCCAAAATTCCCTCAGGATTCCCAAATTCCCCTTAAAATTCCCTTAAATTCCCTCAGGGATCCCGAAATTCCCTCAGGGACCTCAAATTCCCTCAGGATCCCCAAAAATCCCCTCATGGATCCCAGAATTCCCTCAGAATCCCCAAAAATTTCCTTAAAATTCCCTTAAATTCCCTCAGGGATCCCAAAATTCCCCTCAGGGATCCCAAAATTCCCTCAGGGATCCCAAAATTCCCTCAGGGATCCCAAAATTCCCTCAGGGACCCCAAAATTCCGTCAGGAACCCAAAATTCCCAAAAAAATCCCCAAAATCCTCTCAAAATTCCCTCAGGATTCCCAAATTCCCCTCAGAGACCCAAAATTCCCTCAGGGATCCCAAAATTCCCTCAGGGATCCCAAAATTCCCTCAGGATCCCCAAAAATCCCCTTAAATTCCCTCAGGATCCCAAAATTCCCTTCAGAGACCCAAAATTCCCTCAGGGATCCCAAAATTCCCTCAGGATCCCAAAATTCCCTCAGGGTCCCAAAATTCCCCTCAGGGATCCCAAATTCCCCTTAAAATTCCCTCAAATCCCCTCAGGGATCCCAAATTCCCCTCAGGGATCCCCAAAAATCCCTTTAAAATTCCCTTAAATTCCCTCAGGGATCCCAAAATTCCCTCAGGATCCCCAAAAATCCCTTTAAAATTCCCTTAAATTCCCTCAGGGATCCCAAAATCCCCTCAGGGATCCCAAATTCCCCTTAAAATTCCCTCAAATCCCCTCAGGGATCCCAAATTCCCCTCAGGGATCCCAAAATTCCCCTCAGGATCCCCAAAAATCCCCTTAAAATTCCCATAAATTCCCTCAGGGATCCCAAAATTCCCTCAGGATTTCCAAATTCCCTCAGGATCCCAAAATTCCCCTTAAAATTCCCTCAAATTCCCTCAGGGATCCCAAAATTCCCTTCAGAGACCCCAAAATTCCCTCAGGGACCCCAAAAATCCCCTTAAATCCCCTCAGGGATCCCAAAATTTCCTTCAGGGACCCCAAAATTCCCTCAGGATCCCAAAATTCCCTCAGGGACCCCAAAATTCCCCTCAGAGACCCCAAATTCCCCTCAGGGATCCCAAAATTCCCTCAGGGATCCCAAAATTCCTCCCGAAATCCCTCAAATTCCCCTCAGGATTTTCCCAAATTCCCGCCCCTCCGGTACCTCCTTGGTGTCGAGTTGTCCTCCCCTCACTCTCCGCAGCATTTCCCGCCCGTGCGCCGCCACTTCCGCCACCTGCAGAGACCCCGGAGCGTCATTTTGGGGCAATTTCGTCCAATTTTGGGGTTTTTTGTTGGGATTTTGGGGTCTCACCTGAGCCCGCAGCGCCTCCAGCAACGCGACCGCCTCAGCCGCCGCCATGTTGGAAATGAGCGTGAGGGGAGGACGCGGCAGCCAATCGGAGCGAGGCATGCGAAGCCTCGACCAATCAGAACGCGAGAAGCGCGCACATAGTCCCACCCACAGCCCGGGGAAAATGATTGACAAGCTCAAGAGCCAATCAACGCGCGGAACCGCTGAACGATGACCAATGGGATTACAGAAAGGCGGGAAACAGCGCGTCCCGCCCTATCAGGAGGATCAGCCAATAGCAACGCGCGACGCGATGATTGACAGGCGCGGCAGCCAATGAGAAGCCAGAATTTACCCCGAAGCGGCTCCACCGCTTTAAAGCGTTCGGGACCGCGAAAATTCCATTTTTTTTTCACCAAAATTTCGTTTTTTCCACCCAAAGATTTCCCTTTTCACCCCCCAAACCCAATCAGGACCCTCTAAATTATCACCAGGACCCCAAAAATTCAATTTATTTCTCTCAATTAATTTAAAATTCCAAATTTTTCCTCAATTTTTCCCCCCAAAATTCTCTTTTTTTCCCCAAAATTCCCATTTTTACCCACAAAAAAAATCCTCATTTTTTCCCCCAAAATCCCCAATTTTTCCCGCCAAAAAAATCCCATTTTTTGTCCTAAAAAATCCCTTTTTTCCCCCCTAAAACTTCTAATTTTTCCCTCCAAAAAAATCCTCATTTTTTCTCCCCAAAACCCTCGATTTTTCCCCCAATTTTCCTGCCAAAAATCTGCAAAAAAATCCCATTTTTTATCCTAAAAAATCCGCATTTTTTTTACCCCAAATTCCCAATTTTCCCCCGATTTTTTCGCGCCAAAAAATCCCCAAAAAATCCCATTTTTCCCCTAAAAAATCCTCATTTTTTCCCCAAAATCCCCAATTTTCCCTTTAAAAAATCCTCATTTTTTCACCCCAAAATCCCCCCCAAAATCCCCATTTTTTCCCCATTTTTCCCCTTAAAAAATCCTCATTTTTCCCCCCAAAATCCCCAATTTTTCCCCCTAAAAATCCTCATTTTGCACTCCAAAATCCCCAATTTTTCCCCAATTTTTCCCCTTAAAAAAATCCTCATTTTTTCCCCTAAAAACCCCAATTTTTCCCCAATTTTTCCCCTTAAAAAATCCTCATTTTTTCACCCCAAAATCCCCAATTTTTCCCTTAAAAAATCCTCATTTTTTTCCCCAAAATCCCCCAAAAAACCCCCAATTTCCCCTTAAAAAAATCCTCATTTTTTCCCCAAAAATCCCCAATTTTTCCCCTTAAAAATCCTCATTTTTCCCCCAAAATCCCCCCAAAAAATCCCCAATTTTTCCCACAAAAAATCCTCATTTTTTCCCCAAAAATCCCCAATTTTTCCCCAATTTTTCCCCTTAAAAAAATCCTCATTTTTCCCCAAAATCCCCCAAAAAATCCCCAATTTTTCCCTTAAAAAATCCTCATTTTTCCCCAAAATCCCCCAAAAAATCCCCAATTTTCCCCCATTTTTCCCGCCAAAAAAATCCCCATTTTTCCCCCAAAATCCCCAATTTTTCCCCTTAAAAAAATCCTCATTTTTTCCCCAAAATCCCCAATTTTCCCCCATTTTTCCCCTTTAAAAAATCCTCATTTTTTCCCAAAAATCCCCCCAAAAATCCCCAATTTTTCCCCACTTTTTCCCCTTAAAAAATCCTCATTTTTCCCCCAAAATCCCCAATTTTTCCCCTTAAAAAAAATCCTCATTTTTCCCCCAAAAAATCCCCATTTTTCCCCCCAAAAAAATCTCCATTTTTTCCCCTAAATCCCCCAATTTTTCCCCCAAAAAATCCCTCATTTTTCCCCCCAAAATCCCCAATTTTTCCCCAATTTTTCCCCCAAAAAATCCCCATTTTTCCCCCAAAATCCCCAATTTTTCCCGCCAAAAAAAATCTCATTTTTCTCCCAAAATCCCCAATTTTTCCCCAATTTTTCCCGCCAAAAAATCCCTCATTTTTTCCCCAAAAATCCCCCAAAAAATCCCCAATTTTCCCCTTAAAAAATCCTCATTTTTCCCCCAAAATCCCCAATTTTTCCCCCCAAAAATCCTCATTTTTTCCCCAAAATCTCCAATTTTTCCCCTTAAAAAATCTTAATTTTTTTCCCCAAAAATCCCCAATTTTTCCCCAATTTTTCCCCTTAAAAAATCCTCATTTTCCCACAAAAATCCCCAATTTTTCCCCAATTTTTCCCCCAAAAAATCCCCCAAAAAATTCGCATTTACCCCCAAAAAATGTTAATTTTTTTTACCCAAAATCCCCAATTTTTCCCACAAAAAAATCCCATTTCCCCCCCTAAAAATCCTCATATTTTTCCCAAAAACTCCCAATTTTTCCCCAAATTTTTCCCTTCAAAAAAATCCCAAAAAATTCCCAATTTCCCCCTAAAAAATGTTCTTTTTTTTCCCCAAAATCCCCAATTTTTCCACCCAAAAAATTCCCATTTTCCTCCCAAAATCCCCAATTTTTCCACCCCAAAAATCCTAATTTTTTCCCCCAAAATCCCCAATTTTCCCCCAAATTTTTCCCACCAAAAAATCTGGAAAAATCCTCATTTTCCCCACTTAAAATTCCTCACTTTTTTCCCTAAAATTCCCGATTTTCCCCCAACTTTTTTCCCACCAAAAAATCCCATTTTTTGTCCTAAAAAATTTGCATTTTTCCCCCCAAAATCCCGAATTTTTCCCCCCCAAAAAATCCTCATTTTTCCCCAAAAATCCTCATTTTTCCCCAAAATCCCCAATTTTTCCCGCCAAAAAATTCGCATTTTCTCCCTAAAATCTTTACATTTTTTACCCAAAATCCCCAATTTTTCCATCCCAAAAATCCTCATTTTTTCCCCATTTTTCCCCTTAAAAAAATCCTCATTTTTCTCCCAAAATCCACAATTTTGCCACCCAAAAAATTCCCATTTTCCCTCTAAAAAATCCTCATTTTTCACCCCAAAATCTCCAATTTTCCCCCAATTTTTCCCCCCCCAAAATCCTCATTTTTTCCCCAAAAATCCCCAATTTTTCCCGCCAAAAAAAAATCTCATTTTTCACCCCAAAACCCCCAATTTTTACCCAATTTTTCCCCTTAAAAAAATCCTAATTTTTTCCCCCAAAAATCCCCAATTTTTCCCCTTAAAAAATTCTCATTTTTCCCCCCAAAATCCCCAATTTTTACCTCCAAAAAAATCCTCATTTTTCCCCCCCAAATCCCCATTTTTTCCCTTAAAAAATCCTCATTTTTCCCCCAAAATCCCCAATTTTTCCCCTTAAAAAAATCTCCATTTTTTTCCCCAAAATCCCCCAAAAAATCCTCATTTTTCCCCCATTTTTCCCCTTAAAAAAATCTTCATTTTTTCCCCCCAAAATCCCCAATTTTTCCCCCTAAAAATCCTCATTTTTTCACCCCAAAATCCCCAATTTTTCCCCCATTTTTCCCCTTAAAAAAATCCTCATTTTTTCCCCCAAAATCACCAAAAAAATCCCCAATTTTTCCCCCAAAAAATCCTCATTTTTTCCCCCAAAAAATCCCCAATTTTCCCTTTAAAAAATCCTCATTTTTCTCCCAAAAAATCCCCATTTTTCCCCCGAAAAAAATCTCCATTTTTCCCCCAAAAATCCCCAATTTTTCCCCTTAAAATATCCTCATTTTTCCCCAAAATCCCCCCAAAAAATCCCCAATTTTTCCCCCAAAAAATCCTCATTTTTTCCCAAAAATCCTCAATTTTTCCCCCCAAAAATCCTTTTTTCCCCAAAAAATCCCCATTTTTCCCCCCCAAAAAAATCTCCATTTTTTCCCCTAAAACCCCCAATTTTTCCCCCAAAAAATCCCTCATTTTTCCCCCCAAAATCCCCAATTTTTCCCCAATTTTTCCCCTTAAAAAATCCCCATTTTTCCCCCAAAATCCCCAATTTTTCCCGCCAAAAAAAATCTCATTTTTCACCCCAAAATCCCCAATTTTTCCCCTTAAAAAATCCTCATTTTTCCCCCAAAATCCCCAATTTTTCCCCTTAAAAAATCCTCATTTTTTCCCCCAAAATCCCCAATTTTTCCTTTAAAAAATCCTCATTTTTTCACCCCAAAATCCCCAATTTTTCCCCATTTTTTCCCTTAAAAAATCCTCATTTTTTCCCCCAAAATTCACAATTTTTCCCGCCAAAAAATCCTCATTTTTTCACCCCAAAACTCCCAATTTTCCCCCTAAAAATCCTCATTTTTTCCCACAAAAATCCTCATTTTTCCCCAAAAATCCCCAATTTTTCCCCAATTTTTCCCCTTAAAAAATCCTCATTTTTTCCCCAATTTTGCCCCCAAAAAATCCTCATTTTTCACCCAAAAAATCCCCAATTTTTCCCCATTTTTCCCCTTAAAAAATCCTCATTTTTCCCCCAAAATCTCTAATTTTTCCCGCCAAAAAAAAATCTCATTTTTTTCCCCAAAATCCCCAATTTTTCCCCTTAAAAAAAATCCTCATTTTTTCCCAAAAACCCCCAATTTTTCCCCCAAAAAATCCCTCATTTTTTCCCAAAAATCCCCCCAAAAATCCCCAATTTTTCCCCAATTTTTCCCCTTAAAAAATCCTCATTTTTTCCCCAAAACTCCCAATTTTTCCCCCTAAAAATTCTCATTTTTTCCCCCAAAAAATCCCCAATTTTTCCCCTTAAAAAATCCTCATTTTTCCCCCCAAAAATCCCCAATTTTTCCCCAATTTTTCCCCTTAAAAAATCCTCATTTTTTCCCCCAAAATCCCCCAAAAAATCCCCAATTTTCCCTTTTAAAAATCCTCATTTATTCCCCCAAAAATCCCCATTTTTCCCCCCAAAAAAATCTCATTTTTCACCCCAAAATCCCCAATTTTTCCCACAAAAAATCCTCATTTTTCACCCCAAAATCCCCCAAAATATCTCCAATTTTCCCTTTAAAGAATCCTCATTTTTTCCCCAAAATCCCCAATTTTTCCCCAATTTTTCCCCCAAAAAATCCCCCAAAAAATTTGCATTTACCCCCAAAAAAATGTTAATTTTTTTTACCCAAAATCCCCAATTTTTCCACCCAAAAAATTCTCATTTTTCCCCCAAAAATCCCCCAAAAAATCCCAAATTTTTCCCCAATTTCCCCTTTTAAAAATCCTCATTTTTTCCCAAAAATCCCCAATTTTCCCTTTAAAAAATCCTCATTTTTCCCCCAAAAAATCCCCAATTTTTCCCCAATTTTCCCCTTAAAAAATCCTCATTTTTTCGCCAAAACTCCCAATTTTTCCCCCAAAAAATCCTCATTTTTCCCCCAAAAATCCCCAATTTTTCCCCTTAAAAAAATCTTCATTTTTTTCCCCCAAAATCCCCAATTTTTCCCCCTAAAAATCCTCATTTTGCACTCCAAAATCCCCAATTTTTCCCCAATTTTTCCCCTTAAAAAATCCTCATTTTTCCCCAAAATCCCCCCAAAAAATCCCCAATTTTTCCCCCCAAAAATCCTCATTTTTCCCCCAAAATCCCCCAAAAAAATCCCCAATTTTCCCTTTTAAAAATCCTCATTTTTCACCCCAAAATCCCCAATTTTTCCCCTTAAAAAATCCTAATTTTTTCTCCCATAATCCCCAATTTTCCCTTTAAAAAATCCTCATTTTTTCACCCCAAAATCCCCCCAAAAATCCCCAATTTTTCCCCCAAAATATCCCCAATTTTTCCACCCCAAAATCCTCATTTTTTCCCCCATTTTTTCCCCCAAAAAAAATCTCATTTTTCCCCAAAATCCCCAAATTTTCCCCCCAAAAAAACACAAATTTTTTTCCCATTTTCCTCTTTTTTTCCCCCATTTTTTATTCCCGATTTTTCCAGCACCTTCCGGAACCTTCCTCCCCTCCCCCTCCCCTCCCTTCAACGCCGGCCCCGCCCGGGCGGGCTCCGACTCCGGCTCCGCCTCTTCCGGGACCCCCCCGGCCCCGCCCTCTGCGAGGCCCCGCCCCCACCGGAAGCGCGCGAGTGGGCGGGGCCGGAAGTGGAGGAAGCCCCGCCCCCTCCGGCCACGCCCCCGCCGGAAGCTCCGCCCATCTGGCGCTGCCGGAGCTCCTCCTCTTCCTGTTCCTTCCGGCGCCGCTCCCGTTCCCGCGCCCGCGCCGCGCGCTCCGCCTGCTTCTGCAGCAGCTAAACATGCAAATTTATGCAAATTAGGGGGCGTTTCGTATGCAAATTAACAACATTTAGGGTTAAGGAATTTATTGGGGGGAAAAAATTGGGGTTTTTTTTGGTTAAAAATTCACTTTTTTAGAAAAAATTCTCATTTTTCGTAGGAGATTAAGGCACTGCTTATGCAAATTCATGCAAATTAGGAATGGTTTCATATGCAAATTAGCGAAATTTGGGGTTAAAGGATTTTTTGGGGAAAAAAATTGGGGTTTTTGGTTAAAAATTCACATTTTTGGAGTCATTTTTAATGAAAATTACCAAAATTTTGAAGGAAAATGTACCCGGTTATGCAAATTTATGCAAATTAGAAACAGTTTCATATGGAAATGAACAAAATTTAGGGGTTTTGGGGAAAAATTTGGAGTTTTTTGGTTAAAAATTCACATTTTTTGAGTCATTTTTAATGAAAGTTACCAAAATGTTGAAGAAAAATGTACCTGGTTATGCAAATTTATGCAAATTAGGTGTCATTTCATAAGCAAATGAACTAAATTTAGGGGTTTTGGGAAAAATTTGGGGTTTTTTGGTTAAAAATTGACGTTTTTTGAAAGATTTTCAATGAAAATTACCAAAATTTTGAAGGAAAATGTACCTGGTCATGCAAATTTATGCAAATTAGGTGTCATTTCATATGCAAATGAACAAAATTTAGGGGTTTTTTGGGGAAAATTTTGAGGTTTTTTGGATAAAAATTCACATTTTTGGAGTCATTTTTAATGAAAATTACCAAAATGCTGAAGAAAAAGGTACCTAGTTATGCAAATTTATGCAAATTAAGGATGGTTTAATATGCAAATTAGCGAAATCTAAAAGTAAGGATTTTTTTGGGGAAAAAAATTGGGGTGTTTTTGGTAAAAAATTCACTTTTTAATAAAAATTTTGGGTTTTGGGTAGAAAATTCTGCAGCTGGTCATGCAAATTTATGCAAATTAAAAATAAATCAGATCCCAAATTAAGGAAACTTAGGGTTAATGAGGTTTTTTTTGGGAAAAATTTGGAGGTTTTTGGTTAAAAATTCACATTTTTTGAGTATTTTTTAATGAAAATCAAAAATTTTTTAGAGAACATCTTAAGTAATTATGCAAATTTATGCAAAATAGGGGTAATTTCATATGCAAATGAGTGAAATTTGGGGTTAAGGTATTTGTTGGGGGAAAAAATTGGGGTTTTTTTGGTTAAAAATTCACTTTTTTGGAAAAAATTCTCATTTTTGGTAGGAAATTCAGCACCTGGTTATGCAAATCACAACTAAATTAACGATTTCACCCAAAATTCCCAATTTTCCCCCCAAAATTCCCAAATTTCACCCAGAATTCCGAACTTTTCCCCCAAAATTCCCAAATTTCCCCCAAAAAATCCCAAATTTCCCCCAAAATCCCCAAATTTCACTCAAGAATTCCCAATTTTTTCCCAAAATCCCCAAATTTCACACAAAATTCCCAAATTTTCTCCCAAAATTTTCCCAAAATCCCCAAATTTCCCCCAAATTCCCCCCAAAAACCCCAAAAAATCCAAATTTTCACCCAAAATCCCCAAATTTCACTCAAGAATTCCCAATTTTTTCCCAAAATCCCCAAATTTCACACAAAATTCCCAAATTTTCTCCCAAAATTTTCCCAAAATCCCCAAATTTCCCCCAAATTCCCCCCAAAAACCCCAAAAAATCCAAATTTTCACCCAAAATCCCCAAATTTCACTCGAAAATTCCCAATTTTTCCCAAAAAATTCTCAAATTTTCCCCAATCCCAAATTTTTCCAAAATTCCCAAATTTTTCCCCAAAATCCCAAAAATTTCCCCAAAATTCCCAAATTTCACTCAAAAATCCCCAATTTTTTCCCAAAATCCCCAAATTTCACACAAAATCCCCTCAAAATTCCCAAATTTTCCCCCAAAATTCCCAAATTTTCCCCAATCCCAAATTTTTCCAGAAGTCCCAAATTTTCCCCCAAAATCCCAAAAATTTCCCAAAAATTCCCAAACTCCAACACAAAATTCCCAACTTTTTTCCCAAAATTCCCAAATTTTCCCCCAGAATTCCCAAATTTTTCCCCAAAAATTCCCAAATTTCCCCCAAAATCCCCAAATTTCGCCCAAATTTCCCCCAAAAACCCCAAAATCCCCGGAAAAAATCCAAATTTCCACCCAAAAACCCCAAATTTTCACCTTTTAACCCCAAATTTTTTTCCCCTTCTCCCCTCCCCCTTTTTCTAATACATGCAAATATATGCAAATGTATGCAAATGAGCACCTGGGAGTCGGTCAGCGGCAGCCAATAGATGCACGGCGCCGCTTTGGTTTTCCGGAACAAATCGTCCAAGAGTTTGGCCGGGGGCTCTTCCGGAGGCTTCTCTGAGAGGGGGCGGGGCCAGGGGTGAAGGCCACGCCCCCCTCGTGACGTCACGGGACACGCCCACCCCGCTTTGAATCCGTTTGGCCACGCCCACTTTGGTTAGGTGCCCATATATGGGCATTTAACCCCTCCCACCCCCAAGCCCCGCCCCTTTTATGCCCATATATGGACATTAAGCCCCGCCCACCCCATTTGAGCCCCACCCACTCCCCTTTAAGCTCCTCCCACTTTCTCCAATGCCCATATATGGTCATTAAAGCCCCTCCTGCCCCAAGCCCCGCCCCTTCTATGCCCATATATGGTCATTAAGCCCCTCCTACTTTCCAAATATGGTAATTAAGCCCCTCCCACTGCCCTCTAAGCCCCTCCCACTCTCCCAATGCCCATATATGGTCATTAACCCCTCCCAACCCAAGCCCCACCCCCTCTATGCCCATATAGGGTCATTAACCCCTCCCACCCCAAGCCCCGCCCCTTCTATGCCCATATATGGACATTAAGCCCCTCACAGTTTCCTTTAAGCCCCTCCCACTTTCCAAATATGGTCATTAAGCCCCTCCCATCCCCAAGCCCCGCCCCTTTTATGCCCATAGATGGTCATTAAGCCCCTCCCACTTTCCCCAATGCCCATATATGGTAATTTAACCCCTCCCACCCCAAGCCACGCCCCTTTTATGTCCATATATGGTCATTAAGCCCCGCCCATCCCATTTGAGCCCCGCCCACTAATCTTTAAGCTCCTCCCACTTTCCTTAATGCCCATATATGGTCATTAAGCCCCTCCCACTTTCCCCAATGCCCATATATGGACATTAAGCTCCTCCCACCTTAAGCCCCGCCCCTTTTATGCCCATATATGGTCATTAAGCCCCTCCCACTCCCCCAATGCCCATATATGGTCGTTTAATACCTAAGCCCCGCCCCCTTTTATGCCCATATATGGTAATTAAGCCCCTCCCACTGCCTTTTAAGCCCCTCCCACTCTCCCAATGCCCATATACGGTCACTAAACTCCACCCAGTTCCCTTTAAGCCCCTCCCACTTTCTCTTAAGCCCCTCCCACTCCCCCAATGCCCATATATGGTCATTTAACCCCTCCCACCCCAAGCCCCGCCCCTTCTATGCCCATATATGGACATTAAGCCCCTCACAGTTTCCTTTAAGCCCCTCCCACTTTCCAAATATGGTCATTAAGCCCCTCCCATCCCCAAGCCCCGCCCCTTTTATGCCCATAGATGGTCATTAAGCCCCTCCCACTTTCCCCAATGCCCATATATGGTAATTTAACCCCTCCCACCCCTAAGCCCCGCCCCTTTCATACCCATATATGGTAATTAAACCCCTCCCACCCCCAAGCCCCGCCCCTTTTATGCCCATATATGGTCATTAAACCCCTCCCACTGTTCATAAACCCCTCCCACCTCCCTCTAAGCCCCTCCCACTCTCCCAATGCCCATATATGGTCATTAACCCCTCCCACTCCTAAGTCCCGCCCTGTTTTATGGCCATATATGGTAATTAAGCCCCTCCCACTCCCCCAATGCCCATATATGAACATTAAGCCCCTCCCACCCCAAGCCCCGCCCCTTTCATGCTCATATATGGACATTAAGCCCCTCCCACTTTCCAAATATGGACATTAAGCCCCTCCCACTCTCCCAATGCCCATATATGGTCATTTAACCCCTCCCATCCCAAGCCCCGCCCCTTTTATGCCCATATATGGTCATTAAACCCCTCCCACTCTCCCAATGCCCAAATATGGTCATTAAGCCCCTCCCACCCCCAAGCCCCGCCCCTTTTACGCCCATATATGGTCATTAAGCCCCTCCCAGTTCCCTTTAAGCCCCTCCCACTTTCCATATATGGACATTAAGCCCCTCCCACTCTCCCAATGCCATCTATGGTCATTAAGCCCCTCCCAGCCCTAAGCCCCGCCCCTTTTATGCCCATATATGGTCACTAAGCCCCTCCCACTTTCCTAATGCCCATATATGGTCATTAAGCCCCTCCTACCCCAAGCCCCGCCCCTTTATGCCCATATATGGTCATTAAGCCCTCCCATCCCAAGCCCCGCCCCTTTTACACTCACATATGGACATTAAGCCCCTCCCACCCCCAAGCCCCGCCCCTTTCATGCCCATATATGGTCATTTAACTCCTCCCACCCCTAAGCCCCGCCCCTTTCATGCCCATCTATGGTCATTAAGCCCCTCCCATCTCTAAGCCCCGCCCCTTTCATGCCCATATATGGTCATCAAGCCCCGCCCACCCCCAAGCCCCGCCCCTTTCCCCCCCACCAGGCCTCACCTTTCCTCTCGGGCCGCGCCTCCCGCTGGCCCCGCCCCTTCTCCTTGTCCCCGCCCCCTTGGATCCTGCCTCGGTTTCCCCGGGCGTCGCGGGGGGCGTGTCCCGGGGCGGCCCCGCCCCCCGCCGGAAGTGGGCGTGTCCCGGAAGGGGCGGGGCTCTTGCCCCGGTCCCACTCGCGCTGCTCGCGGGCGCGCTCCCGCCGCGAACGCTCGCGCTCCCGCTCCGCCCACTGCCAGGGCTCCGCCCCCCGGGGGGCGTGGCCGGGGGAGGACACGCCCCCCAGCGAGGAGGAGGAGGAGCCGGGGGGAGGGGCCACGGGGAAAGGGGGGGAGGGGCGGGGGGTGAGAGGGGAGGGGGAGGAGCCGGGGGGAGGGGCCAGGAGGCCGCGGTGGAAATCCAGCTGGGGGAGGGGCCAAAAGAAAGGGGGCGGAGCCAGGGGAAAGGGGCGGGGCCAAGGGATAAATGGGTAAAAGGGGCGGGGTCAAGGAAAAAGGGGCGGGTCCAAAGGAGAAATGGGCAAAAAGGGGCGGGGCCAAGGGAGAAATGGGTTAAAAGGGGCGGGGCCAAAGTAAAAAGGGGCGGGACCAAAGTAAAAAGGGGCGGGGTCAAGAGGAAGGGGCGGGGTCAAGGGGAAAAGGGGCGGGGCCAAGGGAAAAGGGGCGGGGCCAAAGGAGAAATTGGTTAAAAGGGGCGGGGCCAAAGGGAAAGGAGCGGGGCCAAGGGAAGGGGGCGGGGCCAAGGGAGAAATGGGTTAAAAGGGGCGGGGCCAAGGGGGAAATGGGTTAAAAGGGGCGGGGCCAAGGGGGAAATGGGTTAATATGGGCGGGGCCAAGGGGGAAAGGGGCGGGGCCAAGGGAGAAATGGGGAAAAGGGGCGGGGCCAAAAGGGAAGGGGCGGGGTCAAGGGAAAAGGGGTGGGGCCAAGGGATAAATGGGCAAAAAGGGGCGGGGCCAAAAGGAAAAGGGGCGGGGCCAAGGGAGAAATGGGTTAAAAGGGGTGGGGCCAAGGGAAAGGGGCGGGGCCAAGGGAGAAAAGGGTTAAGAGGGGCGTGGCCAAGAAGAAAGGGGCGGGGCCAAGGGAGGAAAGGGGCAAAAGGGGCGGGGCCAACAGGAAAAGAGGCGTGACCAACGGGGAAAGGGGGCGTGGCCAATGGGAAAAGCGGGCGGGGCCAACAGGAAAAGGGGCGTGGCCAAGGAAGGGGAAGGGTCAAAATGGAAGGGATGAAAGGGGGAGGGGCCAATGGAAAGAGGGTGGGGGAAGGGGAAAGAGGGCGTGGCCAACAGGAAAAGGGGCGGGGCCAAGGAAAGGGGCGGGGCCAATGAGAAAAGAGGAGCAGAAAAGGGGAGGAGCCAAAAGGGGGAGGGGCAATAGAAAAGGGGGAGGGGCCAAGGGAAAAGGGGAGGGGCCAGAAAGGGGAGGGGTTAAAGGGGGGAGGGGAAAATGAGAGAAGGGGGAGGGGCGAAGGAAAAAAGGGAGGAGTTTGTGTTGGGAATTTGGCGGGAAAAATTCCGGGAGTTTCCCGGGAAAATTCCCGGAAATTCCCAAGAAAAAATTTCCCAAAATTCCCAGGAAAAATTCCCAAAGTTTTGCCCAAGCGCTCCCAAGAATTCTGGAAATTTCCCGTCAGGAATTCCCCAAAAAAAATCCCAAAATTCCCTGAAAAATCCCCAAATTCCAAGAAAATCGCCCCAAAATCCGCCCCCAAAAATTCTTCGAAAATCCACCAAAAAAACCTCTCAAAAATCCTTTAAAAATGCCCTAAAATTCCCAAATTCCCACAAAATTCCCAAGTTCCCACAAAATCCACAGAATTCCCAGAAAATTCCCCAAAATGTCCTCAGAAACCCTTCAAAAACTCAGCAAAAATCTGCAAAAAAAACCCAAAAAAGATCCTTAAAAAAATGCCAAAAAATTTCCCAAAATTCCAAAAAATACCAGAATATTCCTAAAAAAAATCCCCAAAGAATCTCAAAAAAATCCCAAAAAATCCCCCAAAAAACCCCAAAATATTTCTAAAAAAAAATGCCAAAAACTCCCAAAAAAATCCTCAAAAAATTCCCAAGAAGTTTTAAAAAAAATCCCAAAAAATCCCCAAAAAATTCCCAAAAATTCCCCAAAAATTCCCCAAAAAGTATCTAAGAAATCCAATAAAATCCCCAAAAAATCCAAAAAAATCCCCAAAAAATCCCCAAAAAAATCCCAAAAAATCCCCAAAAAATCCCCAAAAAATCCCCCAAAATCCAAAAAAAATCCCCAAAAAATCCCCAAAAAATCCCAATAAAATCCCAAAAAATCCCGAAAAAATCCCAAAACAATTCCCAAAAATTTCCAAAAAAACCCCAAAAATTCCCCAAAAATCCCCCAAAAAATCCCAAAAAAACCTCGAAAAAATCCCAAAAAAATCCCCAAAAATTCCCTAAAAATTCCTAAAAAAATCCCAAAAAAATCCCAAAAAATCCCCGAATTTTCCAGAAATTCCCAGAAAATCCCCGAAGTTTCCGGAAGGTTCTGCCTCACCTCCTCCTGCTGGGCGAAGTCGGCCACGAAAAAATCCCAGAAAGTCCCCAAAAAAATCCCCCAAAAATCCAAAAAAATCCCCCAAAAATTTCCCAAAAAATCCCCAAAAAATTCCCAAAAAAATCCCAAAAAAATCCCCAAAAAATCCCAAAAAAATCCCCAAAAAATCCCAAAAAAATCTCAAAAAATCCCAAAAAATCCCAGAATTTTCCAGAAATCCCCAGAAATTCCCCGAAGTTTCCGGAAGGTTCTGCCTCACCTCCTCCTGCTGGGCGAAGTCGGCCGCGAAAAAATCCCAAAAAAACCCCAAAAAATCCCCAAAAAATCCCCAAAAAATCCCCAAAAAATCCCCAAAAAATCCCCCAAAAAATCCCAAAAAATTCCCAAAAAAATCCCAAAAAATCCCAAAAAATCCAAAAAAATCCCCAAAAAATCCCAAAAAATTCATAAAAAATCCCAAAAAAATCCCAAAAAATTCACAAAAAATCCCAAAAAAATCCCAAAAAAATCCCAAAAAATTCACAAAAAATCCCAAAAAAATCCCAAGAAAATCCCAAAAAATCACAAAAAAATCCCAAAAAATCCCAAAAAAATCCCAAAAAATCCCGAAAAAATCCCCAAAAAATCCCAAAAAATACCAAAAAAATCCCGAAAATATCCAAAAAATCACCAAAAAATTCCTAAAAATTCCCAAAAAAAATCCCTAAAAAATCCCAAAAAATCCCCAAAAAAAACCACCAAAAAATTCCAAAAAATCCTAAAAAACCCCTAAAAAATCCCAAAAAAATCCCCAAAAAATTCCCATAAAATCCCAAAAAATCCCCAAAAAAATCCCCAAAAAATTCCCAAAAAAATCCGAAGAAAATCCCAAAAAATCCCCAAAAAATTCCCAGAATTTTCCAGAAATCCCCAGAAATTTCCCGAAGTTTCTGGAAGGTTCTGCCTCACCTCCTCCTGCTGGGCGAAGTCGGCCGCGAGCACCTTGGGGTTGGACTGGGGCCACTTGACGCCGTGCAGGGCCTCGCGCGTGGCCACCGCCTCCTCCACCGAGCAGTACTGGGGGGAAAATGGGGAAATTCCGGAACGTTCCGGGGATTCCCGGAATTCCAGGGGGTCCCCAAGGTGGGGGGAGGAGAAAACCCCGCGAAAATCCCGAGAAATTTGGGGTTTTTAAGGAGATTTTAGGGGTGAAAAGTGAATTTTTTGGGTTTTTTTGGGAGAATTTTGGGATATTTTGGAGAGTTTTGGGGATTTTGGGGGAATTTTGGGAGTTTTAGAAAATTTTAAAGAATTTTGGGAGAAAATTTTGGGTGGTTTTGGTGAAATTTGAAGGTTTTGGGGGCAAAAAGTGAATTTTTTGGGGTTTTTTTGGGTGGATTTTGGGGTATTTTGGAGAGTTTTGGGAATTTTTTGGGAATTTTGGGGATTTTGGGGAAAGTTTGGGAATTTTGGGGGAATTTTGGGAATTTTAGAAAATTTTAAGAAATTTTGGGGAAGGATTTTGGGTGATTTTGGTGAAATTCGGGGGTTTTAGGGGTAAAAAATGAATTTTTTGGGGTTTTTTTTTGGGAAATTTTGGGGATTTGGGGAAATTTTGGGAATTTTGGGGGAATTTTGGGAATTTGGGGGAAATTTTAAAGAATTTTGGGAGAAAATTTTGGGTGGTTTTGGTGAAATTTGGGGGCTTTAGGGGGCATTTAGGGGGCAAAATTTACATTTTTTCCCCCTAAAAAATTCAGGATTTTTTCCTCCAAAATTCCCATTTTTCTCCCAAAAAAATCAAATTTTACCTCTAAAAATTCATATTTTTCCCCCATAAAAATTCACATTTTTCCCCTTAAAAAATTCACATTTTTTCCCTTAAAAATCCACATTTTTCCCCTTAAAAAATTTGGGTTTTTTTCCTCAAAAATTCACATTTTTCTCCTACAAAACCTAAATTTTATCTGCAAAAATTCACATTTTCCCTTTAAAAAATTCAGGTTGTTTTCCTCTAAAAATTCACATTTTTCTTGTAAAAATTCACATTTTTCCCCCTAAAAAACTCAGGTTTTTTTCCTCCAAAATTCCCATTTTTCTCCCAAAAAAATCAAATTTTATCTCTAAAAATCCACATTTTTCCCTTAAAATTTCGGGTTTTTTCCCAAAAACCTTCATTTTACACCTCAAAAATCGACATTTCCTCCTCAAAAACCAAATTTTACCTGCAAAAATACAAATATTTCCTCCAAAAATTCACATTTTTCCCTTAAAAATCCACTTTTTTCCCCCTAAAAAATTTGGGTTTTTTTCCTTAAAAATTCCCATTTTTCTCCTAAAAAACCCAAATTTTATCTCAAAAAATTAAATTTTTTCCTAAAAAATTCACATTTTTCCTCCTAAAAAATTTAGTTTTTTTTTCTTAAAAATTGACATTTTTCTCATAAAATTCACTTTTTTCCCCTTAAAAAAAACCAGGTTTTTTTCCTTAAAAATTCACGTTTTTCTCCTAAAAAAATCGAATTTTATCTCTAAAAATTCACGTTTTTCCCTTAAAAAATGCACATTTTTCCCTCAAAAATCCACTTCTTTTCCCCCTAAAAAAATTTAGGTTTTTTTCCTCAAAAATTCACATTTTTTCCCCCTAAAAAACTCAGGTTTTTTTCCTCCAAAATTCCCATTTTTCTCTTAAAAAACCAAGTTTTATCTCTGAAAATTCACATTTTTCCCTTAAAAATCCATTTTTCCCCCCAAAAAAATTCAGTTCTTTTTCCTTAAAAATTCACATTTTTCTCCTAAAAAAACCGAATTTTATCTCCAAAAATTCACATTTTTCCCTTAAAAATCCACTTTTTTTCCCCCAAAAATCCACTTTTTTTCCCCCTAAAAAAATTCAGGTTTTTTTCCTTAAAAATTCACATTTTTGTCTCAAAAAAACCAAATTTTATCTCTAAAAATCCACAGTTTTCCCCAAAAATTCACATTTTTTCCCAAAAACCTTCATTTTACACCTAAAAAATTCGACATTTCCTCCTAAAAAAACCAAATTTTACCTGCAAAAATTCACATTTTTCCCCTTAAAATATTCAGAGTTTTTTTTCCTCCAAAATTCCCATTTTTCTCCCAAAAAAATCAAATTTTACCTCTAAAAATTCATATTTTTCCCCCATAAAAATTCACATTTTTCCCCTTAAAAAATTCACATTTTTTCCCTTAAAAATCCACATTTTTCCCCTTAAAAAATTTGGGTTTTTTTCCTCAAAAATTCACATTTTTCTCCTACAAAACCTAAATTTTATCTGCAAAAATTCACATTTTCCCTTTAAAAAGTTCAGTTTTTTTTCCTCTAAAAATTCACATTTTTCCTCTAAAAATTCACATTTTTACCCTTAAAAAATTCAGGGTTTTTTTCCTCCAAAATTCCCATTTTTCTCCCAAAAAAAATCAAATTTTATCTCTAAAAATTCACATTTTTCCCCATAAAAATTCACATTTTTCCCTCAAAACTCCACTTTTTTTCCCCCTAAAAAAATTCAGGCTTTTTTCCTTAAAAATTCACATTTTTGTCTCAAAAAAAAACAAATTTTATCTCTAAAAACCCAGTTTTCCCCAAAAATTCACATTTTTTCCCCAAAAAACCTTCATTTTGAACCTAAAAAATTCGACATTTTACTCCTAAAAAAACCAAATTCTATCTGCAAAAATTCAAATATTTCCTCCAAAAATTCACATTTTTCCCTTAAAAATCCACTTTTTTCCCCCTAAAAAATTTGGGTTTTTTTCCTTAAAAATTCCCATTTTTCTCCTACAAAACCCAAATTTTATCTCCAAAAATCCACATTTTTCCTTTAAAAAATTCAGGTTTTTTTCCTCTAAAAATTCACATTTTTCTTGTAAAAATTCACATTTTTCCCCCTAAAAATTTCAGGTTTTTTTCCTCCAAAATTCCCATTTTTCTCCCAAAAAAATCAAATTTTTCCTCTAAAAATTCACATTTTTCCCTTAAAATTTCAGGTTTTTTCCCAAAAACCTTCATTTTACACCTCAAAAATCGACATTTCCTCCTCAAAAACCAAATTTTACCTGCAAAAATACAAATATTTCCTCCAAAAATTCACATTTTTCCCTTAAAAATCCACTTTTTTCCCCCTAAAAAATTTGGGTTTTTTTCCTTAAAAATTCCCATTTTTCTCCTAAAAAACCCAAATTTTATCTCAAAAAATTCACATTTTTCCCTAAAAAATTCACATTTTTCCTTTAAAAAATTCAGTTTTTTTTCCTCTAAAAATTCACATTTTTACCCTTAAAAAATTCAGGGTTTTTTTCCTCCAAAATTCACATTTTTCTCCCAAAAAAATCAAATTTTATCTCTAAAAATTCACATTTTTCCCCCATAAAAATTCACATTTTTCCCTCAAAAATTCACATTTTTCCCCTTAAAAAATTCAGGTCTTTTTCCTCAAAAATTCACATTTTTCTCCTAAAAAACCCAAATTTTATCTCAAAAAATTCACATTTTTCCCTAAAAAATTCACATTTTTCCTCCTAAAAAATTTAGGTTTTTTTCCTCAAAAATTGACATTTTTCTCATAAAATTCACATTTTTCACCTTAAAAAATTCTGTTTTTTCCTTAAAAATTCACATTTTTCTCCTAAAAAAATCAAATTTTATCCTTTAAAAATTCACATTTTTCCCTTAAAAATCCACTTTTTTTCCCCCAAAAATCCACTTTTTTTCCTCCTAAAAAAATTCAGGTTTTTTTCCTTAAAAATTCACATTTTTGTCTCAAAAAAACCAAATTTTATCTCTAAAAATCCAGTTTTCCCCAAAAATCCACATTTTTTCCCAAAAACCTTCATTTTAAACCTAAAAAATTCGACATTTCCTCCTAAAAAACCAAATTTTATCTGCAAAAATTCAAATATTTCCTCCAAAATTTCACATTTTTCCCTTAAAAATCCACTTTTTTCCCCCTAAAAAATTTGGGTTTTTTTCCTTAAAAATTCCCATTTTTCTCCTAAAAAACCCAAATTTTATCTCAAAAAATTCACATTTTTCCCTAAAAAATTCACATTTTTCCTCCTAAAAAATTTAGGTTTTTTTCCTCAAAAATTGACATTTTTCTCATAAAATTCACTTTTTTCCCCTTAAAAAAACTCATTTTTTTTCCTTAAAAATTCACATTTTTCTCCTAAAAAAATCAAATTTTATCCTTTAAAAATTCACGTTTTTCCCTTAAAAATTCACATTTTTTCCCCAAAAAAACCCGTTTTTTCCCCAAATTCCGCACTTTCCACCCCGTTTTTTTTGCTGAATTCAGTTTTTTGCCCAAAATCCCGTTTTTTCACCCCGTTTTTCCCCTCTCACCGTGACGAAGCAGTGGGATTTGATGCGGTCGATCCAGAATCCGTCGTCCTTGAGGCGCCCGGTGCGGCCCAGGAGCTCCTTGAGCTGCCCCAGGGTGAAGGGACGCACCTGGAAACGGGGTAAAAACGGGGGAAAACGGGAAAAAATGGGAAAAAAGGGGAAAAAATGGGAAAAAATGGGGAAAAAAGGGAAAAAAAGGGGAAAAAATGGGAAAAAAAGGGGAAAAAATGGGGAAAAAATGGTTAAAAATGACCCAAAATTGATCTAAAATGACCCAAAAATGAACCAGAAATTCCACAAAAAAATTCCCCCCAAAATTTCCCAAATTTCTCTAAAATTCCCCAAAAAATCCCCCAGAATTTCGCCCTCAAATTGACCCAAAATATTCCTTTAAATTGCCCCAAAATTCCCCAAAAAATTCCCAAAAATTCCCTAAAAAAACTCCAAAAAATTCTCAAAAAATTCCTAAAAATTTCCCAAAAATTCCCCAAAAAACCTCCACAAAAAACTCCCCAAAATTCCCCAAAAAACCCTCAAAACTCCCCAAAAATCCCCACAAAAATTCCCAAAAGGATCCCCAAAAACTCCCCAAAAATTCCTCCAGAAATTCTCCCCAAAATTCCCCAAAATTTCCCAAAAATTCCCAAAAAAATCGCCAAAAAATTCACCAAAAAATTCCCAAAAATCCCCAAAAATCCCCCCAAAAATCCCCCCAAAAATCCCCAAAAAATTCCCAAAAAAGGCCCAAAGATTCCCAAAAAAACTTTAAAAAATCCCAAAAAATCCCCCCAAAAATCACCAAAACAAATCACCAAAAATTCCTAAAAAATCTCCAGAAAATCCCCAAAACTTCCCAAAAAAATCCAAAAAAAATCGCAAAAAAATTCCCAAAAATCCCCCCAAAAAATCCCAAAAAAATCTCCCAAAAATCCCCCCAAAATTCCCAAAATATCCAGAAAAAAATCCCCAAAAATTCCCCCAAAAAATCCCAAAAAAAATCCCAAAAAATCCCCCAAAAAATTCCCCAAAAATTTCCAAGAAATCCCCAAAAAAACCCAAAAATAATTCCCCAAAAATTCCCTAAAAAATCCCCAAAAAATCCCCAAAAAATCCCCAAAACTCCCCCGAAAACTCCCCAAAAATTCCCCAAAAAATCCCCAAAAATTCCCAAAAATCCCAAAAAATCTCCAAAAAATCTCCAAGAAATTCCCAAAAATTCCCAAAAAAACCCCCAAAAATTAAAAAAAAATTCCCAAAAAAATCCCAAAAAAACCCCAAAAAAATCCCCAAAAAATCCCTAAAAAATCCCCAAAATATCCCCAAAATATCCCCCAAAAATCCTGAAAAAATCCCCAAAACTTCCCCAAAAACTCCCCAAAAATCCCCAAAAAAATCCCCAAAAATTCCCCAAAAATTCCCTAAAAAATCCCCAAAAAATCCCTAAAAAATCGCCAAAAACTCCCCAAAAAATCTCAAAAATCCCAAAAAATCTCCAAAAAATCCCCCAAAAATTCCCCAAAAATTCCCCAAAAATCCCCAAAAATTCCCTAAAAAATCCCCAAAAACTCCCCAAAAATTCCCAAAAACTCCCACAAAAAATCCTCAAAATTCAAAAAAAATCTCCAAAAATTCCTAAAAAAATCCCCCAAAAAATCCCAAAAAAATTCCCAAAAATTCCCCGAAAAATCCCCAAAAATCCCTAAAAAATCCCCAAAAATTCCCCAAAAATCCCCAAAAAATCCCCAAAAAATCCCTAAAAAATCTCCAAAAACATCCCCAAAAATTCAAAAAAAAACCCCAAAAAATCCTAGAAAACCTCCCCAAAAATTGCCCAAAAATCCCCGAAAAATCCCCAAAAAATTTCCAAAAATAATTCCCCAAAAATTCAAAAAAAAATCCCCAAAAGTTCCCCAAAAAATCCCCAAAAATCCCCAAAAATTCCCTAAAAAATTCCCCAAAAATTCTCCAAAAAATCCCCAAAAATCCCCAAAAAATCCCCAAAAATTCCCCAAAAATCACCAAAAAACACCCAAAAATTTAAAAAAAAATCCCAAAAAATCCCCAAAAAATCCCAAAAAAAATCCCAAAAAATCCCCAAAAAATCCCCAAAAAATTCCACAAAAATTCCCTAAAAAATCCCCAAAAAATCCCCCTAAAATTCCCAAAAAACCTCCAAAAAATCCCCAAAAATTCCCCCAAAATTCCCAAAAAAATCTCAAAAAAATCTCAAAAAAATCCCCAAAAATTCCCCAAAAAATCCCCAAAAATTCAAAAAAAAATCTCCAAAAATCCCCAAAAAATCCTCAAAAAATCCCTAAAAAATCCCCCAAAAATTCCCCAAAAATACCCAAAAATCTCCAAGAATTTCCCAAAAAATCCCCCAAAAAATCCAAAAAATCCCAAAAAAATCCCCAAAAATTCCCTGAAAACTTCCCAAAAATTCCCCAAAAAATCCCCAAAAATCCCAAAAAATCCCCAAAAAATCCCAAAAAAAATCCCAAAAAATCCCCAAAATCCCCCAACCTCCCCCTCCCCCCCCAGCCCCTCCCCCCTTTACTCACCAGGTTGCAGAGGTGCACGATGGGGGAGGGGCGGTGGCGGGGGGGGGAGGGGCGGGGCGCCGCCCTCACGGGTTCGTCCACGGGGAGCAGCAGCAGCGCCCCCGGCCGCCAGGGGGGGCCCTGGGAACGCCGGGGAGGGGGAGGGGCCTCGGCTGGGGGAGGGGGCGGGGCCGAGTCAGTGACGTCATCAATTCAAATTTCAAAAAAAACCCCAAGTTTTTACGATTTTTTAGTGATTTTTTATGATTTTTTAAAGATTTTTTAAAGGGGTTTTTGCCCCTCCCCCACCTTTCTAAGCCCCTCCCCCACCCCTTAAGGCCCCTCCCCCACCCTTGGAAGCCCCTCCCCCACACTTTGAAGCCCCTCCCCCACTTTTTAGGCCCCTCCCCCACCCTATAAAGCCCCTCCCCCACCCTTTAGGCCCCTCCCCCACCCCATTAACCCCTCCCCTTCAAGCCCCTCCCCCATATTTAAGCCCCTCCCCCATTTCCCCCACCCCTTAAAGCCCCTCCCCCACCCTTTAGGCCCCTCCCCCACTCCTTAAGCCCCTCCCCCACTCCTTAAGCCCCTCCCCCACATGTTGAAGCCCCTCCCCCACCCCTTTAACCCCTCCCACTTCAAGCCCCTCCCCCACCCCTTAAGCCCCTCCCCCACCTTTAACCCCTCCCCCACTCCTTAAGCCCCTCCCCCACCCCTTTAACCCCTCCCCTTCAAGCCCCTCCCCCACCCATTAAAGCCCCTCCCCTTTTAAGCCGCTCCCCCACCCCTTAAGCCCCTCCCCCACTCCTTAAACCCCTCCCCCACCCCATTTAAGCCCCTCCCCCACCCATTAAAGCCCCTCCCCCACCCTTTGAAGCCCCTCCCCCTCCCTTTAAAGCCCCTCCCCCACCCTGTAAGCCCCACCCCCTTTAAGCCCCTCCCCCTTCCCCCGCCCCTCCCCCTCACTCACCCCCTCTCCCCTCCCCCTCCCCCGAGGGGGGCGTGGCCGTCGCCGCCGTCGCCGTGGGCGGGGCTGCCCCTCCCCCCGCCGATGACGTCACCGGGGCGGGCGGGAGGGGGGGGCGGGGCTTGTGCTGGTCCAGGCCCCGCCCCCCGGGCCCGGCCCCGCCCCCTTCGTCGCTCTCCTCCCCCTCCTCCTCCTCCTCCTCCTCCTGCCCCTCCCCCCGGCCGTTCTCGCCCGGCACCACCTGGGGGAGGGGCCAAGGGGGGAGGGGCTTAGAGGGGGAGGGGCTTAAAGGGGGAGGGGCTTAAAGGGGGAGGGGCTTAAAGAAAGGGGGAGGGGCTTAAAGGGGGAGGGGCCAGAGGGGGGAGGGGCTTGAAGGGGGAGGGGATTAAAGGGGGAGGGGCTTAAAGGGGGAGGGGCTTAAAGGGGGAGAGGCTTAAAGGGGGAGGGGCTTAAAGGGGGAGGGGCTTAAAGAAAGGGGGAGGGGCTTAAAGGGGGAGGGGCCAGAGGGGGGAGGGGCTTGAAGGGGGAGGGGATTAAAGGGGGAGGGGCTTAAAGGGGGAGAGGCTTAAAGGGGGAGGGGCTTAAAGGGGAGGGGCTTAAAGGGGGAGGGGCTTAAGGGGGAGGGGCTTAAGGGGGAGGGGCTTAAATGGGTGGGGGAGGGGCTTTAAAGGATGGGGAGGGGCTTCAAAGTTTGGGGGAGGGGCTTGAAGGGGAGGGGCTTAAAGGGGAGGGGCTTAAAGAGAGTGGGGGAGGGGCTTAAATGGGGTGGGGGAGGGGCCAAAGTGGCTTAAATGGGGTGGGGGAGGGGCTTGGAGTGAGGGGGAGGGGCCAAAGTGAGGGGGAGGAGCTGAAAGGGGAGTGGCTTAAATGGGTGGGGGAGGGGCTTAAATGGGTGGGGGAGGGGCTTAAGAATGGGGGAGGGGCTTGATAGAGTGGGGGAGGGGTTTAAGGAGTGGGGGAGGGGCTTAAGAAAATGGGGGAGGGGCCTAAAGGACTGGGGGAGGGGCTTTAAAGGGTGGGGGAGGGGTTTAGGGATTGTGGGCGTGGCTTTAGGATTGTGGGCGTGGCTTAAGGGACTCTGGGCGTGGTTTAAGGATTGTGGGCGTGGCTTAACGGGCCTCTGGGCGGGGCTTAAGGGACTGTGGGCATGGCTTAAGAGACTCTGGGCGTGGCTTAAAGGACTCTGGGCATGGTTCAAGGATTGTGGGCAGGGCTTAGGGATTGTGGGCGGAGTTTAAGGGACTCTGGGCGTGGTTTAAAGGACTCTGGGCGTGGTTTAAGGGACTCTGGGCAGGGTTTAGGGATTGTGAGCGTGGTTTAAGGGACTCTGGGCGTGGTTTAAAGGTTGTGGGCGTGGTTTAAAGGATTGTGGGCGGGGTTTAAGGGACTCTGGGCGGGGTTTAAAGGTTGTGGGCGGGGTTTAGGGATCCTGGGCGTGGTTTAAGGATTGTGGGCGTGGCTTAAGGGACTCTGGGCGGGGTTTAGGAATCATGGGCGGGGTTTAGGGGTTGTGGGCGTGGCTTAAGGGACTCTGGGCGGGGTTTAGGGATCATGGGCGGGGTTTAAGGATTGTGGGCAGGGCTTAGGGGACTCTGGGCGTGGTTTAAAGGTCATGGGCGGGGTTTAAGGGATCCTGGGCGGGGTTTAAGGCTTGTGGGCGGGGTTTAATGATTGTGGGTGTGGCTTAAGGGACTCTGGGCGTGGCTTAAGGCTTGTGGGCGTGGCTTAAGGGACTCTGGGCGGGGTTTAAAGGACTCTGGGCGGGGTTTAAGGATTGTAGGCGTGGTTAAGGGATTGTGGGCGTGGCTTAAGGGACTCTGGGCGTGGTTTAAGGATTGTGGGCGTGGCTTAAGGGACTCTGGGTGTGGTTTAAGGATTGTGGGCGTGGCTTAAGGGATCCTGGGCGTGGTTTAAGGGACTCTGGGCAGGGTTTAGGGATCATGGGCGTGGCTTAAGGGACTCTGGGCGGGGTTTAAGAGACTCTGGGCGTGGTTTAAGGATTGTGGGCGTGGCTTAAGAGACTGGGCAGGGTTTAGGGATCCTGGGCGGGGTTTAAGGGACTCTGGGCGTGGTTTAGGGATTGTGGGCGTGGCTTAAGGGACTCTGGGCGGGGTTTAAAGGACTCTGGGCGTGGCTTAAGGGACTCTGGGCGTGGTTTAGTGATCATGGGCGGGGTTTAAGGGTTGTGGGCGGGGTTTAAGAACAGTGGGCGGGGTTTAAGGATTGTGGGCGTGGCCTAACCTGCGTCACCGTCCTGCAGATCTTCAGCCCCGCCCCCCCGTGGTGCGGGTGGTGGGGGGAGGGGAGCAGCAGCGGGGGGTGGGGCAGGGGGGCGGGGCCGGCGGAGGGGGGGGAGGAGGAGGAGGAAGAGGAGGCCACGCCCCCCGGCTCCCCCACTTCCGCTTCCGGCCCCTCCCCCCCTCCCCCGGCCACGCCCACCGAGGATTCCGGGGGAGGATCCGGAGGCTCCGCCCCGGCCCCGCCCCGAATGTCCGGGATCAGCCCCTGGGGGGAGGGGAGAGAGAGGAAATTGGGGCGAAATCCGGGGATTTTGGGGAAATTCGGGGATTTTGAGGGAAAATTCGGGGATTTTGAGGGAAATTTGGCAAAAAAATTTGGGGTTTTGGGGAAAAATCTGGGGATTTTGGGGGAAATTTGGCAAAAAAATTGGGAATTTGGGGGGAAAATTTGGGGATTTTGGGGAAGAATTTGGGGATTTTGGGGGAATTTTTGGGGATTTTGGGGGAAATTTTGGGGATTTTGGGGGAAAATTTGGAAGTTTTGGGAGAAAATTCGGGGATTGCGGGGAATTTTTGGGGATTTTGGGGGAAATTTTTGGGAATTTTGGGGGAATTTGGGGATTTTGGGGAAAAATTTGGGGATTTTGGGGGAAATTCGGGAATTTTGGGGGAAATTTGGGAAATTTTGGGGGAAGTTTGGGAAGTTTGGGGAAAATTTGGGAGTTTTGGTAAAATTCGGGGATTTTGGGGGAATTTTTGGGAATTTTGGAGAAATTTTTAGGGATTTTGGGGAAAAATTTGGGAGTTTTGGGGATTTTGGGGGAAATTTGGGAAAAAAATTTGGAATTCTGCAGAAAAAATTTGGGAATTTCGGGAAAAACCCAAAAATTCCTGAAAAAAAACGTGAAATTTGATGGAAAAAAATCGAATTTTTATGGTAAAAAATTCACATTTTGAGCAAAAATCGCCGGATTTTCACCCAAAAAAAAACCTTAAAAAATTCCAGGAATTTTTTAACCAAATTTTGGGGATTTTTGGGAAATTTTGGGAATTTTTTTTGGGGTGGAATTCTCTCACCTTGAGGGAGTCGGTGCTGATGGAGACCCCCACATAGAGGAAAAAAAATGTGAATTTTTGGGCTAAAAATTGGGGGATTTTGGGAAATTTTGGGCTGAAAAATCGGGAATTTCAGAGAAGATCCAAAATTTTCATGGAAAATTTGGAAATTTTGGGAAAAAAACGAAAATTCTGGTAAAAAAAAGTGAAATTTGACGGAAAAAAATTGAATTTTTATCATAAAAAAAGCGAATTTTGACCAAAAATCGCCGGATTTTCACCCAAAAAAAAACCTTAAAAAATTCCAGGAATTTTTTAACCAAATTTTGGGGATTTTTGGGAATTTTTGGGAATTTTTTTTGGGTGGAATTCTCTCACCTTGAGGGAGTCGGTGCTGATGGAGACCCCCCCCAATAGAGGAAAAAAAAATGTGAATTTTTGGGCTAAAAATTGGGGATTTTGGGAAATTTTGGGTTGAAAAATCGGGAATTCCAGAGAAGATCCAAAATTTTCATGGAAAATTTGGAAATTTTGGGAAAAAAACGAAAATTCTGGTAAAAAAAAGGGAAATTTTATAGAAAAAAATCGAATTTTTAGGGTAAAAAATTCACATTTTGAGCAAAAATCGCCGGATTTTCACCCAAAAAAAAACCTTAAAAAATTCCAGGAATTTTTTAACCAAATTTTGGGAATTTTTGGGATTTTTGGGAATTTTTGGGAATTTTTTTGGGTGGAATTCTCTCACCTTGAGGGAGTCGGTGCTGATGGAGACCCCCCCAATAGAGGAAACAAAAATGTGAATTTTTGGGCTAAAAAATCGGGGATTTTGGGAAATTTTGGGCTGAAAAATCGGGAATTTCAGAGAAGATCTAAAATTTTCATGGAAAATTTGGAAATTTTGGGAAAAAAACGAAAATTCTGGTAAAAAAATGTGAATTTTGATGGAAAAAAATCGAATTTTTATGGTAAAAAAAGCGAATTTTGAGCAAAAATCGCCGGATTTTCACCCAAAAAAAAACCTTAAAAAATTCCAGGAATTTTTTAACCAAATTTTGGGGATTTTTGGGAATTTTTGGGAATTTTTTTTGGGGTGGAATTCTCTCACCTTGAGGGAGTCGGTGCTGATGGAGACCCCCCCCAATAGAGGAAAAAAAATGTGAATTTTTGGGCTAAAAAATCGGGGATTTTGGGAAATTTTGGGCTGAAAAATTGGGAATTTCAGAGAAGACCTAAAATTTTCATGGAAAATTTGGAAATTTTGGGAAAAACACGAAAATTCTGGTAAAAAAAAGTGAAATTTGATGGAAAAAAATCGAATTTTTACGGTAAAAAAAGCGAATTTTGACCAAAAATCGCCGGATTTTCACCCAAAAAAAAACCTTAAAAAATTCCAGGAATTTTTTAACCAAATCTTGGGAATTTTTGGGAATTTTTGGGAATTTTTTTGGGGTGGAATTCTCTCACCTTGAGGGAGTCGGTGCTGATGGAGACCCCCCCCCAATAGAGGAAAAAAAATGTGAATTTTTGGGCCAAAAATTGGGGGATTTTGGGAAATTTTGGGCTGAAAAATTGAGAATTTCAGAGAAGATCTGGAATTTTCATGGAAAATTTGGAAATTTTGGGAAAAAAAACGAAAATTCTGGTAAAAAAATGTGAATTTTGATGGAAAAAAATCGAATTTTTATGGTAAAAAATTCACATTTTGACCAAAAATCGCCGGATTTTCACCCAAAAAAAAACCTTAAAAAATCCCAGGAATTTTTTAACCAAATTTTGGGAATTTTTGGGATTTTTGGGAATTTTTGGGAATTTTTTTTGGGTGGAATTCTCTCACCTTGAGGGAGTCGGTGCTGATGGAGACCCCCCCCAATAGAGGAAAAAAAATGTGAATTTTTGGGTCAAAAATTGGGGGATTTTGGGAAATTTTGGGCTGAAAAATTGAGAATTTCAGGGGAGATCTAAAATTTTCATGGAAAATTTGGAAATTTTGGGAAAAACCAAAAAAATTTTAGAGAAAAATATGAAATTTTATAGAAAAAAATCGAATTTTTACGGTAAAAAATTCGAATTTTGAGCAAAAATCGCCGGATTTTCACCCAAAAAAAAACCTTAAAAAATTCCAGGAATTTTTTAACCAAATTTTGGGGATTTTTGGGAATTTTTGGGAATTTTTTTTGGGTGGAATTCTCTCACCTTGAGGGAGTCGGTGCTGATGGAGACCCCCCCAATAGAGGAAAAAAAATGTGAATTTTTGGGCTAAAAATTGGAGATTTTGGGAAATTTTGGGCTGAAAAATTGAGAATTCCAGAGAAGATCTGGAATTTTCCAGGAAAACTTGGAAATTTTGGGAAAAAACCAAAAAATTCCTGAAAAAAACCGTGAATTTTGATTAAAAAATTGAATTTTTATGATAAAAAAAGCGAATTTTGAGCAAAAATCGCCGGATTTTCACCCAAAAAAAAACCTTAAAAAATTCCAGGAATTTTTTAACCAAATTTTGGGGATTTTTGGGAATTTTTGGGAATTTTTTTTGGGTGGAATTCTCTCACCTTGAGGGAGTCGGTGCTGATGTTGATCGAGGGTTTCTTGGGGGTCGTGGCCCCCCAGCGACGCTTCCGGGGCCCCCCCGCGCTGGCCCCGCCCCCCTCGGGCTCCAGGCTGCCCCTGGCCGCTGATTTGCATAAATTTGCATAAATTAGCGCCGTTAATTTGCCCTTAATTCATCGATTATTCCCAGATTATTAGCAGGAATTATTAGCGATTTATTATTTATTAATTAGAGATTAGCCCGGCGCCCCTTAAGCTTCAAACTGCCCTTGGTTGCTCATTTGCATAAATTTGCATAAATTTACATCAATTAGCGTCGTTAATTTACCCCTAATTCATTGATTAGCCCCGTATTATTAGCACCAATTATTAGTGATTTATTATTTATTAATTAGAGATTAGCCCGGCGCCCCTCTGGCTTCATGCTGCCCCTAGCCGCTGATTTGCATAAATTTGCATCAATTAGAATTAATTAGCATTCTTAATTTAACCCTAAGCCTGCCCTAAGTCATTAATTGGTATAATTAGCCTATTATTAATTAATAACGTCTAATATTTTAATTATTGTGTTTTAGCTCCGCCCCCCTCGGGCTTCCGATTGCCCCTGGCAGCTAATTTGCATAAATTAGCATCAATTAGCCTAATTAATTTACCAGTTAACCTGACACAAATCATTAATTGCTGCAATCATTTTCCTATTAATGACCTCCAGTATTAAGCTCCGCCCCTCATTTGCATATTCAAACTTCTCCCAAATAAATTGAAATGGAGGCCCCGGCCCTAATTAGCATATGCAAATACCTCCTAATCAAATCCCGCCCCTTATTTGCATCTAATTTGCATCCCCAAGCCCTTCTTGCAAGTAATGACCTCCCAACTCAAGCCCTGCCCCCTCATTTGCATATTTAGATCCTTCCCCCATTCTCATTTACATACCCAGACCCCTCCCACCCCCTCATTTGCATCCCCAGACCCCTCCCAACCCCTCATTTGCATGCCCAAACCCCTTTAACCCTCTCATTTGCATACCGAGACCCCTCTTAACACCTCATTTGCATACCCAGACCCCTCCCAGTGCCTCAAACCCCTCCCAACTTAAGTCCCACCCCCTCATTTGCATACCCAAACCCCTTTAACCCTCTCATTTGCATACCCAGACCCCTCCCACCCCCTCATTTGCATCCCCAGACCCCTCCCACCCCCTCATTTGCATACCCAAACCCCTCCCAGTGCCTGAAACCATTCGCAACTTAAGTCCCACCCCCTCATTTGCATACCCAGACCCCTCCCATTCCCTCATTTGCATACCCAGATCCCTTTAACCCTTTCATTTGCATACCCCAATCCCTCCCACCCCCTCATTTGCATACCCAAACCCCTCCCACCCCCTCATTTGCATACCCAAACTTCTCCCAATTCAATCACATTCCCTCATTTGCATACCCAGAACCCTCCCACATGAAATAACCCACACTAACTCAAGCCCCACCCCCTCATTTGCATACCCAAACCCTTCTAACCCTTTCATTTGCATACCCAAACCCCTCCCACCTTCTCATTTGCATACCCTGACCCCTTCCACCCCCTCATTTGCATACCCAAACCCCTTTAACCCTCTCATTTGCATACCCAAACCCCTCCCAGTGCCTCAAACCATTCGCAACTTAAGTCCCACCCCCTCATTTGCATACCCAAACCCCTCCCAATTTAATCACCACCCCTCATTTGCATATCCAAACCCCTCCCACCACCTCATTTGCATACCCCAATCCCTTCCATTCCCTAATTTGCATACCCAAACCCCTCTTAACACCTAATTTGCATACCTGAATTACTTCTAATGCCTAATTTGCATACCAGAACCCCTCCCACTCCCAATAACCAACCCAAACTCATGCCCCACCCCCTCATTTGCATACCCAAGCCCCTCCCATCCCCTCATTTGCATACCCAGGCCCCTCCCACTCCCTCATTTGCATACCCAAACCCCTCTTACCTAATTTGCATACCCAACCCCCCCACTCAGGCCGCACCCCCTCATTTGCATACCCAAGCTTCTCCCACCCCCTAATTTGCATACCCAGACCCCTCCCATCCCCTCATTTGCATACCCAGATCCCTTTAACCCCCTCATTTGCATACCCAAACCCCTCCCAATTCAATCACTGCCCCTCATTTGCATCCCCAAACCCCTCCCACCCCCTCATTTGCATCCCCAGACCACTCCCACCCCCTCATTTGCATACCCAGACCCCTCCCAGTGCCTCAAACCCCTCCCAACTTAAGTCCCACCCCCTCATTTGCATATCCAAACCCCTTTAACCCTCTCATTTGCATACCCAGACCCCTTCCACCCCCTCATTTGAATACCCAGACCCCTTTAACCCTCTCATTTGCATACCCCAATCCCTTCCACCCTCTCATTTGCATACCCCAATCCCTTCCACCCCCTCATTTGCATACCCCAATCCCTTCCAACCCCTCATTTGCATACACAAACCCCTCCCAGTGCCTAAAATCCCTCCCAACTCAAGCCCCACCCCCTCATTTGCATACCCAAACCCCTTCCACACCCTCATTTGCATATCCAAACCCCTCCCACCACCTCATTTGCATACCCAAACTCCTTTATCCCTCTCATTTGCATACACAAACCCCTCCCAATTCAGTCCCACCCCCTCATTTGCATACCCAGACCCCTTCTGCCCCTTCATTTGCATACCCAAACCCCTCCCACTCAAGCCCCACCCCCTCATTTGCATCCCCAGACCCCTCCCACCCCCTCATTTGCATCCCCAGGCCCCTCCCACCCCCTCATTTGCATCCCCAGGCCCCGCCCACTCACACAGCACCGCAATCTTCCTCTTGAATCCCCTGGGCGTGGCCTGGCGAGAGATGGGGGCGGGGCCAGAGGAAGGGGAGGGGCAAGGGGGGAATGACGTCAGCACAAAAGGGGCGGAGCCTCAAGCTCCTCCCCCCCGTTTTCCCGCCATTTTTAAGCCACGCCCACCCCCATTAAAGAAGCCCCTCCCACACTTCCATATTTGGCGTTTAGGGGGCGGAGACTTCCGGAAAGGGGGCGGGTCCGGCGGCTGCCCCACAAGTCAAGCTCTGGGGGGGGTTCAAAGTTCCTTTTTCTGCCCCAAAAATCCAAATTTTGGGGTCTTAAAAGTTCCATTTTTCTGCCTCAAAAGTTGAAATTTTGGGGTCTTAAAAGTTCCATTTTTCTGCCCCAAAAATCAGAAATTTTGGGGTCTTGAAAGTTCCTTTTTCTGCCCCAAAAATCGGAAATTTTGAGGTCTTAAAAGTCCATTTTTTTGCCCCAAATATTTGAATTTTGGGGTCTTAAAAGTCCATTTTTCTGTCCCAAAAGTTGAAGTTTTGGGGTCTTGAAAGTTCCTTTTTCTGCCCCAAAAATTGGAAATTTTGGGGTTTTAAAGTCAATTTTTTCTCCTCCAAAAGTTGAAGTTTTGGGGTCTTAAAAGTTCCTTTTTCTGCCCCAAATATTTGAATTTTGGGGTCTTAAAAGTCCATTTTTCTGCCCCAAAAATCTGAAGTTTTGGGGTCTTAAAATTCCATTTTTCTGCCCCAAAAATCGGAAATTTTGAGGTCTTAAAAGTCCATTTTTTTGCCCCAAATATTTGAATTTTGGGGTCTTAAAAGTCCATTTTTCTGCCCCAAAAATCAGAAATTTTGGGGTCTTAAAAGTTCCTTTTTCTGCCCCAAAAATCGGAAATTTTGGGGTCTTGAAAGTCCATTTTTTTGCCCCAAATATTTGAATTTTGGGGTCTTAAAAGTTGATTTTTCTGTCCCAAAAGTTGAAGTTTTGGGGTCTTAAAAGTCCATTTTTTTGCCCCAAATATTTGAATTTTGGGGTCTTGAAAGTTGATTTTTCTGCCCCAAAAATCGGAAATTTTGGGGTTTTAAAAGTTCCTTTTTCTGCCCCAAAAATCGGAAATTTTGGGGTCTTAAAAGTCCATTTTTCTGTCCCAAAAGTTGAAGTTTTGGGGTCTTGAAATTTCCTTTTTCTGCCCCAAAAATCGGAAATTTTGGGGTTTTAAAGTCAATTTTTTCTCCTCCAAAAGTTGAAGTTTTGGGGTCTTAAAAGTTCCTTTTTCTGCCCCAAATATTTGAATTTTGGGGTCTTGAAAGTTCCGTTTTTCTGCCCCAAAAGTCAGAAATTTTGGGGTCTTAAAAGTTCATTTTTCTGCCCCAAAAATCGGAAATTTTGGGGTTTTAAAGTCAATTTTTTCTCCTCCAAAAGTTGAAGTTTTGGGGTCTTAAAAGTTCCTTTTTCTGCCCCATAAGTGAAGTTTGGGGTCGTTGGAGTCGATTTTCTGCCCCACAAGTGGAAATTTTGGGGTCTTAAAATTCATTTTTCTGCCCCACAAGTGACACTTGGGGGTCGCTGGAATCCGTTTCTGCCCCATAGATGAAACTTTGGGGTCTCAAAGTCCATTCTCTGCCCCATAAGTGACTTTTGGGGGTCTCAGGTTCCATTTCCTGCCCCATAAGTGGAACTTGGGGGTCGCTGGAGTCCTTTCTCTGCCCCATAAGTGAAGTTGGGGGTCTCAAAATCCGGTCTCTGCCCCACAAGTGGAAATTTGGGGTCACTGGAATCCGTTCCTGCCCCATAAGTGGAGTTTGGGGTCGTTGGAGTCGATTTTCTGCCCCACAAGTGGAAATTTTGGGGTCTCAAAGTTCATTTTTCTGCCCCACAAGTGGAACTTGGGGGTCGCTGGAATCCGTTTCTGCCCCATAAGTGGAATTTCAGGGGTCTCAGCCTCCGTTTCTGCCCCCCAAGTGGAACTTGGGGGTCTCAGGCTCTATTTCTGCCCCATAGATGAAACTCTGGGGTCTCAAAGTCCATTCTCTGCCCCACAAGTAGAAATCTGGGGGTCTCAGGCTCCGTTTCTGCCCCATAGATGAAATTTTTGGGGGTCTCAGGCTTCGTTTCTGCCCCATAAGTAGAACTTGGGGGTCTCAAAGTCCATTTCCTGCCCCACAAGTGGAATTTTGGGGGCCTCAAAGTCCATTTTCCGCCCCACAAGTGGAACTTGGAGGTCTCCAGGTGCCCCATAAGTGAATTTTGGGGGTCCAAGTCTCATTCTCTGCCCCACAAGTGGAACTTGGGGGTCTCAGCCTCCATTTCTGCCCCACAAGTGGAACTTGGGGGTCACTGGAATCCGTTTCTGCCCCACAAGTGAATTTTGGGGGTCTCAGGCTCCGTTTCTGCCCCATAGATGAAATTTTTGGGGTCTCAAAGTCCATTCTCTGCCCCACAAGTAAAACTTGGGGGTCACTGCAGTCGATTTCTGCCCCATAGATAAAATCCTTGAGTCTCAAAGTCCATTTTCTGCCCCATAACTGGAACTTGGGGGTCACTGGAAGCCGTTTCTGCCCCATAAGTGAAACTTGGGGGTCACTGAAGTCGATTTCTGCCCCATAAGTGGAATTTTGGGGGTCTCAGGCTCCGTTTCTGCCCCATAGATGAAATATTTGCGGTCTCAAGCTCCACTTCTGCCCCATAAGTAGAACTTGGGGGTCTCAAAGTCCATTCTCTGCCCCATAAGTGGAACTTCAAGGTCACTGCAGTTGATTTCTGCCCCACAAGTGAATTTTGGGGGGTCCAAGTCCCGTTCTCTGCCCCACAAGTGAAGTTTGGGGGTCTCAAGGTCCATTCACTGCCCCATAAGTGGAACTTGGGGGTCTCAGGCTCCGTTTCTGCCCCATAGATGAAACTTCGGGGTCTCAAAGTCCATTTTCTGCCCCACAAGTGGAACTTGGGGGTCTCCAGGTGCCCCACAAGTGAAGTTTGGGGGTCTCAGGTTCCATTCTCTGCCCCACAAGTGAATTTTGGGGGGTCCAAGTCCATTCTCTGCCCCATAAGTGGAATTTTGGGGGTCTCAAGGTCCATTTCCTGCCCCACAAGTGGAACTTGGGGGTCTCAAAGTCCGTTCTCTGCCCCACAAGTGGAATTTTGGGGGTCTCAAAGTCCATTTCCTGCCCCACAAGTGGAACTTGGGGGTCACTGAAGTCGATTTCTGCCCCACAAGTGGAACTTGGGGGTCTCAAAGTCCGTTCTCTGCCCCACAAGTGGAATTTTGGGGTCTCCAGGTGCCCCACAAGTGAATTTTGGGGGGTTCCAAGTCCCGTTCTCTGCCCCACAAGTGGAACTTGGGGGTCTCAGGCTCCGTTTCTGCCCCATAAGTGGAAATTGGGGGGGTGGATCCGTGGGGGGGGTTCCGGAAGGTTCCGTGGGGCGGCGCTGGGTGCCCAAAAAAGAGACGTGTGGGGGGTCCGGGGGGGCTGGGGAGGGGTCCCAGATCTATGGGGCAGCCCCACAAGTGAGGTTTGGGTCCAAAATCCCCAATTTTGGGCAAAAATCCCCAAATTTTTGGGGTTAAAATCCCAATTTTTTGGACAAAAATCCCAATTTTTTGGGTCAAAATTCCCAATTTTTGAACCTAAATCCCCAATTTTTGGGGGTCCCAGATCTATGGGGCAGCCCCACAAGTGAGGTTTGGGTCAAAAATCCCCAATTTTGGGCAAAAATCCCCAAATTTGGGTGAAAATCAGAATTTTTTGGGTGGAAAATCCCAATTTTTGGGTAAAAATTCCCAGATTTTGGGGTAAAAATCCCAATTTTTGGGGGTCCCAGATCTATGGGGCAGCCCCACAAGTGAGGTTTGGGTCAAAAATCCCCAATTTTGGGCAAAAATCCCCAAATTTGGGCCAGAATTCCCCATTTTTTGGACAAAAATCCGAATTTTTTGGGTCAAAATTCCCAATTTTTGGGACTAGAATGCCCAATTTTGGGGTAAAAATCCCAATTTTTGGGGGTCCCAGAGCTATGGGGCAGCCCCACAAGTGAGGTTTGGGTCAAAAATCCCCAATTTTGGGCAAAAATCCCCAAATTTTTGGGGTTAAAATCCCAATTTTTCCATAAAAATCCCGAATTTTTAGGGGGAAAATCCCAAATTTTTGGTGGAAATTCTGATTTTTTGGGGGTCCCAGATCTATGGGGCAGCCCCACAAGTGGGGTTTGGGTCAAAAATCCCCAATTTTGGGCAAAAATCCCCAAATTTTGGGGTTAAAATCCCAATTTTTGAACCTAAAATCCGAATTTTTTGGGTTGAAAATCCGAATTTTTGGGTAAAAATTCCCAATTTTTGAACCTAAATTCCCAATTTTTGGGGGTCCCAGATCTATGGGGCAGCCCCACAAGTGGGGTTTGGGTCAAAAATCCCCGATTTTGGGCAAAAATCCCCAAATTTTGGGGTTAAAATCCCAAATTTTGGGTTGAAAACCCCCATTTTTGGCACTATAATGCCCAATTTTGGGGTAAAAATCCCAATTTTTGGGGGTCCCAGATCTGTGGGGCAGCCCCACAAGTGGGGTTTGGGTCAAAAATCCCCAATTTTGGGCAAAAATCCCAAATTTTCCGTAAAAAATCCCAATTTTTGGACCGAAAATCCGAATTTTTTGGGTGGAAAATCCCAATTTTTGGGTAAAAATTCCCAGATTTTGGGGTAAAAATTCCCATTTTTGGGGGTCCCAGATCTATGGGGCAGCCCCACAAGTGGGGTTTGGGTCAAAAATCCCCAATTTTGGGCAAAAATCCCCAATTTTCTGTGAAAATTCCCAATTTTTGGACCGAAAATCCGAATTTTTTGGGTCAAAATTCCCAATTTTTGAACCTAAATTCCCAAATTTTGGGGGTCCCAGATCTATGGGGCAGCCCCACAAGTGAGGTTTGGGTCAAAAATCCCCAATTTTGGGCAAAAATCCCCAAATTTTGGGGTTAAAATCCCAATTTTTGAACCTAAAATCCGAATTTTTTGGGTCAAAATTCCCAAATTTTGGGTAAAAATTCCCAGATTTTGGGGTAAAAATCCCAATTTTTGGGGGTCCCAGATCTATGGGGCAGCCCCACAAGTGGGGTTTGGGTGAAAAATCCCCGATTTTGGGCAAAAATCCCAAATTTTCCGTAAAAAATCCCAATTTTCGGACCAAAAATCCCAATTTTTTGGGTTGAAAATCCCAAATTTTGGGTAGAAACCCCAAATCTGGGTCAAAAATCCCCAATTTTGGGCAAAATCGCCAATTCTTGGGTCAAAAAAGCCCAAATTTGGGTAAAAACCCCCAATTTTGGGGCAAAATTGCCAATTTTGGGTCTAAAAACCTCAATTTTGGGTCAAAAACCCCCAAATCTGGGTTAAAAACCCCAATTTTGGGTCAAAAAACCCCAATTTTGGGTCAAAACCCCCCAATTTTGGGTCAAAAATCCCCAATTTTGGTCCAAAACCCACCAAATTCTGGGTCAAAATCCTCCATTTTTGATCAAAAAACCCCAAATCTGGGTCAAAAATCCCCAATTTTGGGTCAAAACCCCCCAATTTTGGGTCAAAAAACCCCAATTTTGGCTCCTAAATCCCCAATTTTGGGGCAAAAAGCCCCAATTTTGGGTCAAAACCCCCCAATTTTGGGTCAAAAACCCCCAATTTTGGTCCAAAACCCACCAAATTTTGGGTCAAAATCCTCCATTTTTGATCAAAAAACCCCAAATCTGGGTTAAAAACCCCAATTTTGGGTCAAAACCCCCCAATTTTGGGTCAAAATCCCCAATTTTTGGTCTAAAAACCCCAATTTTGGGTCAAAAATCCCCAATTTTGGGTCAAAAAACCCCAATTTTGGCTCCAAAACCCCCAATTTTAGCCTAAAAACCCAAATTTTGGGTCAAAAAACCCCAATTTTGGGTCAAAATCCCCAATTCTGGGTCTAAAAATCCCAATTTTGGGTAAAAAAATCCCAACTTTGGCTCTAAAAACCCCAATTTTAGCCTAAAAACCCAAATTTTGGGTCAAAAATCCCCAATTTTGGGTCAAAATCCCCAATTCTGGGTCAAAAAACCCCAATTTTGGGTCAAAATCATCAATTTTGGGTCAAAAAACCCCAATTTTGGGTCAAAAAACCCCAATTTTGGCTCCAAAACCCCCAATTTTTGCCCCCTTCCCCCCATTTTTGGGCTCAATTCCCGGGATTTTGGGGCTTTTTTTTCCCCCCCTCCCCCCATCCCGGGGTTTCCCCTCCCCCACCCCTCCCCCCACCCCTCCCCCACCCCCCGGGGGGGTCCCGCCCCTCCCCCACCCCCAGGGGGGCGTTACCTCGGGGGGGGCGGGGCTGGGTCCGGGCTCCATGGGCGGGGCCGAATCCGGGCTGGGAAAGTTCCGGAAGGGTGGGGGAGGGGAGAGAGAGAACGGAAAATAATCGGGGATGAGGGAGAGGAAAAATCCGAGGGAAGTTTTTGGGGGGGATTTGGGGGATTTTGGGGTTTTTTGGGGATTTTTGGGATTTTTTGGGGGATTTTTGGGGATTTTTTGGGGGATTTTTGGGATTTTTTTGGGGGATTTTTTGGGGATTTTTTGGGGATTTTTTGGGGATTTTTTTGGATTTTTTGGGGATTTTTTGGGGATTTTTTGGGGATTTTTGGGGATTTTTTTGGGATTTTTTGGGATTTTTTTGGGGATTTTTGGGAATTTTTTTGGGATTTTTTTGGGATTTTTTTGGGGATTTTAGGGAATTTTTTGGGAATTTTTGGGGATTTTTTGGGGATTTTTTGGGATTTTTTTGGGAATTTTTTGGGAATTTTTTGGGATTTTTTGGGGGGATTTTTGGGGAATTTGTGGGAATTTTTTGGGATTTTTTGGGATTTTTTTGGGATTTTTTTGCGATTTTTTGGGGGGAGATTTTGGGGATTTTTGGAGAATTTTTTGGGATCTTTCTGGGATTTTTTGGGAATTTTGCGGGATTTTTTTGGGGTTTTTTTGGGGAATTTTTGGGGAATTTTTGGGGCATTTTTTGGGGATTTTTGGGGAATTTTTTGGGATTTTTATTGGGAATTTTTTTTTTAATTTTTGGGGATTTTTTGGGATTTTTTGGGGGATTTTTTGGGGCTTTTTTTGGAAATTTTTGGGATTTTTTGGGGATTTTTTGGGGAATTTTTGGGATTTTTTTCTTTATTTTTTGGGGATTTTTTGAGATTTTTTTAGATTTTTTAAAGGATTTTTTGGGGTTTTTTTTGGGCTGATTTTGGGGATTTTTGGGAGATTTTTGGAATTTTTGGGGGGGTTTTTTTGGGGAATTTTTGGGGATTTTGGGGATTTTTTTTTGGATTTTCTTTGGATTTTTTGGGGATTTTTTGGGGAATTTTTTAGGGTTTTATTGAGAATTTTTCTTTTTTTTTTTTAGGTTTTTCGGGGATTTTTCCTGAGGATTTTTTAGGATTTTCTTGGAATTCCCAGGATTTTTTTTGGGAATTTTTGGAATTTTTTTTTTCAGGATTTTTTGGGAATTTTCGTGGGGTTCTTGGGTGGGAATTTTATCCCAAAAAATCCAAATTTTGGAGAATTTTTATGGCATTTTTAAAGAATTTTTTTTTTATTTTTGGGAGGTTTTAGGGAGAATTTAACCCTAAAAATCCCAATTTTCAAAAATCATTGAAATTTTTGAGGAGTTTTGGGGGTTTTTAGGGAGATTTCTGTCCTAAAAATCCGAATTTCGGGGATTTTGGGAGGGTTTGGGGAATTTCAGGAATTTTTTTAAGGGTGGGGGCTGATCCAAAATTTTCCCCTCAAAAAATCCCAAATTTCCCCCCCCAAAATCCCCAATTTTCAACCCAAAAATCCCAATATTCCCACAAAAACCCCAATTTTCCCCTCATAAATCTCAATTTCACCCCAAAAATCCCATTTTTCCCTCACAAATCCCAATTTTCACACAAAAATCCCAATTTTCCACTCACAAATCCTCATTTTCATGCCAAAAAAAAACCCATTTTCACACAAAAAATCCCCATTTTCCCCACAAAATTCCAATTTTTCCCCCCAAAATTCCCATTTTCCCCTCACAATTCCCACTTTTCCCACAAAAATCCCCATTTTCCCCTCACAAATCCCCATTTTTCCCCCCAGAATTCCCATTTTTCCCAGAAAATTCCTCATTTTCCCTTCAGAAATCGGCATTTTCACACAAAAAATCCCCATTTTTCCCCAAAATCTGCGTTTCCCCACCCAAAATTCCGCATTTTCCCCTCACAAATCCCAAATTTCTCCTCACAAATCCCACTTTTCCCACAGAAATCCCCATTTTCCCCTCACAAATCCCAAATTTCCCCACAAAATTCCAACTTTCCGCACAAAAATTCCCATTTTTCCCCTCACAAATCCCAAATTTCCCCTCACAAATCCAACTTTTCCCAACAAAATTCCCACTTTTCCCCTCACGAATCCCCATTTTCACACAAAAAATCCCCATTTTCCCCCTCAAAATTCCCATTTTTCCCCTCACAAATCCCCATTTTCCCCTCACAAATCCCAATTTTCACACAAAAAATCAGCATTTTCCCACCCAAAATCCGCATTTTCCCCTCACAAATTCCCGGTTTTCCCACACAAAACCCTCATTTTCCCCTCAGAAATCCGCATTTTTCCCACAAAATTCCCCATTTTCTCCTCACAAATCCCGAATTTCCCCTCACAAATCCCCCTTTTCCCCACAAAATTCCCACTTTTCCCCTCACGAATGCGCATTTTTCCCTCAGAAAAACCAATTTTCCCCTCACAAATCCCCATTTTCATACAAAAAATCCACATTTTCCCACTCAAAATCCCCATTTTCCCCTCATAAATCCCGAACTTCCCCACACAAATCCCCCTTTTCCCCCCAAAACTCCCAATTTCCCCTCACAAATCCCAAATTTCCCCTCACAAATTCTCAGTTTTCCCACACAAACCCCTCATTTTCCCCTCACAAATCCGCATTTTTCCCACAAAATCCCCATTTTCCCCTCACAAATCCCAAATTTCCCCTCACAAATCCCCCTTTTCCCCCCAAAATTCCCATTTTCCCCACAAAATTCCCACTTTTCCCTTCCAGAATTCCCGATTTTCCCCCAAATTCCCATTTTCCCCTCACAACCCGCGCTCCCCCTCCCCCCTCACCGAAGACCCCCCCCCATTTCCCCCCCCGATTCCCGCCTTTTCCCCCCCCGATTCCCGCCTTTTCCCCACAATTCCCGCACTTTTCCCGATTTTTTTTTTATCCCGGTTTTTTTTTTTCCCCCTTTCCCGGCTTTTTTTCCCGCCTCACCCCGCGCCCCCTCCCCCCCCCGCTATTGTGCGGGGCGGCCGCAGCCGGGCGGGGCCGCCATCTTGCCGCGATCCCAGCATGCCCGCGCCGCCCAATGGGCGTGGCCTCCCCTCCCGACCAATCAGCGGCGCCGCTGGGGGAGTGGCGCCAAAACCCCGCGGCCAATCAGCGCCCAGAAGGGGCGTGGCCAAACCCCCGTTGCCAGCAATGGGAGGGGCGTGGTTATGCCCATATAAGGCGATAAGGGGCGGGGTTTATGCAAATGAGGGGGGTTTGATTGATGGGGAGGCCACGCCCAGGGAAGGGGGGGAGGGGCGGCGTTCGGGACCCCCAAAAATTCCCCGAAAATTCCCAAAAATGCCCCAAAAATTCCCGAAATTTCCCCAAATTCCAGCCCCGGGTTGGATTTAGGGATCCCAAAACCACAAAATTCCATAAAATTCACCCAAAATCCCCCAAAATTCACCCAAAATTCCATCAAATCCCCCCCAAAAATGCCAAAAAAACCGTCCCCGGAATTCCCAAAAAATCCCTAAAATTCACCCCAAAATCCCGGAAAATTCCCGCAAATCCCCGCCCAAAATTCCCGGGAATTTTCCCTAAAAAATTCCCACAAAAATCCCAAAAAAATTCCCAAAAAATCCCCCCAAAATTCCCCAAAAATCCCCCCAAAATTCTCCCAAAATTCCCCAAAAATCCCTCAAAAAAACCCAAAAAAAACCCAAATTCCCCCCAAAAATTCCCCCAAAAAATCCCGAATAATTCCCAATAAAATTCCCTAAAAATTCGCCCCCAAAACCCCCAAAATTCCCCCCAAAAATTCCCACAAAAATCCCCCAAAATTCCCAATAAATCTCCCTTAAAAGTCTCCCCAAAAAACCCCAAAATTCCCCCAAAATTCCCATTAAAAAACCCAAAAATTCCCTAAAAATCCCCATAAAATTCCCTCAAACTTCCCGATAAAAATTCCCCAAAATTCCCATAAAATCCCTTAAAATCTCCCCCAAAAATTCCCATAAAAAACCCCCCAAAAATCCCAAAAATTCCCATAAAATTCCCCGAAAGTTCCCTCCCAAAATTCCCAAAATACCCGGAAAAAATTCCCATTAAAAAGTCCCCAAAATCCCCTAAAAATTCCCCAAAAAATCCCTAAAAATTCCCCAAAAAAATCCCTCAAAATTCCCTCAAAATTCCCAAAATATTCCCATAAACCCCCCTAAAATTTCCCCCCAAAATTCCCGATAAAAATTCCCCAAATTCCCTAAAATTAAAAAAAAAATCCCCAAAATAATCCCAAAAAATTCCCATATAAACTCCCAAAATTCCCCCTAAAAATCCCCAAAAATTCCATAAAAATTCCCAATAAAAATCCCCAAAAATGCCCCAAAATTCCCTAAAAATTCCCTCCCAAAATTCCCAAAATCCCCTGAAAAATTCCCGTAAAATTCCCCAAAAAAAACCCAAAAATTCCATAAAAATTCCCAATAAAAATCCCTAAAAATCCCCCAGAAAATTCCCAAAAAATTCCCCAAAAAATCCCCAAAAATTCCCATAAAATCCCCCCAAAATTCCCAATAAAAATTCCCAAAAATTCCCAAACTTTCCCCCCAAAATTCCTATAAAGATCCCCAAAAAAATCCCCAAAAATTCCCAATAAAAATCCCCAAAAATCACCCATAAAATTCCCCAAAAATTCCCAAAAAAATCCCCAAAAATTCCCATAAAATCCCCCCAAAATTCCCGATAAAAATTCCCCAAAAATCCCCAAAAAATCCCCCAAAAAATCTTCTAAAAATCCCAAAAATTCCCCCAAAAAATCCCTAAAAATTCCCATAAAATCACCCAAAAAATCCTTTAAAAATTCCCTAAAATTCCACCAAAAATTCTCCAAAAAATTCCCCAAAAATTCCCATTAAATCCCACCCAAAGTTCCCGATAAAAATTCCCAAAAATTCCCAAACTTTCCCCCAAAAATCCCTATAAAGATCCCCAAAAAAAGTCCCTAAAAATTCCCAATAAAAATCCCTAAAAATCCCCAAAAATCCCCCAAAGTTCCCTAAAAATTCCCCTTCAAAATTCCCAAAAAATTCCCATAAAACCGCCCAAAAAATCCTTAAAAAATTCCCAAAAAATCCCCAAAAAATCCCAAAAAATTCCCCAAAAAATCCCAAAAAATTCCCTAAAAATCCCCTAAAAATTCCCCAAAAAATCCCAAAAAATTCCTCAAAAAATCCCCAAAAATTCCCCAAAAAATTCCCAAAAAATCCCCAAAAAATCCCCAAAAATTCCCGAAAAATTCCCCAAAAAATCCCTCAAAAAATCCCTAAAATTTCCCATAAAATTCCCCAAATTCCCACCCTAAATTCCCGTTTTTTCCCTCCCGGAATTCCCGTTTTTTCCCGGTTTTTTTTCCCCTCCCCCGCTCACCTGGGCTCCTCCTCGGGGGGTTCCCGACGCTGCCCCTCCCCCTCCTGCGGAACGAACCAAAAACCGGTCACGGGGAGGGGCTTGGCCACGCCCACTTTAAGCTCCACCCCCTTAAAACCCCACCCACTTTAAGCCCCGCCCCTTTAAACCCTGTTTATTTAAGCCCCACCCCCTTTAAGCCCCACTTCTTTAAGCCCCGCCCCTTTAATCCCTGTCCCTTTAAGCTCTGCCCCTTTAAGCCCCGCCCCCTTTAATCTTCACCCCTTTAAGCTTTGCCCCTTTAAGCCCCGCCCCTTTAAGCCCCTTTAAGCCCTGCCCCCTTTGGCTCTTTCCCTTTAAGCCCCGCCCCCTTAAGCCCCACCCCTTTTAACCTCACCTCCTTTAAGCCCCACCCTTTTAAGCCCCGCCCCCTTTAGCTCTTCCTCTTTAAGCCCCGCCCCCTTAACCCTGCCCCCTTGACCCCCTTTAAGCCCCGCCCCTTTAAGCCCCACCCCTTTGAGCTCCGCCCAGTTAAGCCCTGCCCCTTTAACTTCCTTTAAGCCCCACCCCCTTTAAGCCCCACCCCCTTTAAGCCCCACCCATTTCAGCCCCTGTAAGCCCCGCCCCTTTAGCTCTGACCCTTCAAGCCCCGCCCCTTTAAGCCCCACCCCATTTAAGCCCCACCCCTTAAACCCACTTTAAGCCCCACCCCCTTTAACCCCCACCCACTTTAAGCCCCGCCCCTTTAGCTCTGTCCCTTCAAGCCCCACCCCCTTTAAGCCCCACCCCTTTAGCTCTGACCCTTCAAGCCCCGCCCCTTTAAGCCCCACCCCATTAAGCCCCGCCCCTTAAACCCACTTTAAGCCCCACCCCCTTTAAGCCCCACCCCCTTTAAGCCCCACCCCTTTAGATCTGCCCCTTTAAGCCCCGCCCCCTTAAGCCCCGCCCCTTTGGCTCTGCCCCTTTAAGCCCCGCCCCTTTGGCTCTGCCCCTTTAAGCCCCGCCCCCTCTAAGCCCCGCCCCTTTAGCTCTGTCCCTTTAAGCCCCGCCCCTTTGGGCCCCACCCCCTTTAACCCCACCCCTTAAAGCCCCGCCCCTTTAAGCCCCACCCCCCTTTAGGCCACGCCCCTTTAACCCCTTTAACCCCCACCCCCTTTAGGCCCCGCCCCCTTTAACCCCGTTAAGCCCCGCCCCCTTTAACCCCGTTAAGCCCCGCCCCCTCTAACCCCTTTAAGCCCCGCCCCCTTTAAGCCCCACCCCTTTAACCCCTTTAACCCCCACCCCTTTAAACCCCCTTTAAGCCCCGCCCCTTTGACTCCATTTAAGCCCCGCCCCCTTTAAGCCCCGCCCCTAAATCCCTTTAAGCCCCGCCCCTTTAACCCCTTTAAGCCCCGCCCCCTTTACCCCTTTAAGCCCCGCCCCCTTTAAGCCCCGCCCCAAGGGGAGAATTTTGGCGGGAAATTTTTTGGCGGGAAATTTCGAGGGAAAATTTTTGGGGGAATTTGGGGAACTTTTTGGGGAGAATTTTGGGGATTTTGGGAAAAATTTTGGGGAATTTTGGGGTAATTTTCAGGATTTTGGGAATTTTGGGGGAAATTTTGGGAATTTTGAGGGAAATTTTGAGAAATTTTGGGGAAATTTTGGGAGATTTTGGGAAAAATTGGGAAAATTTGTGGAATTCTGGATCATTTTTGGGGGAATTTTCGGGGATTTTGGGGCAATTTGGGGATTTTTGGGGGGATTTTGGGGCATTTTAGAAATTTTTGGGGATTTTGGGAGAATTTGAGAAGTTTTGGAGAATTTTGGAGGAAATTTCTGGAATTTTGGGGAATTTTGGGGAAATTTCGGGGGATTTTGGGAAAATTTGGGGATTTTTGGGGGGATTTTGGGGCATTTTGGGGATTTTTGGGGATTTTGGGAGAATCTGAGAAATTTTGGGGGAATTTTGGGGGAAATTTCTGGAATTTTGGGGAATTTTGGGGAAATTTGGGGGATTTTGGGAAAATTTGGGGATTTTTGGGGGGATTTTGGGGCATTTTGGGGATTTTTGGGGATTTTGGGAGAATCTGAGAAATTTTGGGGGAATTTTGGGGGAAATTTCTGGAATTTCGGGGAAATTTTGAGGGAAATTTTTGGGGATTTTGGGAAAATTTTGGGATTTTTGGGGGGATTTTGGGGCATTTTGGGGATTTTGGGAGAACTTGAGAAATTTTGGGGGAATTTTGGGGAAAACTTCTGGAATTTTGGGGAATTTTGAGGGAAATTTTGGGGGATTTTGGGGAAATTTTGCGATTTCCGAAAAATTTGGTGGAAATTTGGGGGAAATTTTGGGGATTTTGGGGAAAATTTGGGGGATTTTGGGGAAATTTTGTAATTTTGGGGGAGTTTTGTTGATTTTGGGGGAAATTTCAGGAATTTTTGTGAATTTTAACAAATTTTGGGAGGAATTTTGAGGATTTTGGGGAAACTTTGGGGAAATTTGGGGAGATTTTGAGGAAAATTCCGGAAATTTCGGGGAATTTGGTGAATTTTGGGTCCAAATTTGGGAATTTTTGGGAAAAACTTGAGAATTTTTAAGGAAATTCCAGAACTCCGTGGAAATTTCCAGAATTCCCCGGAAACTTCCGGAATTTTGGGGAGAATTTGCTGAATTTTGGCGCCAAATTTTGGGATTTTTCCGGGAATTTTTTTGGCGGGAAATTCCTTGGCCCCTCCCCCCTTTAAGCCCCGCCCCCTTTAAGCCCCGCCCCCTTTTCCTCACCTGAGCTCCTCCCCCGGGCGAGGCCGGCGCGGGGTGGGGGGAGGGGCAGGAGGAGGAGGAGGAGGAGGAGGAAGAGGGGGGGGAGGGGCGGGGAGGGGGCGGAGCCTCGGCGCTGAGCAGAGGGGGGAGGGGCTCCCCCTCCTCCTCTTCCTCCTCCTCCTCAAGCCCCTCCCCCTTCCCCGGAAGCCCCTCCCCCTTCTCCGGAAGCCCCGCCCCCTGCAGGGGGGGAGGGGAGGGGCTCCCCGTGCCGGTTCCCTCCACTTCCGGTTTCGGTGACGTCACTTCCTGTTTCGCCGGCGGCACTTCCGGTTTAGGCTCCGCCTCTTCCTGCGTCGGCGACGTCACTTCCTGGTTCGGAAACGCCGCTTCCTGTTTCGGTGACGTCACTTCCTGTTTCGGCGAGGCCGCTTCCGGTTTTGGTGATGTCGCTTCCGGTTTTGGCGAGGTCACTTCCTGTTTTGGCGACGTCACTTCCTGTTTTTCCGGCGGGGGTTTGGGGGTCTCTTCCTCTTCCTCCTCCTCCTCTTCCTCCTCCTCTTCCTCTTCCTCCTCCTCTTCCTCCTCCTCCCCGGCCACGCCCACCTGGGGGGCGGGGCGGCGGCGCCGGGGGGCGGGGCCGGGCTCGGGGGCGGGGCCGGGGGGCGGGGCCGAGCGGGTCTGGGGGAGAAAATGGCGGGAAATGAGGAAGTGTTGCCCAAAAATGGGGAAATTCGACCCAAAATCGGGAATTTTGACAAAAAAATTGCAAATTTGACCCAAAATTGGCAAATTTTGACCCAAAATTGAGGAAATTTGACCCAAAATTGGGAATTTTGACACAAAAATGGGGAATTTTGGCCCAAAATTGACAAATTTTGACCTGAAATTGAGAAATTTAACCCAAAAATGGGGAAATTTGACCCAAAAATGAGAAAATTTGACCCAAAATTGAGGAAATTTGACCCAAAATTGGGAAATTTGACCCAAAATTGAGAGTTTTCAACCAAAATTGGAAGTTTTGAACCAAAAATGGGGAAATTTGACCCAAAACTGAGGAATTTGACACAAAATGGAGGACTTTGACCCAAAAATTGGGAATTTTGACCCAAAACTGAGGAATTTGACCCAAAAATGGGGAAATTTGAACCAAGAATTGAGGAAATTTGAACCAAAAATGGGGAAATTTGACCTAAAATTGGGAATTTTGACCCAAAATTGAGGGAATTTCACCCAAAATTCAGAGTTTTCAACCAAAATTGGAAGTTTTGAACCAAAAATGGGGAGATTTTGACCCAGAATTGAGGAAATTTGACCCAAAAATTGAGAAATTTGAACCAAAATTGGGAATTTTGACCCAAAACTGGGAAATTTGACCCAAAATTGATGAAATTTGACCCAAAATTGAGAAAATTTGATGCAAAAAAGAGAAAATTTGACCCAAAATTGAGGAATTTGAACCAAAAATGAGGAAATTTGAACTAAAAATGGGGAAATTTGACCCAAAATTTGGGAAATTTGACCCAAAATTGAGGAAAGTTGAACTAAAAATGAGAAAATTTGACCCAAAATTGAGAAATTTGACACAAAATGGAGAATTTTGACCCAAAACGGGGAATTTTGACCCAAAAATGGGGAGATTTGAACCCAAAAATGAGAAAATTTGACCCAAAATTGGGAGTTTTGACCCAAAATTGGGAATTTTGATCTAAAAATGGAGAAATTTGACTGAAAATGGGAATTTTGACCCAAAATTGAAAGAATTTGACCCAAAAATGGAGAAATTTGACCCAAAAATAAAGAAATTTGGACCAAAAATGAGGAATTTTGACCCAAAAATGGGGAATTTCAGCCCAAAATTGGGAATTTTGCCCAAAATTCACAAATTTGACCCCAAAATGGGGAAAAATCACCAAAAATGGAGGAATTTGACCCAAAATCGAGGAAATTCGACCCAAAAAATGGAAAATTTTGACCCAAAATGGGGAAAATTCCCAAAATTTTTCCCCAAAATTCTCAAATTTCCCCCAAAATTCCCAAATTTTCCCCCAAAATTCCCAAATTTTCCCCCAAAATTCCCGGATTTTTCCCAAAATTCCCGGATTTTCCCCCAGAATTCCCGGGATTTCCTCACCATCCTCCTCCTCTCCTTCCTCCCGGCTCCTTCCTCCTCTTCCTCCTCCTCCTCCTCCTCGCCCGGCTCCGAGGCTGCCCAGGGAGAAAAAAAAACGGGAATTTTATGGAAATTTTTTCCGGAATTTTTTGGAATTTTTTTGGAATTTTTCGGGGATTTTTTCGGAATTTTTCAGGGATTTTTTGGGAATTTTTGGGGATTTTTTCGGAATTTTTGGGGAATTTTTTGGGATTTTTTGGGAATTTTTTGGGATTTTTTGGGAATTTTTTTGGGATTTTTTGGGAATTTTTCAGGAATTTTTCAGGAATTTTTTGGGAATTTTCAGGGATTTTTTGGGAATTTTTTTGGGGATTTTTTGGGAATTTTTTAGGGATTTTTTGGGATTTTTTCAGGGATTTTTTGCGAATTTGTTTGGAATTTTCGGGAATTTTTCGGGGATTTTTTGGGAATTTTTGGGGATTTTTTGGGGAATTTTTTGGGGAATTTTTGGGAATTTTTTGGGAACGTTTCAGGAATTTTTTGGGAATTTTTGAGGGATTTTTTGGGGGAATTTTTTGGGAATTTTGGAGGGAATTTTTGGGAATATTTGGGGGATTTCTTGGGAATTTTTCCGGAATTTCTTGGGAATTTTTTTGGATTTTTTTTGGGATTTTTGGGGAAATTTTGGGGATTTTTTGGGGGAATTTTCAGGGATTTTTTTCGGGAATTTTTTGGGAATTTTCAGGGATTTTTTGGGAATTTTTTGGGGATTTTTTGGGAATTTTTCAGGAATTTTTCAGGAATTTTTTGGGAATTTTCAGGGATTTTTTGGGAATTTTTTTGGGGATTTTTTGGGAATTTTTTAGGGATTTTTTGGGATTTTTTCAGGGATTTTTTGCGAATTTGTTTGGAATTTTCGGGAATTTTTCGGGGATTTTTTGGGAATTTTTGAGGATTTTTGGGGATTTTTTGGGAATTTTTCAGGAATTTTTCAGGATTTTTTTGGGAATTTTCAGGGATTTTTGAGGGGAATTTTTGGGGAATTTTTGGGAATTTTTTGGGGGAATTTTTTTGGAATTTTCGGGGGATTTTTTGGGATTTTTTGGGGATTTTTTGGGAATTTTTCAGGGATTTTTTGGGAATTTGTTTGGAATTTTCGGGAATTTTTTGGGAATTCTTGGGGATTTTTTGGGAATTTTTCAGGGATTTTTCGGGAATTTTTTGGGAATTTTCAGGGATTTTTGGAGGGAATTTTTGGGGAATTTTCAGGAATTTTTGGGGAATTTTTTGGGAATTTTTGAGGGATTTTTTGGGGGAATTTTTGGGGATTTTTTTGGGAATGTTTCTGGAATTTTTGGAAACTTTTTGGGAATTTTTTGGGGAATTTTTTGGGAACGTTTGAGGGATTTTTTGGGAATTTTTAAAGAATTTTTTGGGAATTCATTGGGAATTTATTGGGAATTTATTGGGAATTTTCTGGGAACGTTTCAGGGAGTTTTGGGAAATTTTTGGGGAATTTTTTGGGGAATTTTTGTGGGATTTTTTGGGAATTTTTTCAGGAATTTTTTGGGGATTTTCAGGGAATTTTTAGGAATTTTTCAGGGATTTTTTGGGAATTTTTGGGGAATTTTCGGGAATTTTTTGGGAATTTTTTGGGAATTTTTTAGGGATTTTTTGGGAATTTTTTGGGAATTCTTGGGGATTTTTTGGGAATTTTTCAGGGATTTTTTTGGAATTCGGAATTTTTTGGGAATTTTTTGGGAATTTTGGGGGATTTTTTGGGAATTTTTCAGGGATTTTTTGCGAATTTGTTTGGAATTTTCTGGGAATTTTTCGGGAATTTTTTTGGAATTTTTGGGGATTTTTTGGGAATTTTTCAGGACTTTTTCAGGAATTTTTTGGGAATTTTTCAGGGATTTTTTGGGAATTTTTCAGGGATTTTTTGGGAATTTGTTTGGAATTCTCGGGAATTTTTTGGGAATTTTTTGGGAATTTTTGGGGATTTTTTGGGAATTTTTGGGGATTTTTTGGTGAATTTTTGGGGGAATTTTTTGGGAATTTTTCAGGAATTTTTTGGGAATTTTCGGGAATTTTTTGGGAATTTATGAGGGATTTTTTGGGGGAATTTTTGGGGATTTTTTTGGGAATGTTTCTGGAATTTTTGGAAACTTTTTGGGAATTTTTTGGGGAATTTTTGAGGGACTTTTTTGGGGAATTTTTTGGGGATTTTCAGGGAATTTTTAGGAATTTTTCAGGGACTTTTTGGGGATTTTTTGGGAATTTTTCAGGAATTTTTTGGGAATTTTTGGGGATTTTTTGGGGAATTTTTGGGGGAATTTTGGGGATTTTTCAGGAATTTTTTGGGGATTTTTTGGGAATTTTTGGGGAATTTTTTGGGAACGTTTGAGGGATTTTTGGGGAATTTTTCAATAATTTTTTGGGGATTTTTTGGGGATTTTTGGGGAATTTTTTGGGGAATTTTTTGGGAATTTTTTCTGGAACATTCCAGGAAATTCCCTGGGAATTTTCTGGGAATTCTCACCTCGAGTTTCCGGAGGGTCCCGGCGCTGCTGGAGCAGCTCCTGCTGCTTCTCCAGGTACTGCTTGATGATGCTGTTCTGCCCCATGGCCTCGCCCATCTGCCGAAATTCCAGCAATTCCCAAAAAATTTGGGATCCAATTGGGGATTTTTGGGAATTTTTCCCATTTTTTTCCCTTTTTTTCCCAATTTTTTCCCATTTTTTTCCCAATTTTTTCCGATTTTTTCCCATTTTTTTCCATTTTTTTCTAATTTTTTGTGATTTTTTTATGATTTTTTGGGATCAATTCAAGCTCTTCCAACCCCAGATCCCAAAAAATTGGGAATTCCCAAAAATCTGGGATCATTCCCGAATTTTTGGGAATTTTTTCCCATTTTTTTCCCAATTTTTCCCAATTTTTTCCCAATTTTTCCCATTTTTTCCCCATTTTTTTCTGATTTTTTGGGATTTTTTTGTGATTTTTTTTAATGATTTTTTGGGTTTAATTGAAGCTCTTCCACCCCCAAATCCCAAAAAATTGGGAATTCCCAAAAATCCGGGATCATTCCCGAATTTTTGGGAATTTTTCCCATTTTTTCCCACATTTTTCCCATTTTTTTCCCATTTTTTGATGATTTTTTTGTGATTTTTGTTGATTTTTTAGGGATTTTTTGGGTGATTTTTAAACATTTTTGGGATCAAGTGAAGCTCTTCCACCCTCAAATCCCAAAAAATTGGGAATTCCCAAAAATCTGGGATCATTCCCAAATTTTTGGGAATTTTTTCCCATTTTTTCCCATTTTTTTGTGATTTTTTAGGAATTTTTTAGGGATTTTTGGGATATTTTTAGGGATCAATTCAAGCTCTTCCACCCCCAAATCCCAAAAAATTGGGAATTCCCAAAAATCCGGGATCATTTCCGAATTTTTGGGAATTTTTTCCCTTTTTTTTCCCAATTTTTCCCAATTTTTTCCCTTTTTTTTGGGATTTTTGCCGATTTTTTAAGGGATTTTTTGGGTGATTTTTAAACATTTTTGGGATCAAGTGAAGCTCTTCCACCCCCAAATCCCAAAAAATTGGGAATTCCCAAAAATCTGGGATCATTCCCGAATTTTTGGGAATTTTTTCCCATTTTTTTCCCACATTTTTCCCAATTTTTCCCAATTTTTTTCCCCTTTTTTTGTGATTTTTTTATGATTTTTTGGGATCAACTGAAGCTCTTCCACCCTCAAATCCCAAAAACCAGGAATTCCCAAAAATCTGGGATCATTCCCGAATTTTTGGGAATTTTTTTCCCAATTTTTTTCCAATTTTTTTCCCAATTTTTTCCCATTTTTTTTCGGTTTTTTCCCATTTTTTTCCCCATTTTTTTCTAATTTTTTGGGATTTTTTTGTGATTTTTTGGATTTAATTGAAGCTTTTCCACCCCCAAATCCCAAAAACCAGGAATTCCCAAAAATCTGGGATCATTTTGGAGATTTTGGGAATTTTTTCCCATTTTTTGGTGATTTTTTCTGAATTTTTTTCCCATTTTTGGTGATTTTTGGGAATTTTTTTCCCATTTTTTGGCAATTTTTGGGAGGATTTGAAAGAATTTTGGAATTTTGGGGCTTTTTTTGGGAATTTTGGGCAATTTAAGGAAAATTTTGGGGAAGTTTTCAGGGAATTTGGTGAAATTTGGGTGAAATTTGTTGATTTTTGGGATGATTTGAAACAATTCTGAATTTTTGGGGATTTTTTGGGGCAATTTAAGGAGATTTTGGGCAATTTAAGAAAATTTAATGAAGATTTTGTGGGAATTTGGTGAAATTTGGGTGAAATTTGTTGATTTTTGGGATGATTTGAAACAATTTTAAATTTTTTGGAATTTTTTGGGGCAATTTAAGGAAATTTTGGTCAATTTAATGAAGATTTTGGGTGAATTTTGTTAATTTTTGAGCAAATTTGAGAAAATTTTGAATTTTTGGGAATTTTTTGGGGTGATTTAAGGAGATTTTGGGCAATTTAATGAAGATTTTGGGGGAATTTGGGTGAAATTTGTTGATTTTTGGGATGATTTGAAAGAAATTTAAATTTTTTGGAATTTTTTGGGGCAATTTAAGGAAATTTTGGTCAATTTAATGAAGATTTTGGGTGAATTTGGGGGAAATTTTGGGAGATTTTGGGGAGAATTTTGAATTTTTTGGGATTTTTTTGGGGTGATTTGAGGGGATTTTGGTCAATTTAAGGAAGATTTTTGTGAATTTGGTGAAATTTGGGTGAAATTCGGGAGATTTTGGCCAATTCTCACCTGGGAATTGGGCTGGAAGGTCGGGTGGGGGCTCGAGTGCTTCTGGAGGTTCTCCAACATCAGCGCCTGAATTTTGGGTCAAATCACACAAATTTCAGTCAAAAACAAAAAATCTCCACTCCCAAATCCCACAAATTCCTTTTTTTTCAATTTCCAGCCCCAAAACCCCCGGAATTCCCCCCAAAATCCCAAATTTCCCACCCAAAACTTCTCAAAAAAAGCCCAAAAATCGAATTTTTTTGCCCCAAAACCGCGATTTTTCCCCTCAAAACCTCACCAAAATCATCATTTTTTCCCCCAAAACCGCGATTTTTACCTCAAATCCGTCACAAATCGGCCAAAATTCACATTTTTCAACAAAAATCCCCTCAAAACAACCCCGGATCACCCCAAAAAATTCATTAGAAAAGCAAAAAATCCTGAATTTCACCCCAAATTCCTCCCCAAAACCGCGAATTTCGCCCCGAATTCACCAAAAATTGGCTTTTAAAACTTAAAATCGCTTCAGGTTTTTCACCCCAAATTCATCAAAATCGGGAATTTTGCCTCAAACTTCCTCGCCAACCTCCAGAAATCGGGATTTAAAACTCGATTATTTTAATTTATTTCACTGGAATTGCTCAAAACCGCGATTTTTACCCCAAATCCCCTCACGAAAACCCCAAAAGTGGAATTTTAAAATCAAATTTCTTCCGATTTTTCTTTAAATTCATCAAAACCGCGATTTTTACCCCAAATCTCCTCAAAAACTCCTCAAAATCGGGGTTTTAAACCCAAATTTCCTCTGACTTCTCCTCAAATTCATCAAAATCGGGGTTTTTACCCCAAATCTCCTCAAAAACTCCTCAAAATCGGGGTTTTAAACCCAAATTTCCTCTGACTTCTCCTCAAATTCATCAAAATCGGGGTTTTTACCCCAAATCTCCTCAAAAACTCCTCAAAATCGGAGTTTTAAACCCAAATTTCCTCAAACTTTTCTTCAAATTTATCAAAATCGGGATTTTTACCCCAAATCCCCTCATAAAAACCTCAAAAGTGGAGTTTTAAACCCAAAATTCCTCAAACTTTTCCTCAAATTCATCAAAATTGGGATTTTCACCCCAAATCCCCTCACAAAAACCTCAAAATCGGAGTTTTAAACCCAAATCTCCTCAAAATTCCCTTTAAAGTCACAAAAACCGGGATTTTTACCTTAAATCCCCTCAAAAACTCCTCAAAATTGGAGTTTTAAACCAAAATTTCCTCAGACTTCTCCTCAAATTCATCAAAATTGGGATTTTTACCCCAAATCCCCTCACAAACTCCTCAAAATCGGGGTTTTAAACCCAAATCGCGCCACACTTTAACCGGAACTCACAAAACCCGCGATTTTCACCTCAAATCCCCTCACAAAAACCTCAAAAGTGGAGTTTTAAACCCAAATCCCCTCAGAATTCCCTTCAAACTCACGAAAACCGCGACTTTTACCTCAAATCCCCTCCGATTTCTCCTCAAACTCATCAAAATCGGGATTTTTACCCCAAATCCCCTCACAAACTCTTCAATCCCGGACCTTTAAACTCAAATCGCCTCAGACTTTTCCCCGAACTCACAAAAACCGCGGATTTTACCTCAAATCCCTTCACAAACTCCTCAGACTCACAAAAATCGCGATTTTTACCCCAAATCCCCTCACAAACTCCTCAAAATCGAGGTTTTAAACCCAAATCGCGCCACACTTTAACCGGAACTCACAAAAACCGCGATTTCCACCCCAAACCCCCTCACAAAACCCCCAAATCCCGCACTTTTCAACCCAAACCGCCTCACGCTCGACCTCAACCTCCCAAACCGCCACTTTTACCCCAAAAACCTTTTCTTTTAACCCCAAACCCCCGCTCCGCTCCAAACCCTCCCCTCTCACCTCAACCCTCCCCTCACCACCGACCCAAAATCCCCTTTTTTCACCCCAAACCTCAGCTCGATTTCTGTGGGGGGGGTGATGGGGGGGGGGGTCTCTGTTTTCCCTTCCCGCCTTTTTCCCCCCCCTCACGCGTTGGCGGGAAAACCCTGAGGGGGAGAACCCCCCTCACCCACCCCGCGCATGCGCCGCCATTTTCCCGCCCCCCCCTCTCCCTCCTTCATCCTCCCTTCCCCTCACGGCGGCCTCCCCCTCAGCGCCGCCGCCATTTCCACCCCGTTCCCCCCCTTCTTCCTCTCACCCCTCGCAGCCGCTTGATCAGGGCGCTCTTCTGGCCGCTCTTGGCGAGGCCTCGCTGCTCCAGGGCCGCTTTGAGGTCGGCGACGCGCAGCAGATGGAGCGGCCGCCCGTCCAGAGTCACCTCCTCCCCGTCCGCCATCTTGGTGTGGCGCCGCTTGCGCTGCGCCTTTCGGACGCTTCCGGCTCTTCGGCAACTTCCGCAGGGGAGCTTCGGGTATTTCCGGCAACATTCGGGAGTTTCCGCTGCTCTTCGGGTGTTTCCGGCAGCGCTCGGGGGGGTTCTGGCGCTCTTCGGGTGTTTCCGGCAGCGTTCGGGGGGTTCTGGCGCTCTTCGGGTGTTTCCGGCGCTCTTCGGGTGTTTCCGGAATGGGGGGGGGCAAAGGCGGGAATTTCTGTGGAGAGTTCGGAGGTTTCCGGTAAAACTCCGTTAAAATGAGGGGAAAAAGTGAAAATTTGGGGGATTTCGGGTTAAAAAATCGCGGTTTTTGAGGTAAAAGTGGGAGGGGTTATGGGGGAAATAAAAAAGGTGAGGTTTTTTTGGGGGAAAATCGCGGTTTTTGGGGAAAAATCGAGTTTTTTTGGGGAAAATTGGTGGTTTTGTGTGGGAAAAATCGCGATTTTCTGTGGGGAAAAAATCGAGGTTTTGGGTTAAAAGTCGGAGATTTTCCGTGGAAAAAAAACATAATTCGCGATTTTTCGGTTAAAAATCGGGGTTTAAAGTAAAAATTTCGCTGTTTTTAGTGAAAAAATCGCGATTTTGAGTGGAAAAAAATTGGTGGTTTTGTGTGGGGAAAATCGGGATTTTCTGTGGGGAAAGTCGCGGTTTTCAGGGAAAACAGCCCCAAAAAATCGCGGTTTTGGGTTAAAAATCGGAGTTTTTAGTGAAAAAAAAAATAATTCGCGGTTTTTCGGTTAAAATTCGCGATTTATGGTGGAAGAATCGCGATTTTCGGTGGAAAAATCGCGATTTTTAGTGGAAAAAAATTTGAGGTTTTCGGTGGAAAAATTCGCGGTTTTAAGTTTAAAAAATTCGTGATTTTGGGTGGGGAAAAAAATCGCGATTTTTTAGCGGAAAAATTTGCGATTTTCTGTGGGAAAAATTCGCGATTTTCCGTCAAAACCGCGGAAAACTCGAGGGAAAAATCTTCGGGATTTCGGGAAAAACAAAATAAAATCTTTTAAAATAAAACAAAAAGGAAAAAACGCACAAAGCAGTTTATTTTATTTATTTTTTGTTATTTTTATTTATATTTTTTTTATTTACAGGTTTTTCTTTATTTTTATGCATTTTTAATTTGATTTTTATTTATTCTTTTTTAATTAAAATGTTTAATTTATTTTTTATTTATTTTATTTATTTTTTTATTTATTTTTATTTACGTTTTGTTTACGCTTTATTTTTTTTTTTTTTGCCTGTTTTTATTTCGAATTTTCTCATTGGCCAGCGGGGTTTGATTGACAGCCCCGCCCACATCGAGGCCACGCCCCCTTTTTCCTTAAAGGGGAAAAGGGGCGGAGCCTGCTCTGCCCCTGTGACGTCATAAGACAAAAAAGGCGCCATTTTGAAGCCCCGCCCCTTTTCGGGCGGGGTTTTTTGGGGTGGGGGCGGGGTTTAGGGGTGGGGGAGGGGCTCGGGGGGTTTGAGGGGGGGTTCGGGGGTGGGGGAGGGGCGCTGAGGGGCCCCTCCCCCACCCGGGTAAACCACGAGGAGCAGGCGCTGCCAGAAACGGCTCCAGGAGGCTGCGGGGGGAGGGGAAAAAAAACACCCAAATTAGCCCAAATTCGCCCCAAAATTGTCCCAAAATTATCCTGAAATTATCCCAAAATAAACCCAAAATTATCCCGAATTTACCCCAAAATTATCCCCAAATTATCCCAAAATCCCCCCAAAAATATCCCCAAATTATCCCAAAATAAACCCAAAATTATCCCGAATTTACCCCAAAATTGTCCCCAAATTATCCCAAAATAAACCCAAAATTATCCCAAATTCACCCCAAAATTGTCCCCAAATTATCCCAAAATTACCCCAAAATTTTATCCCAAAATTATCCCAAAATAAAGCCAAAATTCCCCCAAAATTTTATCCCAAAATTATCCTCAAATCCCCCCAAAATTATCCCCAAATTTCCCAAAATCCCCCAAATTCCCCTCAAATTTCCCCCAAAATCCCCAAATTTCCCAAATTGTTCCCAAAATCCCTCAAATTTTTCCCGAATTTTCCCCAAATTCCTTCCAAAATTCCCAAATTCCCCCAAAATTCCCCAAATTTCCCCAAAATCTCCCAAAATCCTCCCCAAAATCCCCCAAATTTTCCAATTTTTCCCCGAATTTTCCCCAAATTCCCCCCAAAATCCCCAAATCCTCCCTAAAATTCCCAGATTTTCCCCTAAATCCCCCAAATTTCCCCAAAATTCCCGAATTTCCCCTGAATTTTCCCCAAATCCCCCCAAAATCCCCCGATTTCCCCAAAATTACCAAAATGTTCCAACTTTTTCCCAAATTTCCCCCCAAAATTTTCTTCAAAATTTCCCAAATCCTCCCAAAATTCCCCCAAATCCTCCAAATTTCCCGATTTTTTCCCCAAATTCTCCCCCAAATTCCCAATTTCCCCCAAATTTCTTCCCAAAATCCCCTAAAATCCCCCAAATTTCCGAAGTTCTTCTCAAAACTTCCCAAATCTCCCCCAAAATCCTCCCAAATTTCCCAAATTCTTCCCAAAAATTCACAAATTTCCTTTAAAATCCCCCAAATTTCCCCTAAAATTTCCAAATTTCTCTCAAAATTCCCTCAAAATCCCCCAAATCTCCCAATTTCTTCCCAAATTTCCCAATTTTTCCCCAAAATCCCCCAAAATTTCCCCAAAAATTCCCCCAAAATTCCCAATTTCCTAGTTTTCCCCCAAAATCTCCAAATTTTTCCCAAACTTTCCCAAAATCCCCCCAAAATTCCCCCAAAATCCCACAAATTTCCCAAATTCTTCCCAAAAATTCCAAAATTCCCTCAAAATCCCCCAAATTTCCCCAAATCCTCCCCAAAATCCCCAAAATTTCCCAAATTTCCCCAAATTTTTCCCCAAATACCCCAAATTTCCCCCAAAATTCCCAGATTTCCTTCCAAAATTTCCCCCCAAATTCCAAATTATTCCCCAATTTTCGCCCAAAATCTCCCAAATTTCCCCCAAATTTTTCCCAAATTTTCCCCCAAAATTCCCAAATTTTCCCCAAATTTTCCGGATTTTTCCTCAAAATTCCCCTAAAATCCCCCAAAATTCCCCATTTTTTTCCCCAAAATTCCATTTTCTTCCTAAAATTCCCCCAAAATTCCCAAATTTCCCCAAATTTCCTTCCAAAATCTCCCAAAATTCCCCCAAAATTCCCCAAAAATCCCCAAAAAATTCCCCCCAAAATTCCAAACTTTTCCCAAAATTCCCCCAAAAATGCCCCAAAAATCCCCAAAAAATTCCCAAAAAATCCCCAGAAATCCCCCAAAAATCCCCCAAAATCCCCCAAATTTTCCCCAAAATTCTCCCAAATTTTCCCCCAAAAATTCCAAATTTTTCCCAAAATTCCCCCAAAAATGCCCCAAAAATCCCCAAAAATCCCCAAAAAATCCCCAAAAAATTCCCCAAAAATTCCCCAAAAATTCCCCAAAATTCTCCCAAATTTTCCCCCAAAAATTCCAATTTTTTCCCAAAATTCCCCCAAAAATGCCCCAAAAAATCCCCAAAAAATTCCCAAAAATTCCCAAAATCCCCTCAAATTCCCCCAAATCCTCCCAAAATTCCCAATTTTTCTCCAAATTTCCCAAATTTTCCCCAAAATCCCCCAAAATTCCCAAATTTCCCCCAAAAAATCCCCCAAAAAATCCCCAAAAATTCCCCAAAAATCCCCCAAAAATTCCCAAAAAATTCCCAGAAATCCCCCAAAAATCCCCCAAAATCCCCCAAATTTTCCCCAAAATTCTCCCAAATTTTCCCCCAAAAATTCCAAATTTTTCCCAAAATTCCCCCAAAAATGCCCCAAAAATCCCCAAAAATCCCCAAAAAATCCCCAAAAAATTCCCCAAAAATTCCCCAAAAATTCCCCAAAATTCTCCCAAATTTTCCCCCAAAAATTCCAATTTTTTCCCAAAATTCCCCCAAAAATGCCCCAAAAAATCCCCAAAAAATTCCCAAAAATTCCCAAAATCCCCTCAAATTCCCCCAAATCCTCCCAAAATTCCCAATTTTTCTCCAAATTTCCCAAATTTTCCCCAAAATCCCCCAAAATTCCCAAATTTCCCCCAAAAAATCCCCCAAAAAATCCCCAAAAATTCCCCAAAAATCCCCCAAAAATTCCCAAAAAATTCCCAAAAAATTCCCAAAAAATTCCAAAAAAATTCCCAAAAAATTCCCAAAATTCCCCCAAAAATCCCCCAAAAATTCCCCAAAAATTCCCCAAAAATCCCCCAAAAATCTCCCCAAAATTCTCCCAAATTTTCCCCCAAAAATTCCAAATTTTTTCCCAAAATTCCCCCAAAAATGCCCCAAAAATTCCCCAAAAATCCCCAAAAAATTCCCAAAAAATCCCAAAAAAAATCCCAAAAATTCCCCAAAAATCCCAAAAAATTCCCCAAAAATTCCCCAAATTTTTCCCAAAAATTCCCCAAAAATTCCCCAAAATCCCCCAAATTTCCCCCAAAACTTCCCAAATTTTTTCCTCTTCCTCACCCATCCTCTTCCTCATCCCCTGCAGGGGGCGTGTCCGGCTCTGGCCCCGCCCCTTTTTCAGGCACAGCCAATAAACGGGAGCTCCCGAGGCCGTGATGGCCACGCCCACCCCGCACACCACAGGCTCCGCCCACAGCGAGAACAGCAACAGCCCCGCCCAGAAGAGCAGGAACAGCACCGGCAGCACCAGGGGAACCTCGGGAAACACAGAATTCCCAAAATTCCCAAAAATTCCCAAACTTTTGGGTCAAAATCCCGCGATTTTAGGCAAAAAATTGCGATTTTTATGGAAAAAAAATGAGATTTTTATCACTAAAAATGGGGTTTTTTCGCTAAAAATTCGGGATTTTTACCCAAAAAATTGAGATTTTAGGTGGGATTGGGGGTGATTCATGAAAAATTTGGGGTTTTTGGGTGAAAATTTGGGGATTTTAGGTCAAAATTTGGGGATTTTAGGTCAAAAATTGAAGTTTTTTAAGCACGGAGACGCCATTTACAGGAGCCCCAAAATTGAGGATTTTTACCCCAAAATTGGGATTTTTTTCCCCAAAAATTGAGATTTTAGGTGGGATTGGGGGTGATTGACAAAAAATTTGGGGTTTTTAGGTGAAAATTTGGGGATTTTGGGTGAAAAATTGAAGTTTTTAGGTCAAAAATTGAAGTTTTTTTAAGCACGGAGACGCCATTCACAGGAGCCCCAAAATTGATGAGTTTTGCCCAAAAATTTTGGGATTTTTTTGCAAAAATTGAGGATTTTTCCCCAAAAATTGGGATTTTGGGTGGAATTCGAAGAGTTTTGCAAAAAATTTGGGGTTTTTGGGTGAAAATTTGGGGATTTTAGGTCAAAAATTGAAGTTTTTTTAAGCATAGAGACGCCATTTACAGGAGCCCCAAAATTGAAGATTTTTACCCCAAAATTTGGGGATTTTTCCCCAAAAATTGGGATTTTAGGTGGAATTCGAAGAGTTTTGCAAAAAATTTGGGGTTTTTAGGTGAAAATTTGGGGTTTTTGGGTGGAAATTTGAGTTTTTTACGCATAAATTTGCATATTTAATGAAGGCCACGCTGGCCACGCCCACCCCACACAGCCCCGCCCAGAAGAGCAGGAACAGCACCGGCAGCACCAGGGGAACCTCGGGAAACACAGAATTCCCAAAATTCCCAAAAATTCCCCAAGTTTTGGGTCAAAACCCCGCGATTTTAGGCAAAAAAATGAATTTTTTAGGGAAAAAAACTGATTTTTTTTAGTGAAAAATGCGATTTTTTTACCAAAAATTGCGGTGTTTTGGGTGAAAATTTGGATTTTAGGATGAGTTTGGAATGTTTTCTAAAATATTTGGGAATTTTGGGTGAAAATTTGGGCTTTTTAGGTCAAAAATTGAAGTTTTTAGGTCAAAAGTTGAAGTTTTTGGAGCATGGAGACGCCACCTAAAGGAGACCCAAAATTGAAGATTTTTACCCCAAAATTCAGGGATTTTTCCCCAAAATTGGGATTTCAGGAGGAGTTTGGGGTGATTTATGAAAAATTTGGGGTTTTGGGTGAAAATTTGGGGATTTTGGGTCAAAATTTGGGGATTTTTTGTCAAAAATTGAAGTTTTTTGGAGTGTGAGAATGGCACCTTCAAGAGCCCCAAAATTGACGAATTTTAGCCCAAAAATTGGGGTTTTTGACTAAAAAATTGGGCATTTTTCCCCAAAAATTGGGATTTTAGGTGGATTTTGATGAATTTTGCAAAAAATTTGGGGTTTTTGGGTGAAAATTTGGGGATTTTAGGTCAAAAATTGAAGTTTTTTTAAGCACGGAGACGCCATTTACAGGAGACCCAAAAATGAGGATTTTTACCCCAAAATTTGGGGATTTTTCCCCAAAAATTGGGATTTTGGGTGGAATTCAAAGAGTTTTGCAAAAAATTTGGGGTTTTTAGGTGAAAATTTGGGGATTTTGGGTCAAAATTTGGGGATTTTGGGTCAAAAATTGAAGTTTTTTTAAGCACGGAGACGCCACCTAAAGGAGACCCAAAATTGAGGATTTTTACCCCAAAATTTGGGGGTTTTTCCCCAAAAATTGGGATTTTAGGAGGAGTTTGGGGTGATTTGTAAAAAATTTGGGGATTTTGGGTGAAAATTTGGGATTTTTGGGTCAAAATTTGGGGATTTTAGGTCAAAACCTGAAGTTTTTTGGAGCATGAGAATGGCACCTTCAAGAGCCCCAAAATTGACAAATTTTACCCCAAAAATTCGGGGTTTTTGTAAAAAATCGGGGATTTTTCCCCAAAAATTGGGATTTTAGGTGGGATCCGAAGAGTTTTGCAAAAAATTTGGGGATTTTGGGTGAAAATTTGGGGATTTTGGGTCAAAAATTGAAGTTTTTTTACCCCACATTTCCGACCCCAAGTGGGCGGGGCTTAAACACAAAAGGGGCGGGGTTTAGAGCCCAAGTGGGCGTGGTCTAAGCACAAAGGGGCGGGGTTTAGAGCCCAAAGTGGGCGGGGCTTAAGCAGGAAAAGGGCGGGGTTTGGGGCCAAAGTGGGCGTGGCTTAACTGTAAATGGGGCGACACTTAAGACCCAGAGTGGGCGGGGCTTAAGCAGGAAAGGGGCGGGGCTTAGAGACCAAAGTGGGCGGGGCTTTAATTGCAATAGGGTGGAAATTGGGACACAAAGTGGGCGTGGCTTGACCATTAAAGGAGGGGGTTTGGGGCAAAATGGGCGTGGTTTAACCCGGAAGTGAACGTGGTTTTAGACTGGAAATGGACGTGGATTCACCCCGGAAGTGGGCGTGGTTTGACCCGGAAGTGGGCGTGGTTTTCATCCCGAAAACTGCCTTCATTTAACCCCGGAAGTGGGTGTGGTCTAACCCAGAAGTGGGCGTGGTCTAACCCGGAAGTGGGCGTGGTTTAACCCGGAAGTGGGTGTGGTTTTCACACCGGAAATGGGCGTGGTTTAACCCCAGAACTGGGTGTGGTTCAACACCAGAAGTGGCCTCAAATCCCCGGAAGTGGGCGTGGTTTAACCCCGGAAGTGGGCGTGGTTTAACCCCAGAAATGGGCGTGGTTTCAACCGGAAATGGGCACGGTTTAACCCCAGGAGTGGGCGTGGTCTAACCCAGAAATGGGTGTGGTTTCAGACCAGAAGTAGGCGTGGTTTAACCCCGGAAGTGGGCGTGCCTTAACCCCAAAAGTGGGCGTGGTTTAATCTGGAAGTGGGCGTGGTTTCATCCCAAGAACTGCCGTCATTTAACCCCGGAAGTGGGCGTTGTTAACCCGGAAATGGGCGTAGTCTAACCCGGAAGAGGGCGTGGTTTAAGCCCGGAAGTGGGCGTGGCTTAACCCCAGAAGGGGGCGTGGTCTAACACCAGAAGTGGCCTCCGTTTCCCTGGAAGTGGGCGTGGTTTGACCCGGAAGTGGGCTCAGTTTCCCCGGAAGTGGGCGTGGTTTAACCCGGAAGTGGCCTCAGTTTCCCCGGAAGTGTCCCCAGTTTCCCCGGCAGTGGGCGTGGTTTCAGCCCGGAAGTGGGCGTGGCTTAGCCCGGAAGTGGCCTCAGTTTCCCCGGCAGTGGCCTCAGTTTCCCCGGCAGTGGCCTCAGTTTCCCCGGCAGTTGCCTCAGTTTCCCCGGAAGTGGGTGTGGTCTCAGCCCGGCAGTGGGCGTGGCCTCACCCTGATTGGCCGGGGCAGCTCCGGCTCCCTCCAGCGCAGCAGCAGCAGCCCGGCCACGGTGACGCCGTACCACAGGTAATTAACGAACCCCACGTAATTAATGAGCGTGTAAATGTCGCCCGTCACCAACATCAGCAGCGTCGACGCGCACTGGGGGGGGAGGGGAGAGAGGGGAGAGAGGGGGCGGGGCCTCGGCTCAGGCCACGCCCACTTCCGGACACGCCCCTCCCCCACCCCACAAAACCCAAAGTTGGGGTTTTTCCCCATTTTTAACCATTTTTCCCCCATTTTTTCCCAATTTTTCCCCATTTTTTTCCCCATTTTTTTGCAATTTTTTTCCATTTTTTTCCCATTTTTTTCCCATTTTTCTCCCATTTTTTTTCCATTTTTTCCCATTTTTTCCCCATTTTTCCCCATTTTTTCCCCATTTTTCCCCATTTTTCCCCATTTTTTTCTCTTTTTTTTCCCATTTTTCCCCATTTTTTCCCCATTTTTCCCCATTTTTTTCCCCATTTTTTTGCAATTTTTTTCCATTTTTTTCCCATTTTTTTCCCATTTTTCTCCCATTTTTTTCCCATTTTTCTCCCATTTTTTCCCCATTTTTCCCCATTTTTTCCCCATTTTTCCCCATTTTTTTCTCTTTTTTTTCCCATTTTTCCCCATTTTTCCCCATTTTTTCCCATTTTTTTCCCTTTTTTTCTCTTTTTTCCCCATTTTCTTCCCATTTTTTACCATTTTTTCCCATTTTTTCCCATTTTTCCCCATTTTTCCCCATTTTTTCCCATTTTTTTCCATTTTTTTCCAAATTTTTCCCATTTTTATTCCATTTTTCACCCATTTTTCCCCATTTTTTCCTCAGATTTTTCCCAATTTTTCCCCATTTTTTTCTCATTTTTTCCTCCATTTTTTCCCATTTTTTACCATTTTTTCTCATTTTTTTTCCAATTTTTTCCCATTTTTCTCCCATTTTTTCCCCATTTTTCCCATTTTTTTCCCCATTTTTTTCCCCATTTTTTCCCATTTTTATTCCATTTTTTCCCCATTTTTTCCCCATTTTTTCCTCAGATTTTTCCCATTTTTCCCCATTTTTCTCCCATTTTTTCCCATTTTTTTCCCTTTTTTTCCCATTTTTTCCCCATTTTTTCCCATTTTTTCCCATTTTTTCCCCAATTTTTCCCATTTTTTCCCATTTTTTCCCCAATTTTTCCCATTTTTTCCCCATTTTTTCCCCATTTTTTCCCATTTTTTCCCATTTTTTTCCCATTTTTTCCCATTTTTTCCCCATCTTTTTCTCATTTTCTCCTCTTTTTTTTTTCCAATTTTTTTCTCATTTTTTTCATTTTTTCCCCATTTATTCCCCATTTTTCCACCGTTTCTCCCGAAATTTTCACCATTTTTCCCCAAAATCCTGGTTTTTTAACCCAAAATTCCATTTTCACCCTCAAAAATCCCCATTTTTATCTCCAAAATCCTCATTTTTCGCTCGATTTTCCCCATTTTTCCACCGTTTTTCCCCAAATTTTTTCCCAAATTCCCATTTTTTTGTCCCAAATTCCCCTTTTTTCACCCCAAAATCCCCATTTTCACCCCAAATCCCCATTTTTAACCATTTCCTCCCCATTTTTAACCCATTTTTAACCCTTTCTTTTCCCCCATTTTTTGCTCGATTTTCCCCATTTTTCCACCAATTTTCCCCATTTTTTCACCGTTTTTTTCCCCGTTTTTCCCAAATTCCCATTTTTTTCCCAAAATCCCCATTTTTGCCCAAAATCCCCATTTTTAACCCCAAAATCCCCATTTTTAACCCATTTTTAACCCTTTCTTTTCCCCCATTTTTCCCCATAACTTCCCCATTTTTCCACCGATTTTCCCCATTTTTTCACCGTTTCCCCCCAAATTTTTTCCCCTTTTTTCCCAAAATCCCCTTTTTTCACCCCAAAACCCCATTTTCACTCTCAAAAATCCCCATTTTCCCCATTTCTCCCCCATTTTTAACCCTTTCTTTTCCCCCATTTTTTGCTGTATTTTCCCCATTTTTCCACCGATTTTCCCCATTTTTTCACCATTTTTTCCACCGATTTTTCCCAAAATCCCATTTTTTCCCATTTTTCCCAAATTTTCCATTTTTCACCCCAAATCCCCATTTTTAACCCTTTCCTCCCCATTTTTAACTCTTCCTTAACCCTTTCTTGCCCATTTTTACCCCATTTTTCCCCCGATTTTCCCCATTTTTCCACCGTTTCCCCCCAAATTTTTTCCCCTTTTTTCCCAAAATCTCCATTTTTCACCCCAAATCCCCATTTTTCTTCATTTTTAACCCATTTTTCCCCATTTTTTCCCCATTTTTAACCTTTTCTTTACCCCTTTTTAACCCATTTTTACCCCAAAAATCCCCATTTTTTGCTCAATTTTCCCCATTTTTTCACCGTTTCTCCCCAAATTTTTTCCCCTTTTTTCCCAAAATCCCCATTTTTCACCCCAAATCCCCTTTTTTACCTCTGAAATCCCCATTTTTAACGTCAAAAATCCCCATTTTTATCTCCAAAATCCCCATTTTTTGCCATAACTTCCCCATTTTTCCACCGATTTTCCCCATTTTTTCACCGTTTCTCCCCAAATTTTTTCCCAAATTCCCATTTTTTTTCCCAAAATCCCCTTTTTTCACCCCAAAATCCCCATTTTTCTTCATTTTTAACCCATTTTTTCTCCATTTTTTCCCCATTTTTAACCCTTTCTTAACCCATTTTTAACCCATTTTTTGCCATTTCTCCCCCATTTTTCGCTCGATTTTCCCCATTTTTCCACCATTTCTCCCCAAATTTTTTCCCAAATTCCCATTTTTTTTCCCAAATTCCCATTTTTCCCCCCAAATCCCCATTTTTAACCATTTCCTCCCCATTTTTAACCCATTTTTAACCCTTTCTTTTCCCCCATTTTTCGCTCTCTTTTCCCCATTTTTCCACCGATTTTCCCCATTTTTTCACCGTTTCTCCCCAAATTTTTTCCCTTTTTTTTCTCCAAATCCCACTTTTCCCAAAATCCCCGTTTTTCACCCCAAAACCCCCATTTTTAACCCTTTCCTCCCCACTTTTAACCCATTTTTCCCCCTAACTCCCCCATTTTTTGCTCTATTTTCCCCATTTTTTCACCGATTCTCCCCAAATTTTTTCCCATTTTTTCCCAAATTCCCATTTTTTTGTCCCAAAATCCCGGTTTTTCACCCCAAAACCCCCATCTTTAACCCTTTCCTCCCGATTTTTAACCCTTTCTTAACCCTTTCTTGCCCATTTCTCCCCCATTTTTCGCTCTATTTTCCCCATTTTTCCACCAATTTTCCCCATTTTTTCACCGTTTTTCTCCCCGTTTTTTCCCAAATTCCCATTTTTTTACCCAAAATCCCCATTTTTCCCCCCAAATCCCCATTTTTAACCCTTTCCTCCCCACTTTTAACCCATTTTTCCCCATTTCTCCCCCATTTTTTGCTCTATTTTCCCCATTTTTTCACCGATTTTCCCCAAATTTTTTCCCATTTTTTCTCAAAATCCCATTTTTTTCCCAAAATCCCGGTTTTTCACCCCAAATCCCCATTTTTAACCATTTCCTCCCCATTTTTAACCCTTTCTTAACCCATTTTTAACCCATTTTTCCCCATAACTTCCCCATTTTTCCCCCGATTTTCCCCATTTTTTCACCGTTTCCCCCCAAATTTTTTCCCCTTTTTTCCCAAAATCCCCATTTTTCACCCCAAAACCCCATTTTCACTCTCAAAAATCCCCATTTTTAACCCTTTCCTCCCCATTTTTAACCCTTCCTTAACCCTTTCTTGCCCATTTTTAACCCATTTTTCACCATAACTCCCCCATTTTCCCACCGATTTTCCCCATTTTTTCACCGTTTTTCCCCAAATTTTTTCCCAAATTCCCATTTTTTTGTCCCAAAATCCCCCTTTTTCCCCCCAAATCCCCATTTTTAACCATTTCCTCCCCATTTTTAACCCTTTCTTAACCCATTTTTAACCCATTTTTTGCCATTTCTCCCTCATTTTTCGCTCTCTTTTCCCCATTTTTCCACCGTTTCTCCCCAAATTTTTTCCCAACTTCCCATTTTTTTACCCAAAATCCCCATTTTTAACCTCAAAATCACCATTTTTAACCCCAAAATTCCCATTTTACCTCCTTTTTAACCCTTTCTTTTCCCCCATTTTTCGCTCTCTTTTCCCCATTTTCCCACCAATTTTCCCCATTTTTTCACCATTTCTCCCCAAATTTTTTCCCAAATTCCCATTTTTTTGCCCAAAATCCCCATTTTTAACCTCAAAATCCCCATTTTTAACCCTTTATTAACCCATTTTTAACCCTTTCTTAACCCATTTTTAACCTATTTTTTGCCATAACTTCCCCATTTTTTGCTCTATTTTCCCCATTTTTTCACCGTTTTTCCCCATTTTTTCACCGTTTTTCTCCCCGTTTTTTCCCAAATTCCCATTTTTTTGTCCCAAAATCCCCATTTTTCACCCCAAATTCCCGTTTTTTCCCCATTTTCACCGTCAGCAGCAGGGCGGGGACGGGCGTGCGGCGCCGCAGGTGGATCATGGCCAACAGCGCCGGCAGCTGCCCCTCCCTGGCGCCCGCGTAGAACAGCCTGGAATGATGACGTCATCAAAGGGGGCGTGGCCATGACGTCATCATCATCATCATCATTCGGTGATGTCATCGTCCGGTGATGTCATAGGGGTGACGTCATGGGGGAAAAAAAGGGGAAAGATGAAAAAAATGAGGGAAAATTTGGGGATTTTTTGGGGTAAAAATTGGGGATTTTGGGGTAAAATTGGGAATTTTGGGGGAAATTTGGGGAAAATTTGGGAATTTTGGGGGAAATTTGGGGAAAATTTGGGAATTTTGGGGGTAAAATTGGGGATTTTGGGGGGTTTTGGGGGAAAATTTGGGAATTTTGGGGGTAAATTTGGGATTTTGGAGGGAATTTGGGGGAATTTTGGGGAAAAATTGGGGATTTTGGGGAAAATTTTAGTAAATTGGGGATTTTGGGGGGAATTTGGGGAAATTTTGGGAATTTGGGGAAATTTTGGGGATTTTGGATGAAAAAATTGGAATTTTTGGGGGGAATTTCGGAGATTTTTCAGGGAATTTTGGGAATTTCGGGGGTATTTGGGGGAATTTTGGGGAAAATTTGGGAATTTTGGGGGGTTTTGGAGGAAAATTGAGATTTTTTTGGGAGAAAATTGGGGATTTTGAGATTTTTCGGGGGAAAATTGGGAATTTTGAGGGAATTTTGGGATTTTGAGGGGAAAATTTGGAGATTTTTGGGAGAAAATTGGGAAATTTGAGAGATTTGGGGATTTTGGGGTGAATTTGGGGAAATTTGGGGATTTTGGGGGGTAAAATTGGGAATTTTGTCATCAGGGGGCGTGGCCGAGTGACGTCGTCATCATCATCATCATCATCATCATCATCATTCGGTGACGTCATCATTTGGTGACGTCATGGGAAAAAAAAGGGAAAATTTGGGGATTTTTGGGGTGAAAAATTCGGATTTTTGGGGGAAATTTGGGGGAAATTTGGGGGTTTTGGGGGAAATTTGGGAATTTTGGGGGAAATTTGGGGGAAATTTGGGAATTTTGGGGATTTTTGGGGAATATTTTTAGGGTTTTGGGGAAATTTGGGGAAATTTTGGGATTTTTTGGGGGAAATTGGGGATTTTGGGGAAAATTGGGGATTTTGGGGAAATTGGGGATTTTTGGGAGAAAAATTGGGAATTTGGGGGAATTTTCGGGGAATTTTGGGGATTTTTTGGGGAAATTTGGGGATTTTGGGGGGTTTTGGGGGAAATTTGGGGGTTTTGGGGGGAAAAATTGGGATTTTTGGGGAGAAATTTCGGGGTTTTGGGGAAATTTGGGGGAATTTGGGGATTTTGGAGGGAATTTTGGGATTTTTTGGGGGGAAAATTTGGGGATTTTGGGGAAATTTTGGGAGAAAAATTTGGGAATTTGGGGGAATTTTGGGGGAAATTTGGGGATTTTGGGGAAAACTTGGGAATTTTGGGGTAAAATTGGGAATTTTGGGGTAAAATTGGGAATTTTGGGGGAAATTTGGGGAAAATTTGGGAATTTTGGGGGTAAAATTGGGGATTTTGGGGGGTTTTGGGGGAAAATTTGGGAATTTTGGGGGTAAATTTGGGATTTTGGAGGGAATTTGGGGGAATTTTGGGGAAAAATTGGGGATTTTGGGGAAAATTTTAGTAAATTGGGGATTTTGGGGGGAATTTGGGGAAATTTTGGGAATTTGGGGAAATTTTGGGGATTTTGGATGAAAAAATTGGAATTTTTGGGGGGAATTTCGGAGATTTTTCAGGGAATTTTGGGAATTTCGGGGGTATTTGGGGGAATTTTGGGGAAAATTTGGGAATTTTGGGGGGTTTTGGAGGAAAATTGAGATTTTTTTGGGAGAAAATTGGGGATTTTGAGATTTTTCGGGGGAAAATTGGGAATTTTGAGGGAATTTTGGGATTTTGAGGGGAAAATTTGGAGATTTTTGGGAGAAAATTGGGAAATTTGAGAGATTTGGGGATTTTGGGGTGAATTTGGGGAAATTTGGGGATTTTGGGGGGTAAAATTGGGAATTTTGTCATCAGGGGGCGTGGCCGAGTGACGTCATCATCATCATCATCATCATCATCATCATTCGGTGACGTCATCATTCGGTGACGTCATCATTCGGTGACGTCATGGGAAAAAAAGGGAAAATTTGGGGATTTTTGGGGTGAAAAATTCGGATTTTTGGGGAAATTTGGGGGAAATTTGGGGGTTTTGGGGTAAAATTTGGGAATTTTGGGGGAAATTTGGGGGAAATTTGAGGATTTTGGGGGATTTTTGGGGAAAATTTTCAGGGTTTTGGGGAAATTTGGGGGAATTTTGAGATTTTTTGGGGGGAAATTGGGGATTTTGGGGAAAATTGGGGATTTTGGGGAAATTGGGGATTTTTGGGAGAAAAATTGGGAATTTCGGGGAATTTTCGGGGAATTTTGGGGATTTTTTGGGGAAATTTGGGGATTTTGGGGGGTTTTGGGGGAAATTTGGGGGTTTTGGGGGGAAAAATTGGGATTTTTGGGGAGAAATTTCGGGGTTTTGGGGAAATTTGGGGGAATTTGGGGATTTTGGAGGGAATTTTGGGATTTTTTGGGGGGAAAATTTGGGGATTTTGGGGAAATTTTGGGAGAAAAATTTGGGAATTTGGGGGAATTTTGGGGGAAATTTGGGGATTTTGGGGAAAACTTGGGAATTTTGGGGTAAAATTGGGAATTTTGGGGTAAAATTGGGAATTTTGGGGGAAATTTGGGGAAAATTTGGGAATTTTGGGGGTAAAATTGGGGATTTTGGGGGGTTTTGGGGGAAATTTGGGAATTTTGGGGGTAAATTTGGGATTCTGGAGGGAATTTGGGGGAATTTTGGGGAAAAATTGGGGATTTTGGGGAAAATTTTAGTAAATTGGGGATTTTGGGGGGAATTTGGGGAAATTTTGGGAATTTGGGGAAATTTTGGGGATTTTGGATGAAAAAATTGGAATTTTTGGGGGGAATTTCGGAGATTTTTCAGGGAATTTTGGGAATTTCGGGGGTATTTGGGGGAATTTTGGGGAAAATTTGGGAATTTTGGGGGGTTTTGGAGGAAAATTGAGATTTTTTTGGGAGAAAATTGGGGATTTTGAGATTTTTCGGGGGAAAATTGGGAATTTTGAGGGAATTTTGGGATTTTGAGGGGAAAATTTGGAGATTTTTGGGAGAAAATTGGGAAATTTGAGAGATTTGGGGATTTTGGGGTGAATTTGGGGAAATTTGGGGATTTTGGGGGGTAAAATTGGGAATTTTGTCATCAGGGGGCGTGGCCGAGTGACGTCATCATCATCATCATCATCGTCATCATTCGGTGATGTCATCATTCGGTGACGTCATCATTCGGTGACGTCATGGGGAAAAAAAGGGAAAATTTGGGGATTTTTGGGGTGAAAAATTCGGATTTTTGGGGGAAATTTGGGGGAAATTTGGGGGTTTTGGGGGGGAAAATTGGGATTTTTGGGGGAAATTTGGGGGAAATTTGAGGATTTTGGGGATTTTTGGGGAAAATTTTCAGGGTTTTGGGGAAATTTGGGGGAATTTTGGGATTTTTTGGGGGGAAATTGGGGATTTTGGGGAAAATTGGGGATTTTGGGGAAATTGGGGATTTTTGGGAGAAAAATTGGGAATTTGGGGGAATTTTCGGGGAATTTTGGGGATTTTTTGGGGAAATTTGGGGATTTGGGGGGAAATTTGGGAATTTTGGGGGGTTTTGGGAGGAAAATTTGGGATTTTGGGAAGAATTTTCGGGAAATTTGGGGATTTTGGGGAAAATTTGGGAATTTGGGGATTTTTGGGAAGAAAATTTGGGATTTTGGGGGAATTTTGGGGGAAATTTGGGGATTTTGGGAGGAAAATTGGGGATTTTCGGGAGAAATTTCAGGGTTTTGGGGAAATTTGGGGGAATTTGGGGATTTTGGGGGGAATCTTGGAAATTTGGAGGGAATTTGGGGGATTTTTTGGGGGAAAATTGGGGATTTTGGGGGAAAATTTGAAGATTTTGGGGTAAAATTGGGGGAATTTGGGGATTCTTGGGGGAAATTTGGGGATTTGGGGGGAAATTTGGAAATTTTTGGGATTTTTTGGGGGAAATTGGGGATTTTGAGGGAATTTTGGGATTTTGAGGGGAAATTCGGGAGTTTTGGGGGAATTTGGGGGAATTTTGGGGATTTTTGGGGAATTTGGGGATTTTGGGGGGGGAAAAATGAGGATGTTGGGGGTTTTTGGGGATTTTTGGGGGAAAATTGGGAATTTTGGGAGGAAAAATTGGGAATTTTGATGAGAATTTTGGGACTTCAGGGATTTTTGGGGGGAATTTGGGAATTTTGAGGGAAAAATTTGGATTTTTGAGGAGAATTTGGGGATTTTTGAGGGAAATTTTGGGATTTTGGGGGTAAAATTGGGGATTTTGGGGAAAATTTGGGAATTTTGGGGGTAAAATTGAGGATTTTGAGGTGAATTTGGGAATTTTGGGGATTTTTTGAGGGAAAATTGGGGATTTTGGGGTGAATTTGGAAAAATTTGGGAATTTTGGGAGGATAATCGGAGATTTTTGGGAGAAAATTGGGAATCTTGAGGGAATTTTGAGGGATTTGGAGATTTTGGGGTGAATTTGGGAAAATTTGGGGATTTTTGGGGGGTAAAATTGGGAATTTTGTCATCAGGGGGCGTGGCCGAGTGACGTCATCATCATCATCATCATCATCATCATCATCATCATTCGGTGACGTCATCATTCGGTGACGTCATGGGGAAAAAAAGGGAAAATTTGGGGATTTTTGGGGTGAAAAATTCGGATTTTTGGGGGAAATTTGGGGGAAATTTGGGGATTTTGGGGGTAAAATTGAGAATTTTGGGGGAATTTGGGGGAAATTTGGGAATTTTGGGGGGTTTTGGGGGAAATTTGGGGGTTTTGGGGGGGAAAAATGGGGATTTTTGGGAGGAATTTCAGGGTTTTGGGGAAAATTTGGGGATTTTGGGGAAAATTTGGGAATTTTGGGGGAATTTTGGGATTTTTTGGGGGAAATTTGGGGATTTTGGGGGTTTTGGGAGGAAAATTGGGGATTTTGGGGGTAAAATTGGGGATTTTGGGGAATTTTGGGGGGGAAAATTGGAAATTTTGGGGGAAATTTGGGGGTTTTTGAGGATTTTTTGGGGGAAAATTGGGGTTTTTGGGGAGGAATTTCAGGGTTTTGGGAAAATTTGGGGGAATTTTGGGGATTTTGGGGGAAATTTGGGGGAAATTTGGGGGTTTTGGGGAAAATTCGGGAATTTTGGGGGGTTTTGGGGGAAAATTGGGGATTTTAGGGGGAAAATTGGGAATTTTGGGGAGGAATTTCAGGGTTTTGGGAAAATTTGGGGAAATTTGGGGATTTTGGAGGGAATTTTGGAAATTTGGAGGGAATTTTGGGATTTTTTGGGGGAAAATGGGGATTTTGGGGTAAAATTGGGGAATTTGGGGATTTTTGGGGAAAATTTGGGAATTTTGGGGGAATTTTGGGATTTTGAGGGGAAAATTTGGGGATTTTGGGGGTTTTGGGAGAAAAATTGGGGATTTTGGGGTAAAATTGGGGATTTTGGGGGAATTTGGGGGAAATTTGGGGATTTTGGGGGGTTTTGGGGGGAAAATTTGGGAATTTTTGGGAGGAATTTCAGGGTTTGGGGAAAATTTGGGGGAATTTTGGGATTTTGGGAGGAAAATTGGGAATTTTGGGGAGAAATTTCAGGGTTTTGGGGAAATTTGGGGAAATTTGGGGATTTTGGGGGAATTTTGGGATTTTGAGGGGAAAATTTGGGGATTTTGGGGAAATTTTGGGAGAAAAATTTGGGAATTTGGGGGAATTTTGGGGGAAATTTGGGGATTTTGGGGGAAATTTGGGGGAAATTTGAGGGTTTTGGGGAAAATTCGGGAATTTTGGGGGGTTTTGGGGGAAAATTGGGGATTTTAGGGGGAAAATTGGGAATTTTGGGGAGAAATTTCAGGGTTTTGGGGAAATTTGGGGGAATTTGGGGATTTTGGAGGGAATTTTGGGATTTTTTGGGGGGAAAATTGGGGATTTTGGGGAAAATTTGAGGGATTTGGGGATTTTTTGGGGGTAAAATTGGGGATTTTGAGGGAATTCGAGGAAATTTGGGGATTTTGGGGGAAATTTGGGGAAAATTGGGGATGTTGGGGGGAAAAATTGCGAATTTTCGGGAGAAATTTCAGGGTTTTGGGGAAATTTGGGGGAATTTTGGGATTTTGGGGGGAATCTTGGAAATTTGGAGGGAATTTGGGAATTTGGGGGGAAAATTGGGAATTTGGGGGATTTTTGGGGAAAATTTGAGGAAATTGGGGATTTTTGGGAGGAAAATTGGGAATTTGGGGGAATTTTGGGGGAAATTTGGGGATTTTGGGGAAAATTGGGGATTTTGGGGATTTTTGGGAGGAAAATTTGGGATTTTGGGGGAATTTTTGGGGAAATTTGGGGGTTTTGGGGTAAAATTTGGGAATTTTGGGGGAATTTGGGGGAAATTTGGGAATTTTGGGGGGTTTTGGGGGAAATTTGGGGGTTTTGGGGGGGAAAAATGGGGATTTTTGGGAGGAATTTCAGGGTTTTGGGGAAAATTTGGGGATTTTGGGGAAAATTTGGGAATTTTGGGGGAATTTTGGGATTTTTTGGGGGAAAATTGGGGATTTTAGGGGGAAAATTGGGAATTTTGGGGAGAAATTTCAGGGTTTTGGGGAAATTTGGGGGAATTTGGGGATTTTGGAGGGAATTTTGGGATTTTTTGGGGGGAAAATTGGGGATTTTGGGGAAAATTTGAGGGATTTGGGGATTTTTTGGGGGTAAAATTGGGGATTTTGAGGGAATTTGAGGAAATTTGGGGATTTTAAGGGAAATTTGGGGAAAATTGGGGATTTTGGGGGGAAAAATTGGGAATTTTCGGGAGAAATTTCAGGGTTTTGGGGAAATTTGGAGGAATTTTGGGATTTTTTGGGGGAAAATTGGGGATTTTGGGGGAAATTGGGGATTTTGAGGGAATTTTGGGGAATTTGGGGGAAAAATTGGGGATTTTGGGGAAAATTTGGGAATTTTGAGGGAATTTGGGAGGAAAATTGGGAATTTTGAAGGAATTTGGGGAAATTTGGGGATTTTGGGGAAAATTTGGGAATTTGGGGATTTTTGGGAGGAAAATTTGGGATTTTGGGGGAAAATTTGGGAATTTGGGGGAAAAAAAATCAGAAAAAAATCAGAAAAAAAATCAGAAAAAAATGGGAAAAAATGGGAAAAAAATGGGAAAAAATTGGAAAAAAATGGGAAAAAAATGGGAAAATTTTTGGGAATTTTGGGGAATTTTTGGGAATTTTGGGATTTTTACCTGGAGCAGGTGAAGAGGGGATGGGGGAGGAAAAAAATTGGGATAAAAATGACAAAAAATGGGAAAAAAATGGGAAAAAAATGGGAAAAAAATGGGAAAAAAATGGGAAAAAAATGGAAAAAAATCAGAAAAAAATGGGAAAATTTTGGGAATTTTGGGAAATTTGGGAATTTTTGGGAATTTTACCTGGAGCAGGTGAAGAGGGGATGGGGGAGGAGAAAAATTGGGATAAAAATGACAAAAAATCAGGAATAAATCAGAAAAAAAATGGGAAAAAAATGGGAAAAAAATGGAAAAAAATCGGAAAAAAATCAGAAAAAAATGGGAAAATTTTGGGGATTTTGGGAATTTTTGGGAATTTTTGGGAATTTTACCTGGAGCAGGTGAAGAGGGAACCGTTGACGCCGCCAAAGGTGGAGAGGGCGACGGCGAACGGCATCACCCAGGCCATGGGGCCCAGAACCTTCTCCCCGAACGTCTGGAGAGGGGGAAAAACCGGGAAAATCCCGGAATTCCCCACGGGAACGGAAAATTCCGGGAGTTTTTACCAAAATTCCCACTTTTTACCCCAAAATTTGGCTTTTTTCCCCCAAAATTTCCCTTTTTTTTACCCCAAATATTCAAATTTTTCCCTCAATTTTATCGTTTTTTTTCCCTTTTTATCCCCAAATTTTAAAAGTTTTTCCCAAATTTCTGAGATTTCCCAAAATTTTCCCAAAATTCCCAATTTTTACCCCAAAATTCGGCTTTTTTCCCCCAAAATTTCCCTTTTTTTACCCCAAATATTCGAATTTGTCCCTCAATTTTATCATTTTTTCCTCTTTTTTCCCAAATTTCTGAAATTTCCCAAAGTTTTCCCAAAATCCCAAAATTTTCCCAAAATTCCCACTTTTTTTACCCAAAATTCCCACTTTTTACCCCAAAATTTGGCTTTTTTTCCCCCAAAATTTCCCTTTTTTTACCCCAAATATTCAAATTTTTCCCTCAATTTTATCGTTTTTTTCCCTTTTTATTCCCAAATTTTAAAAGTTTCTCCCAAATTTCTGAGGTTTCCCAAAATTTTCCCAAAATTCCCAATTTTTACCCCAAAATTCGGCTTTTTTTCCCCAAAATTTCCCTTTTTTTACCCCAAATATTTAAATTTGTCCCTCAATTTTATCATTTTTTCTTCTTTTTTCCCAAATTTCTGAAATTTCCCAAAGTTTTCCCAAAATCCCAAGAATTTCCCTGAAATTCCCACTTTTTTTACCCAAAATTCCCATTTTTTAACCCAAAAATTTGGCTTTTTTTCCCCAAAATTCCCATTTTTACCCCAAATATTCAAATTTTTCCCATAATTTTATCATTTTTTCCCTTTTAATTCCCAAATTTCCAAGCTTTTCCCAAAGTTTTCCCAAAATCCCCAGGTTTTATCCCAAAAATTTGAGGTTTTTTTTTCCTAAAAATCCCCATTTTTAACCCCAAAAATTCACATTTTTTTGATCGATTTTTGTCATTTTTTCATCGATTTTCACCAAATTTTCACCATTTTTTCTCAAATTTCCCCATTTTTCACATTTTTTACCTCATTTTCTGCCCCAAAAACCCCAAAATCCCCATTTTTAACCCCAAATTCCCATTTTACCTCAAAATTCACATTTTTAGCTCTAATTTCCCCATTTTTTGCTCGATTTTTGTCATTTTTTCACCAATTTTCACCAAATTTTCACCATTTCCCCCCAAATTTCCCCATTTTTCACATTTTTTACCTCATTTTCTGCCCCAAAAACCCCAAAATCCCCATTTTTAACCCCAAAATCCCATTTTATCTCCAAAATCCCCATTTTTCGCTCTATTTTCCCCATTTTTTCACCGATTTTCACCAAATTTTCACCATTTTTTCCCAAATTTCCCCTTTTTCACCCCAATTTCCATCCCAGGTGACCCCAAAACCCCCAAAATCCCCATTTTTAACCCCAAAATCCCATTTTACCTCAAAATTCACATTTTTAGCTCTAATTTCCCATTTTTTCTCTATTTTTGTCATTTTTTCACCTATTTTCACCAAATTTTCACCATTTTCCCCCAAATTTCCCCATTTTTCTCATTTTTTACCTCATTTTCTGCCCCAAAAACCCCAAAATCCCCATTTTTTTCCCCAAAATCCCATTTTATCTCCAAAATTCACATTTTTTGCTCTAATTTCCCCATTTTTTCACCAATTTTCACCAAATTTTCACCATTTTTCCCCAAATTTTCCTAATTTTTCCCCTTTTTCCCCCATTTTCTCCCCCTGGTGACCCCAAAATCCCCAAAATCCCCATTTTTAACCCCAAATCCCCATTTTCCCCTCTATTTTTGTCATTTTTCCACCGATTTTCACCAAATTTTCACCGATTTTCACCATTTTTTCACCGTTTTTCCCCATTTTCTCCCCCTGGTGACCCCAAAACCCCCAAAATTCCCATTTTTAACCCCAAAACCCCATTTTTACCTCAAAATTCACATTTTTAGCTCTAATTTTGTCATTTTTCCACCGATTTTCCCCATTTTTTCACCGATTTTCACCGTTTTTTCACCGTTTTTTCCCGTTTTTCCCCCTTTTCGCCCCAATCCCAGCCCCAGGTGAGCTCACCACGGCCACGGCGTCGCTCTGCAGGATCTCCTGCGGGCTCATGGCCGCCAGGTACGCCACGTTGGCCGCCACGTACAGGAAGGTGACCAGCGGCAGCGAGATGGAGATGGCCAGAGGCAGGTTCCTGCTCGGGGGAGCCCGAAATCACCCAAAATGACCCAAAATTTGGAAAAAACGACCCAGAAAACCCCAAAAACGACCCCAAAAACCCCCAAATTTGACCCAAAAAGCCCCAAAAACGACCCAAAAAAATGACTCAAAAAAATCGACACAAAAAGCACCGAAATTGACCCAAAAATCACCAAAATCCACCCAAAACCAGCCCAGGTGAGCCAAAATTGCCCAAAATGACCCAAAATGACCCAAAATTTGGAAAAATTGACCCAAAAAACCCCAAAATTGACCCAAAAATGTGAAAAATCCACCCCAAAATCCCTGGAATTCATCCAAAACCGCCCCAGGTGAGCCAAAATCACCCAAAACCACCCAAAATCACCCGAAATCACCCAAAATCACCCAAAATGACCCAAAATTTGGAAAAAATGACCCAAAAAAACCCAAAACTCACCCAAAAAACCCCAAAATTGACCCAAAAATAAAAAAAAAATGAACCCAAAAAGCACCAAAATCCACCCAAAACCAGCTCAGGTTCCTGCCCCAAATCCACCCAAATCACCCCAAAATCGGGGAGAACGACCCCGAAAACCCCAAAAACGACCCAAAAATCAAAAAATTTGACCCAGAAACCCCAAAATTCGACCCAAAAATAAAAAAAAAATTAACCCAAAAAGGACCAAAATCCACCCAAAACCAGCCCCAGGTGAGCCCAGGTGAGCCAAAATCACCCAAAATGACCCAAAATTTAGAAAAATTGACCCAAAAAACCCCAAAATTGACCTAAAACCTCCCAAAATTCACCCAAAAAAAATCCCAAAATTGACTCAAAAAATCAAAAAACTGAACCCAAAAATCACCAAAATCCACCCAAAATCAGCCCAGGTGAGCTCAGGTTCCTGCTTGGGGGAGCCCGAAATCACCCAAAATGACCCAAAATTTGGAAAAAACGACCCAGAAAACCCCAAAAACGACCCAAAAATCAAAAAATTTGACCCAAAAAGCCCCAAAAACGACCCAAAAAAATGACTCAAAAAAATCGACACAAAAAGCACCAAAATTGACCCAAAAGTCGCCAAAATCCACCCAAAACCAGCCCAGGTGAGCCAAAATTGCCCAAAATGACCCAAAATGACCCAAAATTTGGAAAATTTTACCCAAAAAACCCCAAAATTGACCCAGAAATAAAAAAAAAAAGTAAACCCAAAAAGGACCAAAATCCACCCAAAACCAGCCCAGGTGAGCCAAAATCGCCCAAAATCCACCCAAAATGACCCAAAATGACCCAAAATTCACCCAAAATCACCCAAAAATTGGAAAAAATGACCCAAAAACCCCCAAAAATGACCCAAAAAACCCCAAAATTGACCCAAAAATCGCCAAAATCCACCCAAAACCAGCTCAGGTTCCTGCCCGAAATCCACCCAAATCACCCCAAAATCGGGGAGAACGACCCCGAAAACCCCAAAAATGACCCAAAAATCAAAAAATTTGACCCAGAAAACCCCAAAATTCACCCAAAAACCAAAGAAATCCACCCAAAACCAGCCCAGGTGAGCCAAAATTGCCCAAAATGACCAAAAATGACCCAAAATTACCCCAAATTTGGAAAAAATGACCCAAAAAACCCCAAATTGACCCAAAAAACCCCCAAATTAAGCCAAAAATCAAAAAAATGAACCCAAAATGGCCCCAGGTGAGCCAAAATCACCCAAAACCACCCAAAACCACCCGAAATCACCCAAAATGACCCAAAATGACCGAAAATTCAGAAAAAAAGACCCAAAAAAACCCAAAACTCACCCAAAAAAACCCAAAATTGACCCAAAAATAAAAAAAAAAATGAACCCGAAAAGCACCAAAATTCACCCAAAACCAGCTCAGGTTCCTGCCCCAAATCCACCCAAATCACCCCAAAATCGGGGAGAACGACCCCGAAAACCCCAAAAATGACCCAAAAATCAAAAAATTTGACCCGGAAAACACCAAAATTGACCCAAAAATAAAGAAAATTCCCATTTTTTCCCTTTTTTTCTCAAATTTTTCCCCAATTTCCCCCAAATTTTCCCCATTTTTTCCCCATTTGCCTCCCAGGTGACCCCAAAATTCCCCAAAAATCTCCATTTTTAACCCAAAAAAATCCCAATTTTTAACCCCAAAATTTCCCATTTTTCCCCATTTTTTCCCCATTTTTCCACCAATTTTTGTCATTTTTTCCCCCAATTTTCCCCATTTTTTCCCTCAATTTTTTCCCCATTTCTGCCCTTTTTTTCCTCATTTTTTTCTCAAATTTTTTCTCTTTTTTTCCCATTTTTTTCCCATTTTTTTTCCCATTTTTTCCCCCAATTTTCCCCATTTTTTCCCTCAATTTTTTTCCCATTTCTCCCCTTTTTTTCCTCATTTTTTTCTCAAATTTTTCCCCATTTTTTCCATCCATTTTTCCCCATTTTTTTCCCATTTTTCCCAATTTTTTCCTCAATTTTTTTCTTTTTTTCCCCAATTTTTTCCCATTTTTCCCATTTTTTTCCTCATTTTTTTCTCAAATTTTTCCTCATTTTTTCCCCATTTTTTCCCATTTTTTTTCCCAATCTTCCCCATTTTTCCCTCAAATTTTTTCTCTTTTTTTTCCCTCAATTTTTTCCCATTTTTCCCTTTTTTTCCTCATTTTTTCCTCAAATTTTTTGGGTTTTTTTCCCAATATTTTCCCATTTTTTTCTCAAATTTTTCCCCATTTTTTCCCCATTTTTCCCCATTTTTTCCCTCAATTTTTTCCCATTTTTCCCCTTTTTATCTCATTTTTTCCCATTTTTTTTCCATTTTTTTCACCTTTTTTTCCCCTTTTTTCCCCATTTTTTCCTCAAATTTTTTCTTTTTTTTTTCCCCAATTTTTTCCCATTTTTCCCCTTTTTTTTCTCATTTTTCCCATTTTTTTCCCCTTTTTTGCCCCATTTTTTCCCCATTTTTTCCCATTTTTTCCCCATTTTTTCCCCATTTTTTCCCATTTTCCCCAATTTTTTTCTTATTTTTTCCCCATTTTTCCCCCATTTTTTTCCTCAATTTTTTTCCCATTTTTTTCCCATTTTTCCCCCAAATTTTCCCCATTTTTCCCATTTTCCCCCATTTTTTCCCTTAATTTTTCCCCATTTTTTCCCCATTTTTTCCCCGATTTTCACCAAATTTCCCCCGATTTTTGTCATTTTTCCCCATTTCCCCCCGTTTTTTCCCAAATTCCCGTTTTTTCCCCCCATTTCTCACCTCTCGGGGTCCCGCAGCTCCTCGGTGACGTAATTGAGGAAATTCCAACCCCCGTAAGCGAAGGAGCCCTGGAGACAGGCCAGGAACAGCGGCCCCGCCCCCGGCCCCGCCCAGAACTGGAACGCCTGCGAGGGGCGGAGCCAAAAGTGCTCACCTGGATTGGGGGAAAATCAGGAAAATTTGGGAAAATTTTAGGAATTTTTCCCAATTTTTTTGGATTTTTTTTCGATTTTTTTCTGATTTTCTTGGGATTTTTTTCTGATTTTTTTCGATTTTTTTCTGAATTTTTTCTCATTTTTTTCTGAATTTTTTTGGATTTTTTTTAGATTTTTTTTAGAGTTTTTTTTCTGATTTTTGGGGATTTATTCGGATTTTTTGGGGAATTTTTGGGAATTTTTTGAGATTTTTTCCCAATTTTTTTAGATTTTTTACTGATTTTTTTCGAAATTTTTTCTGAATTTTTTTGCATTTTTTTGGATTTTTTTTTCAATTTTTTTCTGAATTTTTTTGGAATTTTTTCGGATTTTTTCTGAATTTTTTTTTATTTTTTTCTCTGAATTTTTCCTGATTTTTTTTAATTTTTTCTGAATTTTTTTCGGATTTTTTTCTCATTTTTTTCGAATTTTTTTTTATTTTTTTCTGATTTTTTGGAATTTTTTCGGATTTTTTGGGATTTTTTTGGGGATTTTTTGGGATTTTTTGGGGATTTTTCCAGGCCAGGAACAGCGGCCCCGCCCCCGGCCCCGCCCAGAAGGTGAAGGCCTGCGAGGGGCGGAGCCAAAAGTGCTCACCTGGATCCAGAAAAAATTGGGAATTTTTGGGAAAATTTGGGATTTTTTGGGATTTTTTTTCGATTTTTTTCTGAATTTTTTCTGATTTTTTTTGAATTTTTTCTGAATTTTTTCTGATTTTTTTCTGAATTTTTTTGGATTTTTTTCAGAATTTTTTAAGAGTTTTTTTTCTGATTTTTTGGGATTTTTTGGGGAATTTTTGGGAATTTTTTGAGAATTTTTTGAGATTTTTTCCCAATTTTTTTACATTTTTTACTGATTTTTTTTCAAAATTTTTTCCGAATTTTTTTGCATTTTTTTTGATTTTTTTTTCAATTTTTTTCTGAATTTTTTTGGATTTTTTTCAGATTTTTTCTGAATTTTTTTGGATTTTTTTTTCTGAATTTTTCCTGATTTTTTTTTTATTTTTTCTGAATTTTTTTGGATTTTTTTTTTATTTTTTCTTTTATTTTTTGGGGATTTATTTTTGGATTTTTTGGGATTTCTTTGGGGATTTTTCCAGGCCAGGAACAGCGGCCCCGCCCCCGGCCCCGCCCAGAAGGTGAAGGCCTGAGAGGGGCGGAGCCAAAAGTGCTCACCTGGATCGGGGGAAAAACGGGAATTTTTGGGAAAATTTTGGGAATTTTTTGGAATTTTTTTCGAATTTTTTTCGATTTTTTTCTGATTTTTTTTCGATTTTTTTTTTAATTTTTTCTGAATTTTTTTGGATTTTTTTCCTGATTTTTTTGGGTGTTTTTTCCTAAATTTTTTCCAACATTTTTGAGATTTTTTCAGATTTTTTTTCCCCATTTTTTCCCCATTTTTTCTCCATTTTTCCCCCATTTTTTCCCATTTTTATTCCCCATTTTTTCCTCCCATTTTTTCCCCATTTTTTCCCCATTTTTCCCCATTTTTCCCTCAAATTTTTCCCATTTTCTCTTCCATTTTTATCCCATTTTTTCCCCATTTTTTCCCATTTTCTTCTCATTTTTTTCCCATTTTTCCCCCAATTTTTTCCCCATTTTTTCCCATTTTTTTCCCATTTTCCCCCATTTTTCCCCATTTTTTTATCATTTTTTCCTTTTTTTTCCCAATTTTTTTGCCCATTTTTTCCCATTTTTCCCCATTTTTTTCCCAATTTTCCCCAATTTTTTCCCCATTTTTTCATCAATTTTTTCCCCATTTTTCCCCATTTTTTCCACCCATTTTTTCCCAAAATCCCCGATTTTTTCCCCCATTTTTAACCCTTTCCTCCCCATTTTATTCCCATTTTATCCCCATTTTCCCCCATTTTTTCCCCATTTTTCCACCGTTTTTCCCCGGGTTTTTTTCCCCAAATTCCCCATTTTTCCCCCCAAATCCCCGTTTTTTCCCAAATTCCCGTTTTTTCGCCCCATTTCTCACCTCTGGCGATGAGCACGGCCCCGGCGCCCACGATCAGCGCCAGCGCCAGCAGCTTCAATCCCCAAAATCAATCCCCAAAATCCCCAAAATCCCCAAAATCCCCAAAATTCCCCCATTTCCCACAACATTCCCGACCTTTGCCCAACTTCCCCAAATTCCCACTTTCTTCACCCATTTTTAACCATTTTTTACCCATTTTTATTCCCATTTTTTTCCCATTTTCTTCTCATTTTTTTATCATTTTCCCCCATTTTTTCCCATTTTTTTTGCCCAATTTTTCCCATTTTTTCCCCATTTTTTTCTCATTTTATTCTCTTTTTTTTCCCCATTTTTCCCCATTTTTTTCTCATTTTTTCCCATTTTTCTCCCATTTTTTTGCCCATTTTTCCTCATTTTTCCCCATTTTTTCCCATTTTTTACCCAATTTTTCCCCATTTTTTCCCATTTTTTCCCCATTTTTTTCCATTTTCTTCTCATTTTTTTCTCACTTTTTTACCCAATTTTTCCCCATTTTTTCCCAATTTTTTTGTTATTTTTTCCCCATTTTTTCCCCAATTTTTTCCCATTTTTCCCTCATTTTTTTTCTCCATTTTTCCCATTTTTTTCCCCAATTTTTCCCCATTTTTTCCCATTTTTTCCCATTTTATCCTCAATTTTTTTTCTCATTTTTTCCTCATTTTTCTCCCATTTTTTCCCCATTTTTTCCCCATTTTTTCCTCAATTTTTTCCCCATTTTTTCCCAAACTCCCAGAATTTTCCCCCATTTTTTTCCCCCCATTTTTAACCCTTTCTTCCCCATTTTTCCCCATTTTTTCCCCATTTTTCCACCGTTTTTCCCCGGGTTTTTTTCCCCAAACTCCCCATTTTTCCCCCCAAACCCCCGTTTTTTCCCAAATTCCCGTTTTTTCAGCCCATTTCTCACCTCTGGCGATGAGCACGGCCCCGGCGCCCACGATCAGCGCCAGCGCCAGCAGCTTCCCCCCCGTGAAGGCGTCCTGGACCCGCGTGGCCCAGCGGGCGCTGCCGCAGTTCACCCACGTCAGCAGAACTGGGGCGAAAAACCACGATTTTGGGAAAATTCGGGAAAAAAAATGGAATTTTTAGCAAAAAAAATGAAATTTTTAGGTGAAAAAATGAAGTTTTTAGGGCAAAAAATGGATTTTTTATGGTGTTTTTTGGGGAAAATAATTTGATTTTTTAGGGGTAAAATGGGCTCAGGTGAGAGGAAAAAATTGGGGAAAAATTTGGGGATTTTGGGAAAAAACTCGAGAATTTTAGGAAAAAATTCGGTATTTTTAGGAGAAATTTTGGGATTTTTAGGAGAAAAAATGGATTTTTTAGGGCAAAAATTGCAATTTTTAGAGCAAAAAATGAGATTTTTGGGAGACAAAATAAGCTCGAATGAAAATTTGGGGTGAAATTCCGGGATTTTGGGAAAATTTGGCGTTTTTAGGTGAAAAAATGAAGTTTTTAGAGCAAAAATTGGGATTTTTAGAGCAAAAAATTGGGATTTTTAAAGGACTTTTTTTTGGGATAAAAAGAGAATTTTTTGGGGGAAAAATGGACTCAAAAATTGGGAAAAAATTTGGGGATTTTGGGGAAAAAATTGGGATTTTTGGGTGAAAAAATGGGATTTTTAGCAAAAAAAATGGAGTTTTTAGAGCAAAAAATGGATTTTTTTAGAGCAAAAAATGCGATTTTTAGGGCAAAAAAATCAATTTTTTAATGGCATTTTTGGGGAAAATAATCGGATTTTTAGGGCTAAAACGGACTGGAAAATTGGGGAAAAAAACGAGGATTTTGGGAAAAAAATTTGGGAATTTTTGGGAAAAAAATGGGATTTTTAGGTGAAAAAATGAAGTTTTTAGGGCAAAAAATGGATTTTTTAGGGCATTTTTTAGGGAAAAAATTGGAATTTTTAGGGGTAAAATTCACTCAAAAAATTGGGGAAAAAATTGAAGATTTTGGGAAAAAAAATTGGGAATTTTGGGTGAAAAATTTGGGATTTTTAGGGTTAAAATTGGGATTTTTAAGGGAAAAAATTGGAATTTTTGGAGCCATTTTTGGGTCAATTCGAAGCCATTTTGGGTCATTTTTTCCCCATTTTTTTCCGGATTATTCCTGGAATTTTGGGAAATTTGGGAATTCTGGGAATTCTGGGAACTGAGGTAAATTCCAGGTGAAATTTGGGTCAATTTTGGGTCAATTTGGGTCAAATTTGGTCAATTTTGGGTCAAATTTGGTCGTTTTTTGCCATTTTTTCACCGTTTTTCCCATTTTTCCCCAAATTTTTTTGGGAATTCCGGGATTTTTGGGAATTCTGGGAATTCTGGGAACTGAGATAAATTCCAGTTCAATTTCGACCCAATTTGGGTCCAATTTGGATCCATTTTGGGTCAAATTTGGGTCATTTTGGGTCATTTTGACCCATTTTTGCCATTTTTTGACCGTTTTTCACCATTTTTTCACCATTTTTCCCATTTCCTCCCAAATTTTTTTGGGAATTCCAGGAATTTTGGGAATTCTGGGAACTGAGGTGAATCCCAGTTAAATTTTGGCCCATTTTGAGTCAATTTTGGGTCATTTTGGGTCAAATTTGGTCAATTTTGGTCATTTTTTGACCATTTTTTACCATTTTTTCACCATTTTTCCCATTTTCTCCCAAATTTTCCCAGAAATTTTGGGAATTTTGGGAATTCTGGGATCTCAGCTGAATCCCAGTTAAATTTGGACCCAATTTGGGTCAATTTTGGGTCAATTTTGGGTCAAATTCGCTCATTTTTTCACCGTTTTTCGCCATTTTTTCACCGTTTTTCGCCGTTTTTTCGCCGTTTTTCCCCAAATTTTTTTTGGGAATTCTTGGAATTCCGGGATTTTTGGGAATACTCACGCAGGCAGGCGGCAGCCAGGATCCTCTGGGCGCTCTCGGGGGTGTGGCAGGAGGGGAAGAGGAGCCAATTCTGGCCCATTTTGGGTCATTTTGGGTCAATTTGGACATTTTGGGGTCATTTTTTCCCATTTTCTTCCGGATTTTTCCAGGAATTCCAGGAATTTTGGGAATTCTGGGAACTCACATGAATTCCAACACCCTCAAGTGAATCCCAGTTCAATTTTGACCCAATTTGGGTCCATTTTGAGCCATTTTGGGTCAATTTTGGGTCAAATTTGGTCAATTTTGGTCATTTTTCACCATTTTTTCACCATTTTTCCCATTTTTCCCCGGATTTTTTTGGGAATTTTGGGAATTCCAGGAATTTTGGGAATGTTGGGAACTGAGGTAAATCCCAGTTAAATTTTGACCCAATTTCAGTCCATTTTGGACCCATTTTGGGTCGTTTTGGGTCATTTTAACCCATTTTTGCCATTTTTTGACCGTTTTTTGTCATTTTTTCACCATTTCTTTCCAGATTTTTTTTGGGAATTTTGGGAATTTTGGGAATTTTGGGAATTCTGGGATCTCAGCTGAATCCCAGTTAAATTTTGACCCAATTTGAGTCCATTTTGGGTCAATTTTGGGTCAAATTCGCTCATTTTTTCACCGTTTTTCGCCATTTTTTGACCGTTTTTCGCCGTTTTTTCACCGTTTTTCGCCGTTTTTTCGCCGTTTTTCCCCAAATTTTTTTTGGGAATTCTTGGAATTCCGGGATTTTCGGGAATACTCACGCAGGCAGGCGGCAGCCAGGATCCTCTGGGCGCTCTCGGGGGTGTGGCAGGAGGGGAAGAGGAGCCAATTCTGGCCCATTTTGGGTCATTTTGGGTCAATTTGGACATTTTGGGTCATTTTTTCCCATTTTCTTCCGGATTTTTCCAGGAATTCCAGGAATTTTGGGAATTCTGGGAATTCTGGGATCTCAGCTGAATCCCAGTTAAATTTGGACCCAATTTGGGTCATTTTGGGTCAAATTTGGGTCATTTTGGGTCATTTTAACCCATTTTTGCCATTTTTTGACCGTTTTTCATCATTTTTTCACCATTTTTCCGATTTCCACCCAAATTTTTTTGGGAATTCCAGGAATTTTGGGAATTCTGGATAACACAGGTAAATTCCAGGTGAAATTTGGGTCAATTTTGGGTCAATTTTGGGTCAATTTTGGGTAAAATTTGGTCGTTTTTCGCCGTTTTTTGACCGTTTTTCGCTGTTTTTTCACCGTTTTTCCCCGGATTTTTTCCCAGAATTCCGGGAATTTTGGGAATTCCGGGAATTTTGGGAATACTCACGCAGGCAGGCGGCAGCCAGGATCCTCTGGGCGCTCTCGGGGGTGTGGCAGGAGGGGAAGAGGAGCCAATTCGGGGCCATTTTGGGTCAATTTGGGTCAATTTGGACATTTTGGGTCATTTTTTCCCATTTTCTTCCGGATTTTTCCAGGAATTCCGGGAATTTTGGGAATTCTGGGAACTCACGTGAATTCCAACACCCTCAAGTGAATCCCAGTTCAATTTTGACCCAATTTGGGTTCATTTTGAGCCATTTTGGGTCAAATTTGGTCAATTTTGGTCCATTTTGGTCATTTTTTGACCGTTTTTCACCATTTTTTCAGATTTCCTCCCAAATTTTTCCAGGAATTTTGGGAAATCTGGGAATTTAGGGAATTCTGGGATCTCAGCTGAATCCCAGTTAAATTTGGACCCAATTTGGGTCAAATTTGGGTCATTTTGGGTCATTTTAACCCATTTTTGCCATTTTTTCACCGTTTTTGTCATTTTTTCACCATTTTTTTCCAGATTTTTTTGGGAATTTCGGGAATTCCAGGAATTCTGGGATTGTTGGGAACTGAGGTGAATTCCAGTTAAATTTTGACCTAATTTGGGTCAATTTGGGTCAATTTTGGGTCATTTTGGGTCAAATTTGGTCAATTTTGGTCATTTTTTGACCATTTTTTACCATTTTTTCACCATTTTTCCCATTTTCTCCCAAATTTTCCCAGAAATTTTGGGAATTTTGGGAATTCTGGGATCTCAGCTGAATCCCAGTTAAATTTGGACCCAATTTGGGTCAATTTTGGGTCATTTTGGGTCAAATTTGGTCAATTTTGGTCCATTTTGGTCATTTTTCACCATTTTTTCACCATTTTTCCCATTTTCTCCCAAATTTTCCCAGGAATTCCAGGAATTTTGGGATTTTTGGGAATTCTGGATAACACAGGTAAATTCCAGGTGAAATTTGGGTCAATTTTGGGTCAATTTTGGGTCAAATTTGGGTCAAATTTGGTCCATTTTGGTCAATTTTAGTCATTTTTCACCATTTTTTCACCATTTTTCCCATTTCCACCCAAATTTTTTCGGGAATTCCAGGAATTTTGGGAATTCTGGGAATTCTGGATAACACAGGTAAATTCCAGGTGAAATTTGGGTCAATTTTGGGTCAATTTTGGGTCAAATTTGGGTAAAATTTGGTCGATTTTCGCCATTTTTTCACCGTTTTTCGCCGTTTTTTCACCGTTTTTCCCCGGATTTTTTCCCAGAATTCCAGGATTTTTGGGAATTTTGGGAATTCCGGGAATACTCACGCAGGCAGGCGGCAGCCAGGATCCTCTGGGCGCTCTCGGGGGTGTGGCAGGAGGGGAAGAGCGGGTGCAGGACGTAGTTGGCGAAGGTGAGGGCGATGACGGCCTGGTTGGTCGGGTAAATCACCAGCACCGAGATCCAGAGGCGCAGAAATCTGATAAAAAACGGGAATTTTGGGAAAAAAATGGGAATTCTGGAAGGTTCCGGAAGGTTCCGGAAGGTTCTGGGAATGGGGGAAAAAAAACGGGGAAAAAAAATGGGAATTATGGGGGAAATTACGGGGAAAATTCGATTTAAATTCCATTAAAATTCCAATTAAAATTCAATTTAAATTCAGTTTAAATTCAGTTTAAAATTCGATTTTGAAAGTCCATTAAATAAAAAATTCCATTTAAAAAAAATCCCAGAAAAATTCCATTAAAAAAAATCCATTAAAAAAAATTTCCAGAAAAATTCCATTAAAAAAAATTCCGTGAAAAAAATTTCATTAAAAAAATTCCATTAAAAAAAAATCCCCAAAAAAATTCCATTAAAAAATAAAAATTCCCAAAAAATTCCATTAAAAAAAAAATCCGAGAAAAATTCCATTAAAAAAATTCTGTGAAAAAAATTTCATTAAAAAAAAAATTCCCAAAAAATTCCATGAAAAAATTTGGGTGGATTAAATTAAAATTAATTAAATAAAATTAATTAAGTTGTATTAAATTAGGTTAAATTAAATTAAATTAAATTAAATTAAGTTGAATTAAATTAAATTAAATTGAATTAAGTTAAATTAAATTGAATTAAATTGGATAAAATTGAATTAAATGGAATTAAATTAGGTTAAATTGAATTAAATTAAATTGAATTAAATTAAATTGGATTAAATATGGTCGGGTAAATCACCAGCACCGAGATCCAGAGGCGCAAAAATCTGATAAAAAACGGGAATTTTGGGAAATTCTGGAAGGTTCTGGAAGGTTCTGGGAGTGGGGGAGGGGATGGGGGAAAAAAACGGGGAAAAAAAATGGGAATTATGGGGGAAATTACGGGGAAAATTCGATTTAAATTCAATTTAAACTCCATTAAAATTCAATTTAAAATTCAATTTAAAATTCAATTAAAATTCCAATTAAAATTCAATTTTAAATTCCATTAAAATTCCAATTAAAATTCAATTTAAATTCCATTAAAATTCCAATTAAAATTCAATTTAAATTCCAATTAAAATTCAATTAAAATTCAATTAAAATTCAATTTAAATTCCATTAAAATTCAATTTAAATTCCATTAAAATTCCAATTAAAATTCAATTTAAATTCCATTAAAATTCAATTTAAATTCCAATTAAAATTCAATTTAAAATTGAATTAAAATTCAATTAAAATTCAATTTAAAATTTGATTTAAAAATTCCATTAAAAAAATAAAAATTCCTGAAAAATTTCATTAAAAAAAAAAATTCCCCAAAAAATTCCATTAAAAAAGAAAAATTCCCCAAAAAAATTTCATTAAAAAATTTCATTTAAAAAAAAAAAATTCCAGAAAAAATTTCCATTAAAAAATTCCACTGAAAACTCCAGGAAAATTTTGGGAGAATTAAATTAAAATTAATTAAATTAAATTGAATTAAATTGAATTAAATTAAATTAAATTAAATTGAATTAAATTGGATTAAAAAGGGTCGGGTAAATCACCAGCACCGAGATCCAGAGGCGCAAAAAACTGGGAATTTTGGGGAGAAAAATGGGAATTTTGGGAATTCTGGAAGGTTCTGGGGGTGTGGGGAAAAGGGGGAAAAAAAACGGGGAAAAAAAATGGGAATTATGGGGGAAATTATAGGAAAAATTCAATTTAAAATTCAATTTAAAATTCGATTAAAATTCAATTTAAATTCAGTTTAAAATTCAATTTAAAATTCCAATTAAAATTCCAATTAGAATTCAATTTAAAATTGAATTTAAAAATTCCATTAAATAAAAAAATGCCCAGAAAAATTCCATTAAAAGGAAATTCCAAAAAATTCCATTAAAAAAAAAATCCAGAAAAATTCCATTAAAAAAATTCTGTGAAAAAAACTTCATTAAAAAAAAAATTCCCAAAAAAATTCCATTAAAAAAAATTCCCCGAAAAAATTCCATGAAAAAATTTGGGTGGATTAAATTAAAATTAATAAAATTAATTAAGTTGTATTAAATTAGATTAAAAAGGGTCGGGTAAATCACCAGCACCGAGATCCAGAGGCGCAGGAAACTGGGGGGAAAAACGGGAATTTTGGGAAAAAAATGGGAATTCTGGAAGGTTCTGGAAGGTTCTAGGAGTGGGGGAGGGGATGGGGGAAAAAAACGGGGAAAAAAAATGGGAATTATGGGGGAAATTACGGGGAAAATTCAATTTAAATTCAATTTAAACTCCATTAAAATTCAATTTAAATTCAGTTTAAAATTCAGTTTAAAATTCAATTAAAATTCAATTTTAATTTCAATTTAAATTCCATTAAAATTCAATTTAAATTCCATTAAAATTCAATTAAAATTCAATTAAAATTCAATTTAAAATTCCAATTAAAATTCCAATTAAAATTCCAATTAAAATTCCAATTTAAAATTCAATTTAAAATTGAATTTAAATTGGATTTTAAAACTCCATTAAATAAAAAAGTTCCATTAAAAAATTCCATTAAAAAAAATTTCCATTAAAAAAGAAAATCCCAAAAAAATTTCATTAAAAAATTCCAAGAAAAAAAAATTCCATTAAAAAAATTCCACTGAAAACTCCAGGAAAAATTTGGGGGAATTAAATTGAATTAAATTAAATTGAATTAAATTAAATTAAATTAAATTAAATTAAATTAAATTAAACTGAATTAAATTAAATTAAACTGGATTAAAATAAATTGAATTAAAGTAAACTGAATTAAATTAGGTTAAATTGAATTAAATTAAATTAAATTAAATTAAATTAAATTAAATTAAATTGAATTAAATTAAATTAAATTAAATTAAATTAAATTAAATTAAAGTAAATTAAATTAAGTTAAATTAAATTAAATTAAATTGAATTAAATTGGATTAAATATGGTCGGGTAAATCACCAGCACCGAGATCCAGAGGCGCAAAAAACTGGGAATTTTGGGGAGAAAAACGGGAATTTTGGGAAAAAAATGGGAATTCTGGAAGGTTCTGGAAGGTTCCGGAAGGTTCTGGGGGAATTTTGGGGGAAATTCCAGAAAAAATCGCGAGAAAAATTCCATTAAAAAATCCATTAAAATAAAGAACGGCCAAAATGGCGGGAAAACGACAGAAAATGGCGGGAAATGACACGAAATGGCGGGAAAACACCCAAAAATGGCGGGAAAGTCCAGAAAATGGCGGGAACCTTCGGAAAATGGCGGGAAACTGCCAGAAAATGGCGGGAAACCGACACAAACTGGCGGGAAACCACCCGAAATGGCGGGAAGCCAACACAAAATGGCGGGAACCTCCCAAAAATGGCGGGAAACCTCCAAAAATGGCGGGAATCTGACGGAAACTGGCGGGAAACCTCTCAAAAATGGCGGGAAACCTCCAAAAATGGTGGGAAAACACCAGAAAATAGCGGGAAATCTCCCTAAAGTGGCGGGAAACCTCCAAAAAATGGCGGGAAACCACCTGAAATGGCGGGAAACGCACTGAAATTGGCGGGAAACACTGCAAAAATGGCGGGAACCTTCCAAAAATGGCGGGAAACTGAGACAAACTGCCGGCAAAACCGTCACAAAATGGCGGGAAAGCACAGGAAAATGGCGGGAACCTTCCCAAAATGGCGGGAAACCACCAGAAATTGGAGGGGAACTTCCAAAAAATGGCGGGAAACCGCCAGAAAATGGCGGGCAACTGCCCAAAACTGGCGGGAAACTCCCAGAAATTGGCGGGAAACTCCCAGAGATTGGCGGGAAACCTCCAGAAAATGGCGGGAAACCTCCAAAATTGGCGGGAAACTGCCAGAAAATGGCGGGAAACCACCAGAACATGGTGGGAAACCACCCAGAAAATGGCGGGAACCTGACACAAACTGGCAGGAACCTCTCAAAAATGGCGGGAAACTCTCAGAAAATGGCAGGAAAGCCCAGGAAATGGCGGGAAACCTCCCAAAAATGGCGGGAAACCACCAGAAATTGGCAGGAAACTGCCAGAAAATGGCGGGAACCTGACACAAACTGGCGGGAAACGTCCAGAAAATGGCGGGAAACTGCCAGGAATTGGCGGGAAACTCCCAGAAATTGGCGGGAACCTCTCAGAAAATGGCGGGAAAACACCAGAAAATGGCGGGAAAACACCAGAAAATGGCGGATAAGCCCAGAAAATGGCGGGAAACTGACACAAAATGGCGGGAAAACTCCGGAAAATGGCGGGAAACCCCTCACAATGGCGGGAAAACACCAGAAAATGGCGGGAACCTGACACAAAATGGTGGGAGACTCCCAAAAATTGGCGGGAAACTCCCAGAAAATGGTGGGAAACCACCAGAAACTGGCGGGAAAACACCAGAAATTGGCGGGAAACCCCCAGAAATTGTCGGGAAACCTCCATAAAATGGTGGGAACCTCTCAGAAAATGGCAGGAAAGCACCAGAAAATGGCGGGAAACTCCTAGAAATGGGTGGGAAACTGCCAGAAATTGGCGGGAAGCTCCCAGAAATTGGCGGGAAATCTCCATAAAATGGCGGGAACCTGCCAGAAATTGGCGGGAAAACACCAGAAAATGGCGGGAACCCTCCAGAAATTGGCGGGAAACTCCCAGAAATTGGCGGGAACCTCTCAGAAATTGGCGGGAAACTGCCAGAAATTGTCGGGAACCCCCCCGGACCCCCCGGCTCACCCCACAAGGGGCCCGAAGGCGTGGCTGACGTAGGCGTAGTCGCCCCCGGGGCGGGGCAGGGCCACGCCCAGCTCGGCGTAGCAGAGAGCCCCGGCCGCCGTCACCGCCCCCGACAGCGCCCAGACGATGAGGGAGGGAGCCACGGCACCGGCCTGAGCCAGAACGCCCCGGGGAGCCACGAAAATGCCCGAGCCGATGATGTTACCTGCGGGAAAGAGAAAAAAAAAACAGATTTTAGGGGTTTTGGGAAAAAAAATTGGGATTTTTAGCAGAAAATTTGGATTTTTTAGGAGAAAATTTGGAGTTTTTAGAATAAAATTTGGGATTTTTGGGAATTTTTAGGAGAAAATTTGGGGTTTTTTAGAAGAAAATTTGGGGGTTTTGGGGAAAAAAAATGGGATTTTTAGGATAAAAAAATGGGATTTTTAGAAGAAACTTTGGATTTTTTGAGGAAAAAATTTGGGATTTTTGGGGAAAAAAATGGGATTTTTTTTAGGGAAAAATTTGGATTTTTTAGGAGAAAATTTGGGGGTTTTGGGGAAAAAAAATGGGGATTTTTAGGAGAAAAAAATGGGGATTTTTAGGAGAAAATTTGGGATTTTTTAGGAGAAAATTTGGGATTTTTGGGGGAAAAAAATTGGGTTTTTTTAGGAGAAAATTTGGGGTTTTTGGGAGAAAAATTCGGATTTTTTAGGAGAAAATTTGGGATTTTTTAGGAGAAAGTTTGGGGTTTTTGGGGAAAAAAATGGGATTTTTAGGAGAAAAATTGGGGATTTTTTCAGGAAAAAATTTGGGCATTTTTAGAAGAAAATTTGGGGTTTTTGGGAAAAAAAATTGGGGATTTTTGGGGAAAAAAATGGGATTTTTAGGAGTAAAAAAAATGGGGATTTTTAGGAGGAAATTGTGGATTTTTGGTGGTTTTGGGGTGAAATTGGGGATTTTTGGGGGTTTTGAGGCCCCAGACGATGAGGGAGGGAGCCACGGCACCGGCCTGAGCCAGGACCCCGCGGGGAGCCACGAAAATGCCCGAGCCGATGATGTTACCTGCGGGAAATGGGGAGAAAACGGGAAAAATCAGGAGTTTGGAAAAAAAAATGGGGTTTTTAGGAGAAAATTTGGGGTTTTTAGGAGAAAATTTGGGATTTTTGGGAATTTTTAGGAGAAAATTGTGATTTTTTAGGAGAAAATTTGGATTTTTTAGGAGAAAAAATTTGGATTTTTTAGGAGAAAATTTGGATTTTTTAGGAGAAAATTTGGAGTTTTTAGGAGAAAATTTGGATTTTTTAGGAGAAAATTTGGGGATTTTTGGAGAAAAAAAAAAGGGATTTTTAGGGAAAAAAATTGGAAATTTTCAGTGGTTTCGGGGGAAAAAATGGGATTTTTAGTGAAAAAAAATGGGATTTTTAGGAGAAAATTTGGATTTTTTAGGAGAAAATTTGGATTTTTTAGGAGAAAATTTGGATTTTTTAGGAGAAAATTTGGATTTTTTAGGAAGAAAATTTGGATTTTTTAGGAGAAAATTTGGAGTTTTTGGGGGAAAAAAACGGGATTTTTAGGGAAAAAAAAGGGATTTTTAGGAGAAAATTTGAGGGTTTTGGGAAAAAAATGGGGATTTTTAGGAAAAAATTGGGTATTTTTTTAGGAAAAAAATTGGGATTTTTTAGAAGAAAATTTGGATTTTTTAGGAGAAAATTTGGATTTTTTAGGAGAAAATTTGGGGGTTTTGGGGAAAAAAAATTGGGATTTTTAGGGAAAAAAATTGGGATTTTTAGGAGAAAATTTGGGGTTTTTGGAACAAAATTTGGATTTTTTAGGAAAAAAAATTGGGGATTTTTAGGGAAAAAATTTGGATTTTTTTAGAAGAAAATTTGGGGTTTTGGGGAAAAAAAATGGGGATTTTTAGGAGAAAAAAATGGGGATTTTTAGGAGAAAATTTGGGATTTTTTAGGAGAAAATTTGGGATTTTTGGGGGAAAAAAATTGGGTTTTTTTAGAAGAAAATTTGGGGGTTTTGGGGAAAAAAAAAGGGATTTTTAGGAGAAAATTTGGATTTTTTAGGAGAAAAGTTGGGGTTTTTGGGGAAAAAAATGGGATTTTTAGGGAAAAAAATGGGGATTTTTAGGAGAAAAAATTTGGATTTTTTAGGAGAAAAATCGAGTTTTTTGGGAAAAACTTCGGATTTTTTAGGAGAAAAATCGGGGATTTTTTTAGGAAAAAAATGGGGATTTTTAAGGGAAAATTTGGATTTTTTTAGAAGAAAATTTGGGGGTTTTGGGGAAAAAAACTGGGATTTTTAGGAGAAAAAATTTGGGATTTTTTAGGAGAAAATTTGGGGTTTTTGGAGAAAAAAAATGGGATTTTTAGGGAAAAAATGGGATTTTTAGGAGAAAATTTGGGTTTTTTAGGAGAAAATTTGGGATTTTTAGGGAAGAAAAAATGGGATTTTTAGGGAAAAAAAATGGGGATTTTTAGGAGAAAATTTGGGATTTTTAGGGAAAAATTTGGGATTTTTTAGGAGAAAATTTGGGGTTTTTAGAGAAAAAAATTTGGGATTTTTAGGAGAAAATTTGAATTTTTTTGAGGAAAAAATTGGGGATTTTTAGGAAAAAAATTGGGATTTTTAGGGAGAAAATTTGGATTTTTTAAGAGAAAATTTGGGGGTTTTGGGGGAAAAAAATGGGATTTTTAGGGAAAAAATGGGGATTTTTTTAGGAAAAAAATGGGGATTTTTAAGGGAAAATTTGGATTTTTTATAAGAAAATTTGGATTTTTTTAGGAGAAAATTTGGGAATTTTAGGGAAAAAAATTGGGAATTTTAGGAGAAAATTTGGATTTTTTTGAGGAAAAAATTGGGACTTTTTAGGAGAAAATTTGGATTTTTTAGGAGAAAATTTGGGGATTTTGGGGAAAAAAATTGGGATTTTTATGAGAAAAAAATTTGGATTTTTAGGGGTTTTGGGAAAAAAATTTGGGGATTTTTAGGAGAAAATTTGGTTGTTTTGGGAAAATAAATTGGGATTTTTAGGGAAAAAATTGGGATTTTTGGGAGAAAATTGCGATTTTTTTTTAGGAGAAAATTTGGGGTTTTTTGGGGAAAAAAATGGGGAATTTTAGGGAAAAAATTGGGATTTTTTTTTAGGAAAAAATTTGAGATTTTTAGGAGAAAATTGGATTTTTTTAAGGAGAAAATTTGAGGTTTTTGGGAAAAAAATTGGAATTTTTAGGGAAAAAATTGGGGATTTTTAGGAGAAAAAAATGGGGATTTTTAGGAGTGAAAAAAATGGGGATTTTTAGGAGTTTTGGGGAAAAAAATTTGGGGATTTTTAAGGAAAAAAAATTGGAATTTTTGGGAGAAAATTGAGGATTTTTGGGAAAAAAATCAGGGATTTTTCAGGTAAAAAATTGGGATTTTTAGGGAGAAAATTTGGATTTTTTTAAGAGAAAATTTGGGGTTTTTGGGTAAAAAAAATGGGATTTTTAGGAGAAAATTGGGGATTTTTTTAGGGGAAAAATTGGGGTTTTTGGAGATTTTTTTTCATAAAAAATTGGGGATTTTGAGGGAATTTTTTGGGGGAAAAAATGGGATTTTTAGGAGAAAAAAATGGGGATTTTTAGGAGAAAATTTGGGTTTTTTGGGGAAAAAATTTGGGATTTTTAGGAGAAAAAAATTTGGGATTTTTAGGAGAAAATTTGGGATTTTTGGAGATTTTTTTGGGGAAAAAATTTGGGATTTTTAAGGAAAAAAATTTGGAATTTTTGGGAGAAAATTGAGGATTTTTGGGGAAAAAATCGGGGATTTTTTAGGGAAAAAATTGGGATTTTTAGGGAGAAAATTTGGAATTTTTTAGGAGAAAATTTGGGGTTTTTGGGTAAAAAAAATGGGATTTTTAGGAGAAAATTGGGGATTTTTTTAGGGGAAAAATTGGGGTTTTTGGAGATTTTTTTCATAAAAATTGGGGATTTTGAGGGAATTTTTTTGGGGAAAAAATGGGATTTTTAGGAGAAAAAAATGGGGATTTTTAGGAGAAAATTTGGGTTTTTTGGGGAAAAAAATTGGAATTTTTAGGGAAAAAATTGGGGATTTTTAGGAGAAAAAAATTGGAATTTTTAGGAGTTTTGGGGAAAAAAATTTGGGGATTTTTAAGGAAAAAAAATTGGAATTTTTGGGAGAAAATGGAGGATTTTTGGATATTTTTGGGGAAAAAATCGGGGATTTTTTAGGGAAAAAATTGGGATTTTTAGGGAGAAAATTTGGAATTTTTTAGGAGAAAATTTGGGGTTTTTGGGTAAAAAAAATGGGATTTTTAGGAGAAAATTGGGGATTTTTTTAGGGGAAAAATTGGGGTTTTTGGAGATTTTTTTTCATAAAAAATTGGGGATTTTGAGGGAATTTTTTGGGGGAAAAAATGGGATTTTTAGGAGAAAAAAATGGGGATTTTTAGGAGAAAATTTGGGTTTTTTGGGGAAAAAATTTGGGATTTTTAGGAGAAAAAAATTTGGGATTTTTAGGAGAAAATTTGGGATTTTTGGAGATTTTTTTGGGGGAAAAAATGGGAATTTTAGGGAAAAAAATGGGGATTTTTATGAGAAAATTGAGGATTTTGGGGAAAAAATGGAATTTTTAGGGGTTTTGGGAAAAATGGGGATTTTTAGGGTTTTTTATGGAAAAAAAATGGGAATTTTTGGGAGAAAATTGGGGATTTTTGGGGTTTTTTAAGAGAAATTTGGGATTTTTGAGGGAAAATTGGGGAATTTTGGGGTTAAATTTCGAGGGGATTTTGGGATTTTTTCACCCAAAAAAAATCCCCAAAAAAATCCGAATTAATTTGGGGCAAAATCCGGGGATTTTGGGAGGGGTGGGGGAGGGGAGGGGGATCCCGAGGGACGAAAATTTGGGAATTTTTCATTAAAAAACCCCAAAAAAACCCAAAAAAAATCACAAAAAAATCAGAAAAAATCCCAAAAAGCCCAAAATTTGAATTTTTCACCCCAAATTTATTTTTCCCGATTTTTTTTAGGGGAAAATCCCGAAAATTCCTCTCCAGGGGGGTTCCCGAGGGACGAAAATTTGGGAATTTTTCATTAAAAAAACCCAAAAAAAACCCAAAAAAAATCAGAAAAAAATCACAAAAAAATCACAAAAAATGAAAAAAAATCCCAAAATTTGAATTTTTCACCCCAAATTTATTTTTCCCGATTTTTTTTATGGGAAAATCCCGAAAATTCCTCTCCAGGGGGGTTCCCGAGGGACGAAAAATTGGGAATTTTTCATTAAAAAAACCCAAAAAAACTCCAAAAAAAATCAGAAAAAAATCAGAAAAAAATCAGAATAAATGAAAAAAATCCCAAAATTTGAATTTTTCACCCCAAATTTATTTTTCCCGATTTTTTTCATGGAAAATCCCAAAAAATCCAAATTAGGGGGGTTCCCGAGGGACGAAAAATTGGGAATTTTTCGTTAAAAAAACCCCAAAAAAAACCCCAAAAAAAATCAGAAAAAAATCACAAAAAATGCAAAAAATCCCAAAATTTGAATTTTTCACCCCAAATTTATTTTTCCCGATTTTTTTTATGGGAAAATCCCAAAAAATTCAAATTAGGGGGGTTCCCGAGGGACGAAAATTTGGGAATTTTTCATTAAAAAAACCCAAAAAAAACCCCAAAAAAATAAAAAAAAAATCAGAAAAAATGAAAAAAATCCCAAAATTTGAATTTTTCACCCCAAATTTATTTTTCCCGATTTTTTTTATGGGAAAATCCCGAAAATTCCTCTCCAGGGGGGTTCCCGAGGGACGAAAAAATTGGGAATTTTTCATTAAAAAAACCCCAAAAAAAACCAAAAAAAATCACAAAAAAATCACAAAAAATCCCAAAAATCCCAAAATTTGAATTTTTCACCCCAAATTTATTTTTCCCGATTTTTTTTTATGGGAAAATCCCGAAAAATCCAAATTAGGGGGGATCCCGAGGGACGAAAATTTGGGAATTTTTCATTAAAAAAACCCAAAAAAATCAGAAAAAAATCGGAAAAAAATCACAAAAAATGAAAAAAAATCCCAAAATTTGAATTTTTCACCCCAAATTTATTTTTCCCGATTTTTTTAATGGGAAAATCCCAAAAAATCCAAATTAGGGGGGTTCCTGAGGGACGAAAATTTGGGAATTTTTCATTAAAAAAACCCAAAAAAAACCCAAAAAAAACCCCAAAAAAAATCAGAAAAAATCCAAAAAAAATCCTAAAATCCCAAAATTTGAATTTTTCACCCCAAATTTATTTTTCCTGATTTTTTTTAGGGGAAAATCCCAAAAAATTCAAATTAGGGGGGATCCCGAGGGACGAAAAATTGGGAATTTTTCATTAAAAAAACCCAAAAAAAACCCGAAAAAATCCAAAAAAAATAAAAAAAAAATCCCAAAAATCCCAAAATTTGAATTTTTCACCCCAAATTTATTTTTCCCGATTTTTTTTATGGGAAAATCCCAAAAAATTCAAATTAGGGGGGTTCCCGAGGGACGAAAAATTGGGAATTTTTCGTTAAAAAAACCCCAAAAAAAATCCCAAAAAAATCGGAAAAAAATCACAAAAAATGAAAAAAAATCCCAAAATTCGATTTTTTCACCCCAAATTTATTTTTCCCGATTTTTTTTTAAGGGAAAAATCCCAAAATTCCCCTTTTTGGGGGGGATCCCGAGGGACGACAGGAAGGGAAAAAGGGGCGGGAAAAAATTCCCAAAAAATTGGATTTTTGGCGGGAATTTTGGGGCTGAAAATTTTGGGGATTTTGGGCAATTTTGGGCAATTTTGGGCAATTTTGGGGCTTTTTGGGGGTTTTTGGGACTCACCCACGATGATCCCGCAGGCGCTGAGGAGCCCGATCTCCTTCTTGAGGGCCACTCCTTCCTCTTCCTCCGGTTTTTCCGCATTTTTGGGGAGATTTCCGCCGGTTTTGGGGTCGGATTTCATTTTTTGTAATTTTGGGGGGAAAAAGGGGAAAAAAGGGAAAAAAAAGGGGAAAAATTTGGATTTTTTTGGAGGGAAAAATTGGGGAAAAAAGGGGAAAAAAAGGGGGAAAAAAATTGAATTTTTTTGAGGAGAAAAAGGGAAAAAATGGGAATTTTTTTGAGGAAAAATGGGGGAAAAAAGGGAAAAAAAGGGAAAAAAAAAGGGGTAAAATTTGGATTTTTTTGAGGGAAAAATGGGGAAAAATGGGAAAAAAAGGGGGAAAAAAATCAGAAAAAAAAAGGGAAAAAAATGGGGAAAAAAAGGGAAAAAAGGGGAAAAAAATTGAATTTTTTTGAGGAGAAAAAGGGAAAAAATTGGGAAAAAAGTGGAAAAATGGGGTAAAAAAATGATTTTTTTTTGAGAGAAAAAAGGGGAAAAAAGGGAAAAAAAAGGGGAAAAAATGGGATTTTTTTTAAGGGGAAAATGGGGAAAAAATGGGAAAAATTGGGGAAAAAATTGGAATTTTTGGGGGGGAAAATGGGGAAAAATCGAAGAAAAAAGGGAAAAAAAGGGAAAAAATTTGGATTTTTTTTTGAGGAAAAATGGGAAAAAAAGGGAAAAAATTTGGATTTTTTTTTTGAGGAAAAATGGGGAAAAATGGGAAAAAAGGGGGAAAAAATTTGGATTTTTTTTAGGGAAAAAATGGGGAAAAAAGGGAAAAAATAGGGAAAAAATTTAGATTTTTTTGAGGAAAAATGGGGAATAAAAGGGAAAAAATTGGATTTTTTTTGAGGGAAAAATGGGGAAAAAATGGGAAAAAAAAGGGGGAAAATTGGGGGAAAAGGCAGGAAAAAAGAAATAAAAAAAGGGATTTTTTTTGAGGGAAAAAAGGAGAAAAAAGGGGAAAAAATGGGGAAAAAAATGGAAAAAAAATGGGGAAAAAAGGGGAAAAAATGGAAAAAAAAAGGGAAAAAAAATGGGGAAAAAAAGGGAAAAAATGGGAAAAAAAGGGTTAAAAAAATGGGATTTTTTGGGGGGATAAAAGGGGTGGAAAATGGGGATTTTTTTGGGTGGAAAATGGGGATTTTTGGGTAAAAAAGGAGGGAGGAAAAGCCGGGAATTGATCCCGGGATCCTTGGGGGTGACCTTCGGCCTCGGCGGGGCCGGACTTTGCCGGGAGGAGGAGGAGGAAGAGGAGGAGGGGGGAGGGGGAGGGGGGGAGGAAGGAGGGGGAAAAATGGGGGAAAAATGGGGGAAAATGGGAAAAAATGGGGGGGAAATAATGGGAATAAAATGGGAATAAAAAGAGGAAAAAAATGGGGAAAAAATGGGAATAAAAGGGGAATAAAAAGGGGAAAAAATGGGGGAAAAATGGGGGAAAATGGGAATAAAATGTGGAAAAAAATGGGGGGAAAATGGGAATAAAATGGGAATAAAATGGGGAAAAAATGGGGGAAAAATCGGAATAAAATGGGGAAAAAATGGGGGAAAATGGGAATAAAATGGGAATAAAAAGAGGAAAAAAATGGGGAATAAATGGGAATAAAAGGGGAATAAAAAGGGGAAAAAATGGGGGAAAAAATGGGAATAAAATGGGGAAAAAATGGGGAAAAAATGGGAATAAAATGGGGAAAAAATGGGGGAAAAAATGGGAATAAAATGGGGGAGAAAATGGGAATAAAATGGAGAAAAAATGGGGAAAAAATGGGAATAAAAGGGGAATAAAAAAGGAAAAAAATGGGGAAAAAATGGGGAAAAAAGGAGGGGGAAAATGGGGAAAAAATTGGAATAAAAATGGGGGGAAAATGGGGAAAAAATGGGCGGAAAAATGGGAATAAAAAGGGAGAAAATGGGGAAAATAATGGGAATAAAAAGGGGGGAAAATGGGGAAAAAATGGGAATAAAAAAGGAAAAAAATGGGAATAAAATGGGGAAAAAATGGGGAAAAAATGGGAATAAAAGGGGAATAAAAAAGGAAAAAAATGGGGAAAAAAATGGGGAAAAAAGGAGGGGGAAAATGGGGAAAAAATTGGAATAAAAATGGGGGGAAAATGGGGAAAAAATGGGGGAAAATGAGGGAAAAAATGGGAATAAAAAGGGGGGAAATGGGGAAAAATAATGGGGAAAAAATCGGGGGGAGAATGGGGAAAAATGGGGAAAAAAAGGGGAATAAAAAGGGGGGAAATGGGGAAAAATAATGGGGGAAAATAATGGGAATAAAATGGGGAAAAATAGGGAAAAAAAATTGGAATAAAAAAGGAAAAAAATGGGAATAAAATGGGGAAAAATGGGGAAAAATAATGGGAATAAAATGGGGCAAAACAGGGGAAAAAATGGGAATAAAATGGGGAAAAAACAAGGAAAAAATGGGAAGAAAAAGGGGGGGAAATATGGGAATAAAAAGGGGGAAAAATGGGAATAAAATGGGGGAAAAATGGGGGAAAAATAATGGGAATAAATGGGAATAAAAGGGGGGAAAACAGGGAAAAAATTGGAATAAAAAGGAAAAAAATGGGGAAAAATAGGGGAAAAATGGGGAAAAAGGAGGGGGAAAATGGGGAAAAAATGGGGGAAAAAATTGGAATAAAAAGGGGAAAAATGGGGGAAAATGGGGAAAAAATAATGGGAAAAATGGGAATAAAAACGGGAATAAAAAGGGGGGAAATGGGAGGAAAAAATGGGAATTAAAAGGGGGGGAAATGGGGAAAAAAATGGGGAAAAAATTGGAATAAAAATGGGAAAAATAATGGGGAAAAAGGAGGGGGGAAAATGGGAATAAAATGGGGAAAAAATGGGGGGAAAAGGGGAAAAAATGGGAAAAAATAATGGGAATAAATGGGAATAAAAAAGGAGGAAAATGGGGGAAAAAAGGGGAGGAAAATGGGAAAAAAATCGGGGGGAGAATGGGGAAAAAAGGGGAATAAAAAGGGGAAAAAATGGGAATAAAAACGAGGAAAAATGGGGAAAAATAAGGAAAAAAATGGGGGGTTTTTTACTGGTTTTTTTTTCCGCAGTTTTTTAACCAAAATTTTTCTTTTTCCACCAAAATTCCGCATTTTTCCCCTCAAAACTCCCCAATTTTCCCCTCAAACTCTGCGGTCTTTTAACCAAAATTCCCCAATTTTTCACCCAAATCCCCATTTTTCCCCTCAGAATTTCCCATTTTTCCCCTCAAATTCCCGGTTTTTTAACCAAAATTCCCATTTTTCCACCCAAATTCCCATTTTCCCCCACAAAATTCCCCAATTTTCCCCTCAAACTCCGCGGTTTTTAACCAAAATTCCCTTTTTCCACCCAAATCCCCATTTCCCCCCAAAACTCCCCAATTTTCCCCTCAAATTCCCGTTTTTTTAACCGAAATTCCCCTTTTTTCACCCAAATCTTTCCCTTTTTCCCCTCAGAATTTCCCATTTTTCCCCTCAAACTCCGCGGTTTTTTAACCAAAACTCCCCAATTTTCCCCTCAGACTCCGCGGTTTTTAACCAAAATTCCCCAATTTTTCACCCAAATTCCCATTTTTCCCCTCAAAACTCCCCAATTTTCCCCTCAAACTCCGCAGTTTTTTAACCGAAATTCCCCATTTTTCTCCTCAAACTCCGCGGTTTTTAACCAAAATTCCCATTTTTCCACCCAAATTCCCATTTTTCCCCCCAAAACTCGCCATTTTCCCCCTCAAATTCCCGTTTTTTTAACCGAAATTCCCATTTTTCCACCCAAATTCCCATTTTTTTTTCCCCCCCCCTCACATTTTCCCGCCTCGCCGCTTTCCCGCCATTTTTCTCCCCCTCAGCGCTGGCTCCGCCCCCTTCTCGCGAGACGCTTTTTCCCGCCTTTTTCCCCGTCAATCAAACTCCGGCCACGCCCCCTCCATTGAACCCACCGCGCCTTAAGCCACGCCCCTTTCTTCCTTATAAGGAAGAAGCCACGCCCCCAATGCCCATATAAGGAATTAAACCTCTCCCCTTGCGTTGGCCCCGCCCCTTTTTAAGCCACGCCCCCTCTCCCCTCACGCACCCCCCTCCCTTCCCCCACCGCAATTAACGCTTCATTAATTACCCCCCGTTCCTCGTTAATAGCTGACTAATTAACCACCCTGCGCCCTCATTAGCGGGTTATTAATTAACCCCCCTGGGGCCTCCGCGGGGGTTTCTAATTAACCCCTTCCGCTAATTCAGCTTCCAGCCGCTAATTAAGGCCCTCCGCAATTAGCGACGCAATTAATGGTTATTTAATTAACCGGCTGCCTCGTTAATTAATGGGTTGGATGCTAATTAAAACCCACCGCGCGCTATTTAAGCCCCGTCCGCGCGCTAATTAACGCTAATGAGCCTGATTGACGCGTCCCCCGTTACGCGCGGCGCTCGCCGCCGCTTAATTAATTTATTAATTAGCGTAATTAAGCCTCGCTCGTTAATTGACGGCGCTGAGGGAAGCGGCGGAGGCGCCTTTAAGAGGAAGCCACGCCCCCCCGCGCCTTCCTATTGGTCGGTTCCGGCCTAACCCCGCCCCTCAGCGCTGATTGGCTGAAGCCTGAACGCGTTTCCGCCCTTGCGCGCGTCGCTATTGGTTGTCTGCTCGTAGCCACGCCCATTCCGCCGAAATACGCGTTGCTATTGGTTAGATGCTGCCAAGCCACGCCCCCGTCTTCCGCCGCCATTGGCTGCCGCTCTTCCCGCCTCCTGTTTCTATTGGCCGCCCTCTTCTTTGTCCCGCCCTCCTTTAATCCGATTGGACGACGCCGCGTAGGGCATCCGCCGTTCTATTGGTTGCTCCACCCGCCTATCAGCGGTCCCCGTCGCTGATTGGTTGCTTCGCGCGAAGTCCCGCCCACGAAGCCCCACCGCGCTCTGTGATTGGCCGCCCCCTCACGGCCTCTCACGGCGCGGGCGGGCGGCCATGGCGGCCATGGCGGCGGCTGCCGGAGGAGCCGCGGCCGGAACCGGGGCGGGCCCGGGGGGTCCCGGAGGAACCGGGGATCCTTCCCCGCCTTACGGCAACGGCCTGGGGGCGGCGGCGGGGCCGGAGGAGGCGGCGCTGGGCGAAGGGGGGAGCCGGGGCCGGGGAGGGAGCGGCCGCGGAGGGGCCGGGGGAGGGTCGGGAGGGGCGGCGGGGGGAACCGGGGCTGGAGCCGCCGCCGCTGCCGCCGCCGCCGCCGCCGCCGCCGCCGCCGCCGCCTCAGCGCCGGGGCCGCCTCACGAAGCCACCGGGGAGGAGCTGGAGGAGGAAGCGGGGCTGGGGGAAGGCGAGGCGGGAGAAGCCGCCATTGAGGACCCGGTGAGTGAGGGGAGCGTGAGGGGAGGGGATGGGGGGGGCGGGAAGGAAAAAGGCGGGAAAGGGATGGGGGGGGTAGGAAGAGGGGAAAGGAGTTTGAGGGAAAAATTGGGAATTTGAGGGGAAAAGTTGGGAATTTGAGGGGGAAAAGTTGGGATTTGAGAGGAAAAATTGGGAATTTGAGGGGAAAAATGGGAGTTTGAGGGGGAAAATTGGGAATTTGAGGGGAAAATTGGGAATTTGAGGGGAAAAATTGGGACTTCAGGGGAAAAACTGGGGATTTGCGGGGAAAAAAGGGAGTTTGGGAGGTGAAAGGAGAATTTGAGGGGAAAAAAGGAAATTTGAGGGGGAAAATGAGGGTTTGAGGGGATAAAAGAGGGTTTGAGGGGAAAAATGGGGATTTGAGAGGGAAAGTTGGGATTTGAGGGGAAAAATGGGAGTTTGAGGGGGAAAATGGGGATTTGAGGGGAAAAATGGGAGTTTGAGGGGAAAAATTGGGAATTTGAGGGGGAGAGTTGGGATTTGAGGGGAAAATTTGGGAATTTGTGGGGATAAAGGAAGGTTTGAGGGGAAAAATGAGAGTTTGAGGGGAAAAGTTGGGAATTTGAGGGGGAGAGTTGGGATTTGAGGGGGAAAATGGAGATTTGAGGGGGAAATTGGGAATTTGAGGGGAAAAATTGGGGATTTGAGGAGATAAAGGTGGAATTTGAGGGGAAGAAGGGGGATTTGAGGGAAAAAAAATGGAATTTGAGGGGAAAAATGGGGATTTGAGGAGAAAAGTTGGGATTTGAGGAGAAAAGTTTGGATTTGAAGACAAAAGTTGGGATTTGAGGGGAACAAAGGGGATTTGAGGGGAAAATTGGGAATTTGGGGGATAAAAGTGAGATTTTGATGGAGAAAAGCAGATTTTTGCCTGATAAATATGAGATTTTTTGGGGAAAAAAGGGAGAATTTGAGGGAAAAAATGGGAATTTGGGGGATAAAAATGGGAAATTGAGGGGGAAAATGAGATTTTTGGGGGATAAAAATGAGATTTTGGGGGGAAAAAGGGAGAATTTGAGTGATAAAAATGGAATTTTGGGGGGAAAAGCAGATTTTGAGGGGGAAAAAAGGAAGAATTTGGGGATTTTTGTTTTCCAGGTGGGTTTTGGGGATAAAAATGAGGTTTTTTTTGGAATTTTGCAGGAGCTGGAGGCGATCAAGGCCCGGGTGAGGGAGATGGAGGAGGAGGCGGAAAAGCTGAAAGAGCTGCAGAACGAGGTGGAGAAACAAATGAACATGAGCCCCCCTCCGGGCAATGGTGAGAGGGGAAAAATGGCCCAAAATGGGGCAAAATCACCTCAAAAATGGTACCAAAAATGGCACCAAAAATGGCACAAAATTAGCCAAAAATGGCACAAAAATGGTACCAAAAATGGCACCAAAACAGCCCAAAAATGGCACAAAAAACAGCTCAAAATCAGCCCAAAAATGGCACAAAATCACCCCAAAATCAGCCCAAAAATGGCACAAAAATGCTGGGGGAAAAAATTGACTGAAAATGGGAAAAATGGCCCCAAAAATGGGGGAAAAATGGGATTAAAATGGGGGGAAATTGAGGAAAAATGGGAATAAAATGGGGGAAAATTGGATTAAAATGGGGGAAAATTGAGCAAAAATGGGGAAAAATGGATTAAAATGGGGGGAAATGGCACAAAAATGGGAAAAATTGTGCCAAAAATGGGAAAAATGGACCAAAAATGGGAAAATTTGTTTCGAAATGGGGAAAAATGGAACTAAAATGGGGAAAAATTGGGAAAAATACACCAAAAATGGGGAAAATGGGCCTAAAATGGGGAAAAATTGGGAAAATATTCCCAAATCCCAAATATCCTCCAAAATTTCCAAAACTCAAAAAAAAATCCCCATAAATTCCCCAAAAACTCCCCAAAAACTCTCCCAAAATGCACAAAAATCCCCCAAAATTAAAAGAATCCCCAAAAAATCCACAAAAATTCACAGAAATCCCAAAAAATTCACAGAAATCCCCAAAAATTCATAGAAACCCCAAAAATTCACAGAAATCCCCAAAAACCCCAAAAATTGACAGAAAACCCAAAAATTGACAGAAAACCCCAAAAATTTCTCAAAATCCCCCAAAAAAATCCAAAAAAATTCCCAAAAATCCTCCAAAATCCCCAAAACTTCCCAGAAATCCCCAAAAATCCCAAAAAATTCCTCAAAACTCCTCAAAAATTTCCCCAAAAATCCCCCAAAAGAACCCAAAAAAATCCCCCAAAAAATCCCCAAAAATTCAAAAAAATCCTCAAAAATCCCCAAAAATTCTTTAAAATCCCCCAAAAAAATCCTCAAAAAATCCCAAAAATTCCCAGAATTTCCCAGAAATCCCAAAAATCCAAAAAAATTCCTCAAAACTCCCCAAAAATTCCCCAAAATCCTCAAAAAAACCCCAAAAAATCCCAAAAAATTAAAAAAAAATCCTCAAAAATCCCCAAAAATTCCTCAAAATCCCCCCAAAAAATCCAAAAAAATTCCCAAAAATTCCCAGAATTCCCAAAAACCCCCAGAATTCCCAAAAAATTCCCATTTTTCCCCCTCACAGCCGGCCCGGTGATCATGTCCCTGGAGGAGAAAATGGAGGCCGACGCTCGCTCCATCTACGTCGGCAACGTAAGGAAAAAAAAACCCCAAAAAATCCCAAAAAATTCCCAAAAAATTCCCAAAAAATCCCCAAAAATTCCCAGAATTCCCCAGAATTCCCAGGAATGTTCTGGAATGTTTCCCCAGGTGGATTACGGCGCCACGGCCGAGGAGCTGGAGGCGCATTTCCACGGCTGCGGCTCCGTCAATCGCGTCACCATCCTCTGCGACAAGTACAGCGGGCACCCCAAGGGGTAAGTTATGCTAATTTATGCTAATTCATGCTGATTTATGAGTGTTTGGGCAGGGTTGTGGTGATTTATGGGGTAAAAAAGCAGGAAAATGGAATTTTTTGGGGTTTTTGAGGGTTTTTTTGGGTTTTTTTTTTAAGGTTTTTTTGGGTTTCTTGAGGGGAATTTTGGGGATTTTGAGGCTTTTTGGGGATTTTTAGGTTTTTGAAGGAATTTTGGGATATTTTGGGGGGTTTTTATCGGGGTTTTTGAGTGCATTTTGGGATTTTTTGGGGTTTTTTTAAGGGTTTTTAAGTTTTCTTGAGAGTTTTTTTGAGGGTTTGTTTTGAGTTCTTTGAGGTTTTTTTGAGGGGATTTTGGGTTTTTTGGAGATTTTTAGCTTTTTTTAGATTTTTTAAAGGATTTTGGCGATTTTTTAGGATTTTTTGGGCTTTTTTAAAGATTATTTGAGAGATTTTTTTGATTGTTTTTGGGTTTTTTTAGGGTTGTTTTTTTTAGTTTTTTTGTGGTTTTTTAGGGTTTTTTTTTGAGGGGATTTTGTTTTTTTAAAGTTTTTTATGTTTATGCAGATTTATGCTAATTTGGGGTGGTTTATGGGGGTGTGGGCGGGGTTTATGGTAATTAGCTGGGGTTAGGCCACGCCCCTGTTGGTTTTTCCCTGAGGGGAAAATGGCGGGAAAATGGAATTTTGGGGATTTTCTGAGGGGAAATTGGGGTTTTTAGAGGGGATTTTGAGGTTTTTTGGGTTTTTTTGAGGGGATTTTGTGTTTTTTGGGGATTTTTAGGGTTTTTAAGGAATTTTGAGATTTTTTAGGATTTTTTTTTATTTTTAAGGGTTTTTTGTGCTTTTTAAGGATTTTTTTTTTTTAGGTTTTTTTTTAGATTTTTGGAAGGGATTTTAAGGGTTTTTTTTCAGTCCTTTTGGGGTTTTTTTGAGGGGATTTCAGGTTTTTTGGTGATTTTTAGGTTTTTTGGGGTTTTTAAAGGATTTTGGGATTTTTGGGGGATTTTTTGGGGTGTTTTTAAGGGTTTTTTGGGTTTTTTTAAGGGATTTTTTTGAGTTTTTTTTGGGTTTTTTGAGGGGTTTTTTTAAGGGTTTTTTTGAGTTTTTTGGCGTTTCTTGAGGGGATTTTGGGGTTTTTTTGGGGGTT